>VZSV01000055.1:3487007-3515196 GCA_013398735.1 Nothocercus julius | reverse complement strand
TAAGGCCTTTTATAGGCTTTCAATCCTATGTGACACTGGACTTTAAAGCTGGAAAATTGCAAAAACTACTCAAACACATAAAAGCAACCAGAAAGAAAACTCCTCAACTGTGCTCAGTTTTTTTTTTTAAGGGTCCTTTAAACGACCACCTAATTGAAAATGACTTGACCAATGATTACAAAAACCTCAATTTCCCCTTTAGAGCAAGAAGCAACAGCTTTAAAAACAGTGACTTTATATTGACTTGAATAAAGATGTTCACTGCCTATAGGAAGGAATTAAAGATTTGTTTCAAAGTTCCCCAAAGGAAAAATCATAAGTTTGGAGAATGTGGGGGTGGGGAGGGCTTAATCAAATTTTCCTAAGAACTTAGTTCTGCAATTCAGAACAATCAGTATGATACAAAATCTCCTACCCAGAGAAATCAAGCCCATTAGTAGAGTTAGCTCTTTTTTTGAATGGATCTGCTCAAGAAATTAAAATTCCAAATTGGGTCTTTGGAATGCAACAGCACATATATATCTAAGTTTTGCATCTGACAATAAAGAGGAATATACATTCTGTGAAAAGGTGATAGTCTAAAGGTCTCCTAAAGCACTCATGAAGATGAGTTTTAAAAAAAAAGGCACAGAAAAAAACCACTCTTATAACATTAATTTTTCATGAGTAAAATTTCACACATAAACCCTTAATGCCTGATATAGAAAATAAAACAATCTAAAAACTCAAAACTAGTCAAAGACTAGAACTAAAATCCACCAGGCAGAACTTTATTTAAAAATTAAATGATGAAAATCCACAAGAATAGTGCATTTATTTCATTGTGTGCTTCCCAAAATGCAATGCAATTTCCTTACAGTTATGAAAAAAGTATTGTTCTAAGCCTATAAACAGTTACCACTCAGTTTTTCCAGAGCCTTAAGAGTTTTATAGCCCAATGAAAATCAACCAGAATACTTGTAAGTTAAGTAGAGCTGCAAAATGTTAACTGGCCTGTACATTTCAATAGACAATATGACTTCAAAATAATTACACTGTTGCCATTTAAAATACTTGCACTAAAGCAGGAAGATCTATACTGCATTAAGTATCTAAACTTCATACAGCAGGCATAAGAATGATGAGGCAAGCATTTTCTCATTTTCACAAGCTGGAAATATTAAATGTAAAAAAGCTTGCATTGTTAACTTATTTATTGAAACAGAACTCTGCTTTCAGATATTTGGAAAATGTTGCTCTAATGCCTAATAATGAATTTTCTGTAACAATAAATACCACATCTTCTCATATAAATATTTCTGTAAAGTTTCATGCGTAACTAAATCATAACAGAATACACTTACTTTAAACATGGGACATTATCACGTAGTCCATCAGATGAACTGCTACTAGTAGACGGGTGAGACTGGGGGACAATGGACTGAGGATTGGAACCTGTGCCTGGAGTTGGCAAAGGGGGCACCTGCTCACCATCTGGTGTTTCAACATCATTTATTTCATATAATAGTCGCACTTCCAGCATCTGTAAATAAAAGTAAACAACACCACCACCACAAACCCAACCAATGAACCACTGGAAAAAAAACTCCAAACTCACAATAGTGAATTAAGCCTTTCAAAAAGGTATATATGAATCTACTGAAGTGCAAGTGAAGATACTAGTGCTAAGATTGATGTCCAGGACTTTTTTTTATTATTTTTAATAAGCAAAACCATAGCTTAATAAATAGCACAACCTAAACAAAAATGAAATATGGACTGAGTCCTGCTAACCATGAACAGATTCAATATTGGAAAATTACTAACTCTTGAAAAGCTAACCTCTAACCCAGTATTTGAGAGTTTGCTGCTTTATATGGAACAGAAATGAAATACTGAATAAAAAGACACATTTAATTATCATTCCATGCACAAAATAACTCTGTTATAAAGAACTCTTGTTTTATGTAGTTCAGGAAGGCCAAAGCTAAGAGATAAGGAACATAAACAGCCTGGCTTAATTCAGTAGCACTGGACTTAATTCCCTGTTTAAAAAGTTTCACATTGAGCTAAACTATAACATTTTTAAGAACAGAAAGATCAACATGATTTTGATTTTCTGTCTTTGTTTCTATTGCGATATTAATATCAATCATAGTGTAGTTTAAAGGCAATTTTCCCATTGTTCTATTCTCACCATCTGTAAAGCAGAACTTAACTCAAGGACTGATCCCCAAGAACCATATGGCAATTTTAAAAATTTCCCCAGCATTGAAGAAACTGGCTAGCTGCTATTCTTTTAAAACAATTTAGGAAAAGCATTCCTTCAGATATTATATGCCTTCTAATATTCATGATTAAACATCACATGGTAAAAACCACCACCACAAAAACAAAAAAAAACAAAAAAAAAAAAACCAAAAAAACAAGAACCCCCCACCACTTCATCTCCTTAAACCAAGACTTTATTTTCTGAAGGAGGAGAATAACTCTCCAGATAACTGTCTGCTCTGTCTATAGCAATACATTTTAGTTTTGATACCAACAGTTTTGGTCCACTATTTGCTTTGATAATTAAAACAAAGATCTATTATTGATAGCAAAAAACAATGGAACCCAAAACCTTGCTGTATAGTTTTCACTTTTGCTGAATTTAATAATTCGTTATTTATCACACACACAAACAACTACAGTATGAGTTTTTTCGGTCAGTTTATAAATCCAATGGAGAAAAAAAAACAATAAAAAACTGCTACAATATTCTCTTTATCCTGTAGAGAAATGGTTATATTAATTACCGGAATGACTTCTGTTGTCACTTCTTGCTTGCTGAACCTGTAAATAATGACATGTGCAGAAACTCCCGCTATGCACAGCATTCGACTTTCCGGACACCATGAGATGATCTGAATAGCATACGGATCTTCATCTACTATATCTGTGTTTGGCCTGTCATCCTTGTTCCGTGATTTTTCAAATACTTTGGCTGTTTTTAGCTTATAAAGTACTTGCAGTGTTACTAGGAACAAACCAAAAAAAGAAAAATTAAGTTTTGATAGAAACAGGTAAGCTTCTCTTGCTAATTTTTCTGGTCCAGAAAGTCCTTCTCTACTCAGGAAAAGCCACCATGTTCATAAGAGGGCAGAGATGAAGCACTGAATGTCTGTGTTGACATCAGCAGTTCAAAGAAATAACTACATTCATCCTCTTTGCCAAAATAATAAATCCTCACAGCATTAAACTAAATGCATTTAATTCTTTTTGATAAGGGCAATAAAAAAAAAAGTTCTCTTAGCTTAAGACCAGTTGTGGAAGAATTACTTTGTGTTTGCTTTAATATATGATATTCCCATCCCAACAGTGTGCTTTATTTTATTTTCTGGCAACACTGACAGAGACGAGACATATCTAATTCTGCATTTCATTAGAGTTCCTTTCTTCTTCTCTCTTTTTCTTCCTCATCTGATTTCTGAGCACAAATCCTTGGTCCTGTCCTCAAAGGGCTGGGATACTATTCCACAGCCAGCTACAACATTCTGAATTTTACTTCCAATTCTTTCTTCTATCATTTCTGAACCCTCATGGCATTGCTTTCAGACTCCCCAGGCACACTGTCTAGTCAAGTGCCTAAATCATCAAAACAAATACAACTGTTATCCTATATATCCTTGCTCCATATTACAGTGGTTTTATCTGAAACACGTTTGCTTCATTTCTCTGCACTTTAAAGAGAAATTTGAAGGGTTTAACATGAAGACAGTGGATACCTACTGTTACTCCTGTCAAGCCTATTAACCCATTTTGGGAGAAACTTATAAAGCTTTAATACGTTTTGCTCTTGACAGATCTATGCTGAGCATTATTTTTAAGCACACACACAACAGTTTGTTATTCAGGCGCCACCCTCATCCCAAAGTGAAATTAAGATCTCTAACACTCCAAGTACTCCTCCTCCTCCCTGTTTTTAAACATACACTTTGCATCTGTTCCCTCCCACCCCCACATATCCCTCAGCCTTTTGGAAGTTCACCAGTCTTCCAGAATTTTTTAAAGAAAATTCTTAATGATTGCCAGATTTTTTCAGACAGGTTTTAAGCACTAAGTATAAGCTTAATCAGAACCAGATGATTTAAAACATATAACTTATCTATCTGATGTTGTATTCTAGTTTGAAACCTTACTGCACTTCTTAACTATTTCCTTTGCAGACCATCAGATGCAACTGACACTTCAAATGCAGAGAAATATTTAGAACAGTATCAGCATCAGACTTATCAACCTTATTCAGCAGTCCAACAGAGGAGGGAGGAAAAAAAAAAGTGTATTTATTTTACTGTTTTCCTGCCTTTGTTTATAAAGGCCTCCACTGTTGTGCTACCTTAAGTTATTATTGGTTCTGATTCTCATTTTTGATTAAATAATGTATTACGAGCTGGTATTTTACAAACACTTGCCTCATGTCTGTTCCAGGAAGCAATAATATGGAAATAACTCACTGAAATTCAGTTGTACTAAAAATAAATATGTTTTCCCGTATATGTCTGGATGTTGAATAAGGTGTTTCAGAAAATTCTAAAATACTTCCCCCTTTGCTGGCCTCTGAATCACTACTGCATTTTCACTGAGGTGGTAAAAATCAATGAAACGTTTAACAAAAACATAATGTTAATTTGATTTAATTTTAAATCAAAGATTCCTATATGATACTGACTAAATATGAAGCAGGAAATATGAGAATGACCAGTTAGTGATTACATTCTATTGGAGAAATTAGTAGTTTAGAAAACTCCTATTGAATAAAAAAAAATTATCTACTGACAACACTTACTTGCAGAGGCATCCCAAAACTTGAGTGACCCATCAGCATGCCTACGAAATATTAAAGAATTAATAAGATGATAAAACAGTTAGTTGGAGAGTTAGATCTCTTTGTTACTAACCCATTAAACATATATACACACACACACACACCTAACTCTGTAATGGTACTACTCAATAGGATGCTCATATTCTATAAAACATGCCTTCATTTTAGACAGAAGGGCTTAAAACAAAATTTGGAAGCAACTCACTAAAATTCCATTGCACTACTTTACCATTTGAAAAACTCATGAGTAAGCTGCATTTCTGATAAACTGTTTAATAGATCTCTTTACATGTTGTTTCCTATAGGGTGTCCTTAATTGGACTGAAACTTTTAAAGAGAGAACCAAGTTAACCATTTTTCAGTGTGAACAGATCACCGAACTTTTATTTTATCCTTTAAAGTGACAGAGGACTTCTTTCATGACTCTTAAACTCTCTGCAATGCCTACAATAAACTAACCACTAATCCTCATTAGGGTTAATGGGTTGTTCTATGAAAATTTTAGTAGCAATCTTGCTTTCAGTTATGCATTGCATGAACTTAATCCATTACTTTTTAATTTTACTCTTTACAGTGAATTTGGAATGATATGTCTCAAAAAGGTCAAAGTGAACAAATTTAGGCATTTGGTTGCCTTTTTAAAATTAAAAGTCTGTTTTCCCTTCAAGAACTGAATTCAATAACTACTTAATGAACTTTGTATGCTTTAAATATAACTCAGATAATACCCAAAAGTCAAAGAATAAAGGAAGTTTCCACAATGTACTGAATCCAGAAAGCAGAGACAAGCACAGTAACATTTTGCAATTATCAACCATGTTAGACCCCTGTTATTACGCTCCTTCCCTTGTTTCTGTTCTGCATTTTGCTTTATTTTCTTTTTAACTCCTCAAAAATGTCATGCAAATGATTTGTTTAGCCAACATAATTTCTTGAACCATTTATACACCTTTCTAGAACATTGTTTTCTATAAAAGAAGCAAAATGTTCTCACTTCTTAATCAACTAATGAAGTTACTACACTGTTGTGTCACTTACCCTGTAATAATTATCTCTGGATAGCTCTGAGTAATCAAACCCCAGTTGCCTCCACTGATGGGCCATTCCTAGAATATTAACAAACAGACTGAGGAATAAAATATCATACTGTGCACAGTTAAAACATTGAAATTACTGTCACAAGACATTACAGATGCCAGTACTTCACATGAGTTCAAGAAATAATTGGGCAAATCCAATGAAGTTGGGGGGGGAGGGGAGGGGGGGTGAGAAGTCAACACAGGCTATAAACAACACTCCTGACTCCAAAAGACCCCTAGTTTTCACTAATCTGGCAACTGCTGGAAGCCCATCAGTTTAAGCATGACTACACACTTGCCTTATGCTCTGTCCTCTCTAGGCATCTTCTATTAATCACTGCCAAAGACAGCATAACAAGGTGGAGCCTTATTTTCAGTATGGTCATACTTAATTCTTTTTAGTAGTAGCCAATTTTTAATATTTTCGAATACATATGTACTAGATGTTGTACCTTTTTACTGTAACCTTGACGTTTCTGTCGAGCCCCAACTGAATAAAGTGCAGGTATGAGGTCCACAGGACAATCCGCAAAATATTCACAACAGGTAACTGGAGACTCATGTATAGTCAAAGGATAGGGATTCTCAAATATAGGGTACCTTTAATGAAAGAAAAAGGAAGACTGTTAATTTAGGAAGATCAGTTCAACTGCAGAACACTGCAGAAACACTGAAGTCTGTAATTTTATATTCATTTCATAAAAAATAGGTTATGAATATACTATATACCTTTACTGCTGAAGTACACTAACAAGATATTATGGATTTCTACATGGAAACTGAAGTTTGTTTTGTTTGCAGAATACACTTAAAACATTGATGTTTCTCCTTCATAATTTAAAGTTTACCATTTTCAAGATGTGTAGAAGAACTGAAGTTATCTATTCTTAACTGCCATATTCTGCAGCTAACTAACCTTCAGGTCTACTCTTACAGCAGGACGATAAGAACATTTCACAATCTACTTGAAACTCTAAGATCATTTTCTGACAGACAGAGGTAGCAACTCTCAGTTACCAATTAAAAGCAAACAGAAGCACACCAACTTTGCCCACCAACTCCACTAGAAAAGTGACAGAAAGAAGCCAATAGTTACCAAGAGGGATACAGAAACATGTGTATACGCACACAAACATCTATCTGCATATCCCTGTATATGTATATATCTATGTTTACCTTAAGAAAAATTACAATGGTAGCTCTAAGGAGAAAACTTTAAAATAAACCATCATTAGCAATACATTACTTATTTCTGTTGGTCAATCAAGCACAGCAAAGTTGCTTAACTTTCTGCTTAGCTACTACCTATTAATTCATGAAAAGTTGACCTATAAAGGTACACAGTTTTACTTAGGAAGCTTAATATCTACTATTCAAAATTTTATGTTCTGGTCCAGAAAGCAGTGTGGTGGGTTAAGAAGCTGAAAAGCAGCAAGAAGAGCCAACCATTAAAAAGATGACCTAAGATTCTTACCCATTTTGTGCAAGATCAATTAGTACTAAGTCCTTTTCTAGAAGAACTACTACAGCATATGGTTCCTGAAAGTCTGAAAACAGGAAGAAAAAGTTACCTATCTGTAAATACAGTTATTTGCACACAAAACTTCAAGCATATGATCAGTCATTGCAGTTGGTCAAGGACAGAAAAGCTTTGTAAATGACTGTACAGTCTCTGAACACATTCCACACACCCTTACCCTCTAACATCCCAAGTTTGTAAGAGTTGCTTCTCCCTTTATTTCAATATTCCCAACTCCTTTCCAGTTGAGCTAGACACACTTAATCAGATAAACTAACAGTGAAAGGAACATGCAGAGGTATCTGCATAAACAGAAATTCTGACAAAGAACCAGTTACAGAACAGTAACATCTCCCCACTGCCAACTCTCTTCTTCAAACTCCCTGTGGTGATAGCAGCAATAATGAAACTAATTGCTTCCAAAAAAGACTGCAAGTTAGCTCACCTAACACTAACGTAAGAAATATGAAAGGCAGTTCACAAAGTTTTGTTTGCCCTCCATCGTACTGGCCTCAAATCCTGAGCTAAGAAACTGTCTATACTCTGAAGATAATGGCAAATGAACTAACACTGGAGTCATCAGAAATATAATACTTCCGACCTGGGACAACTACTTAATCTATGATAGAAATCCCTCTCTGTAGAGAGGAGAATACAAATTAGTGAAGAAATTTCTGTTTCCAATATTGGAATGATTAATAAAGTCACTAAAAGTTAAGAGCACTACACAAATGCTAATCATGACTTAGTAATGACTGCAAAGCTCTAATAAATATTGATGAACATGTCTGCAATTAGTATAGCTTAAAATTGTAATGTTACTTTTTGTCTGCATAGGATTTTGGCTAAAGAAAGTGGGTTAAAGAAAGGAAAACCCATGCAGCCTAGAATCATCATTCCTCTAGAAACAAAATAGGCTTCATAATAAACTCTTCTATTATGATGCTTTGGGAATCAAAAACAGACAACAGAGATAACAAAAGTTTCTGCTGCAGTTTGAGCCACAGTGATAAAAGAGAAAGGCAGTAATTCAGAATATTCTGATGAGAATAAAGTTCAGAGAGAAGGGGTTAAGAAGTATTGAGAAAAATCTTTCTAGACCTACCATTAGGATATGGTGTTTCACAGAGGGTTAGAAAATCCACAATAGAATAATCCATTTCTAGCACAGCAGTACTTTTCCCATGCATAACTGTTAAACAGGGCCTTCTCCCTACAGTGTCATATGACAAACCTCCTGAGAGAATGATGAAAGGCTCCCTGGAACAAAGCAGAGGAATTTAGGATCAAACCAAGGTAACACACAAAAAGAGGAGAGTGGTCAGTTTTCATAACCCTGTCATAAAGTTCAATGAGATATATTAAATACAATTTAATATATATGTATATGTTTCAAAATTAAAACAGAGCTAGACTACACAGATTTTTAGACTCTCCCTTGAAACCTTTTTTTCCATTGGGCTTATTTAATTAATCTCATCATCTCTTTGCCAAGATGAGTTTTTTCTTGTGGGTGGAGGGTAGATGGGTTAAGGATTAGAATTTTTTTTTTTTTTTTTTTTCCTCTCTACTGAACTGCAGATTCAGTATTGCAAAGACACTTGCTTCCACACTATAAAGTATTCCAGCAGGATCGGGAAGAAATAGGGCCATGGATTTTATATATATAATTATCCTAAAGTCTAAAGTATGAACAAACACTGTACAGTAATTTTGCAGTCACAATAACATGACTGTTTTGGGGAACCAGGCTGCTTGACATAATTCAAAGACATAACTTTAAAAAGGCACAAATAAATTTATTATATTGTTATTCTACACACTTTATCTATTTTTCCTCTACTACTGTACACAAAATTCAAGGTCCTACTTCTATATCACAGACCAATTTCCTACTGATAATTAAATGACTGAACCGAGAAAAGCAAAAACATTTCCTCTAGTTTTGAGAAAATAGATTATGGTCGTCTTCTCATAAAAAAAAAAAAGTTTAAGTCTTTATAGAAACAGACTACAAAATATATTTTCTCTAATCTGCACATAAAATACAGTTTAATATGTCATCTAAAGAAAAATAAAATCAAAGATGAATGTAACAGTTTCAATAGGCATTTTATTCTTTGATTATTGAGTATATAAAGTCACTATTCCTGTCAATATTGTGCTTGTTTGTACTGTGCTTTAAAAATTAAACAACTTTGTCTTGGTCCAGGATACCCATTTTAAATTAATCTCAGCTGCCCTGCAGAAGTTAATTAAACCACAAATTGTGTCATTCCACGCTAATTAATTCAAATTAGTAAAGAGAAAATGATAGAAAGGATAAAAATGATAAAAATGATAAAAATTTTAAGCTTTGCTTAAAATTTCTGTGATAAGACGGAGCACTACTGGAACTGAATATAGAAGCATGAAGCAAAATACATGTAACAACAAATGAGGGGATATTTCCAGTGCACTGCTTCCATACCACAGGGCAAGTTCTGTTATTTAATATTTCTTACTAAAGAAGAGAAGAATATCACAATAGTTCAAAATNAAAAAAAAAAAAAAAAAAAAAAAGAGAGAGAGAGAGAGAAAACATCAAACTGAAATACACCAAACCCATCAGTCTATATGAACACTGGAATAGTGTATGTTTATGAGTACAACCAAAAAAATCCCATACTATGAAAGAACAACCTTGCCCCCCGCCTCCAATTATATATTTTCAGACATTGTACTAATGAATTCCTTTCTAAACTCTTATGAAAACTCAATTAGTTTTCATGTTACAGTATTAAAATTCTATAAGGCAAGCTTCAAACAAATCTTCTACTTCAAAATGACTATTCATAACAGAGAACTTTGGATGCAGATTATTATAAACTGAGACTTGCCAAAGTTGAGACTACCTTTTAGGCTACCTTTCAGTTATCTCTACCTTAATTTGGTTAGCTTTTGACACTTCAGTTGACTTCTCTGCTCTTGAAATATCATACTGTTGGATAAAATCATCGAATAACTAGTGATGTAAAGAATTATGTGGGCAGATGCAGGTTGATGCAAGTAAAATATGATTCTCCAACCAATCATAGAAATTTAAATACCTGGAAACTAGCCACAGACTTAAACTTCTGTTTGCCTCACTTTAGTAAACAATAAAAACACATACAGCTACTGAAATTATCTGTATGCGTATAGTCATATATAGAAAAAGATTATATTGCAACAACTAAGTAGCAATCTTCTATAGACTAAACATCTGGAAGGTAAACAAGACAGTATGTAAAGCCAAAAAAAGTCAAAGAAGATAAACAAAAGTCAGGAAAAATTCAACATCCACAAACAGCTAAACAGATCACCATGTGTACTTTATCTTTGTATTGTACCTTTTAGCCAATTTCTTTAAAATGTTTTAGAACCATAAATAAAAAATTGCACACAGCGCACGAAATCTTGCAAGCCTAATTGCAGCCTTGATAATAAAACATGCTACTCAAGATACTGCAATGCCATCTTGTCGCAATTACAGCTTTCTTACATTTTCAATGTGCATAATTAGGCACAATTCACTGCATAAATCACTGCTTTCCACCAGAAAAACTTCTTCATGAATGTGTTTTTTCTTGGTCTGCAATGTGTTCAGAATTTAGAGTATTTGGATCAGGCCATCATTTGGTGAAGTTCAGTTTTTCAGGCCTCTGAAACACAGCTTCTGTGCTGTCAGGCTTTCTTTCTTTAATACGTAATATTCTCAGAAGACCAGGGAAAAACGTACCCAAGTTATTCTGAGTAGCATGGGAAAAGCATGTAGACAGTGCACTAGCAAACAGTATCTTTAACTTAGTTAAGATCTGTGTTTAGTAATTTGTTCAGATGTGTTTCTGGAGCTTGTTCTATAGTACTTGCTGTTCTACCATAGCTCAGGGCTATCTGGATATATATCCCCAACAACAGAGGGATATGGTTAGGGATATGGAAAGGTTATTCTCAAGTATGCATTACTGTATGCATGCTAATTTCATATTCAAAACAAGTCTTACCCAGCTCTTGTTGTTTTATATTCCACCTTAAGGATAGGTTTGCAAGGTTCTGGCTTCTTTCCATCCTTCAGTTGTTTTCCTGGAATAAATTATTTTCTTATATTAAACTTAAAATTCCATAACATGAAGACAAATTATGAAATTCCCTACACAATTTACAAAACAGAAAATTCATACAGTATTGCAGAATATTTGTTTTTAAAAATAAAATCCCCCTCTAAAAAGCCATTGCAAGTATCACTGGGAGACTTAAAAATCTATCTCATGTCTACTGTTCTGCAACTAAAATTCATCAATTTACAACTAAAGTTAGTTTTATTCCAACTGGCATCCTTATGAGCCTAAATTTGAATTTGAAAGCCAATTCTTTCTTTACTATGCACTATTAGTAAACTAAAGCTTCTTCTACAGATTCAACTTCTACTATGTCCACTGGAAATTAAGAGGATTGTGTAAATACACATGCTTTCCATCCGTACCTTCATCAAATTTGATACAACTACAAAATTCCACGGAAAATTTAAGTTGCTGCCCAAAATCAAAATGTAAATGATTTTTAAAAGAGGCTAAAACATAATAAAATAGAGTTAGTCTTGCCCAGTTAATCTCATTACCATAGTAGCAGTCAGGTTTATATTTGACCACTATAGGACAATAAGGTATATATGCTTCCTCTTTCCGCTCTGGACAACAAGGATCACAGACAGCACAGTAATCAGAGACTTGCTGAAGGCTCAGACAAATTAACTGGCAAATTAACTGGCTTAAGTATAGCTTAAACGTAGGCTACCAATGATCCTCACACTTAAGAGTCTAGGGACTGCTGACATACATGATATAAATGTATGTGCACCAGGCAAAGTGCAGCAACATACATGTAATTGCTCATTTCCTACACTAAAATGAATGTGAATTTATCTGAAGTGAGAACATCTGACCAGATGCCAGCCCTATTCTGTTATGGATCTTTACAAGAATTTATATGGTAACCTACACATTTAGACATTAAACAGATGCTCACTTGCTTACATGTATTTTAAACAGCAAATAGGACTGTAATTTCAAGCTAAATGCCAACCCTCATGCAAAATATGCAAACATCACTGCATTGATTTGTATTCTCTTATTTCATTTTATTTCATATTGGCTTTTTTTTTTTTAAATGAAGCTATCAGAAGTTGCTATGACTGAGCTAAACTATTTTTTGCACAGAACAAATGGATTTTAAATACCTGGGTTTGCAATCTTCTTAAATTTAAGTGTAAAATACCATTCCGCCCTGTTTTAAGAGCTGTCATACTTGCTGGATACCTGTTTCATCTTACCATGTGGAGTGATTGTCTGGAATGGTTTGGTAGGAGATTTTACATTCCATATGGTCAAGGTACCATCTGAGTGACTACAAATAAATTGTTTTCCTTCATGATGCCAAGCCACAGAGTGGATAGCCTACACAAGAAAGAAAAATAAAGTAGGAATTCAGGATTATTTCATCCCTACTGCTTCCTCAAAGCCACAGACATCAAAAAGAAATGACAGAAAGCACTAAGTACACAGGTAACTACATGGGTGCAGAACAGGTGCAGAAAACTGCAGGAAGCTACTATATCAAATCTTTGTACAAATGGAGAAAAAAAACTTTTGGATTAGGGGAAAAAAAAAAAAAAATCAAGAAGAGAATCATTAGCCTTGCCATATAAAATAGCTAAAGACAGCTAAATGAAATTTAACTGCTGCCTTAAGACCAAAGGTAAATAATGAAGAGTCCAGATAAGCAGCAAAAAGATTAGCTAGTAAATATAAAAGACTTCTGTGCCATTTCTGTTTCCAACATTTCTATTATATATGAAGACATTATCAAACCATTAGATAATATTCGAGAGAATTTTACTTACCTGAGGAAAGTGTCAGTAAATAATGAGAATTCAAAGTACCTCTCTGTTGCCCAAAAGGTGCAGGAGAAAATATTATGCACTAGGAGTATTGAACTTTGATTCTACTGAAAAGGTAGCCTTGCTTAAAACTTACTGTAAAGACATCACCCTGGGTAAACTGAAAGCAAGAACTGAATAGATGAATGCTGATGGACAATCCAAGGCCATCCCTTGAACACCCTCACTACTCAACCCTCAGTAGGGATCCTGTCTGCAAGCTGGGGCAAGGTTTAGGCTCACACCAGCTCCCCAGCTCCCCAGGAATCTCCTCTGTCAGGCAACACAGATGGGTGAGCAGTAAGGAATCCTACCCACCAGGTAAATTACCAGGTGAAGTGTAAATCACAGAGGACGAGTCTAAGCTGGTTTTGTCTAAATTGATTATACACAGACCAGATCTTCACAGGAGTTCACAAAGTTTCACAGAATTTATACAGAAAAAAAAAAAAAGATAGCTTCCAGCAATGTGATGAGAACTCAGACATTTAATAACAAGCAAAGGAAAAGGACTCCTAGGTGGGAGTGAAGTCTCCAGTAAAATTTTTCCCAATAAAAAAGAATACAAAATTTTCATAAGGATATCTGTAAATTAGAGATTAACTAAAAGTTTAACATTGACCCTAGTCAAACTTTTATTTTGTGCCTTCTGCACCCACTATGATTTTGTTAGAGGACAGATTTGATATAGTGATAGCACATCTATAAATACATAGCTCAAAAACCTAGACATCTACCATGAAGGTACCTGGAGACATGAAGTGAAATATCATTGCTCATGCTGTAAGGTGAATTTACATCAGCAAATAAAAGCAGGAATTATAGAAGAAATTTTGCATAATCTAATCTTGAGGAATTGTTTTTATCTACCATGTAAAACCAAATAATCTTAGGTTCTATTTCAAAAAGCACATTTCTTTAAGAAGTCTATGGTATGATTAGCAGTACAATGAAGAAAATTGTGTTTTCAATATTCTGTCATGCAGAGGCTAGCCCTGACTACAGTAAGCAGCTCATACAAGACAGATGGAACAGTTTTGATATGTGCATCTGCAGAATTAGGCCTTAAGAACCTGTAGCAAAGCATACTGTACAGAAGAAAGAACTGAACAAGGTTTTCCTGTATATTGAAAAACAAGGTCAAGAAGTAGGGAAACTACCCCCCATTATTGTTGAAGTGCCATTAATGCCTATGAACATCAAAGATCTGATAAATGGAGCACAAAGGACAAGGATGATTGCTATCACTTAATTTCTGCAAGGAACCTGATGGCACGGAAAGAACACTGAAAAAGAATAACAAGGCCTTTGGTTTTATGGCTGTTTATTGCCTAGTTTTATCGAGCATCTGGTCACATTTACTGATGCAGTTAAATACTATTTAATGCATACCAGGGATGCTTTATGTATTTTAAAAATAGTTCAACTAAAAATTCTCTGGACAAAGTAGGATAAACTTTGCTACAAGGCACCATGCTTCAATATTATACAATTCACCAAACCTTAGTAAGCCTGAAAAACACCACCAAAGACCTGTAACTATCTGTACAACCATCTCTATGTTTAAAATAGGCTAGCATATTTAAAACAACAAATCAGCTACAGTGAAAAAAATACAGTCACTTTAGGTGGTACTAGCTAGTAGCTAT
The DNA here is from genome assembly GCA_013398735.1 of Nothocercus julius. Taxonomy (NCBI): domain Eukaryota; kingdom Metazoa; phylum Chordata; class Aves; order Tinamiformes; family Tinamidae; genus Nothocercus; species Nothocercus julius. Next base: position 3,500,147 of record VZSV01000055.1, on the reverse strand, counting down.
CAACAGCTTCAACCACCAAAACAAAACTGATAAACAGAAGACAACCCAAGGCTCAAGAGCAAAACTTCAGAGTTTTTTTTCCATGGTTAGTATTTGTGCTAGAATTAACATGGAAGCAAAGCATTTAAGATAGAAAAATATGGCAGAAACCACCAACACTGCAAAGCCTTACCTACATTCTTTGACACACACACACACACACACACACACACACACACACACACACACACACACAAAAGACCCTAACAGTGATAAACTTTCATGCAAATGTATTGGAAAAATATCAGATTCAGAAAATAACTCTTCCAAGTTTTAATAAAAATTCTCTGGCTTGGTTTCAAAACTTCTCACAGTACTTCTGGTACCCATACACAGAAGTACAGAAGTATGCTTAGATCAACCAAGTCATTTACTCTACTGCATCTCTCTCTCTCTCTTTTTTTTTTTTTTTTTTTTTTTTAATGCATCAGTGGTCACTTGAACCCCAAACACATAAAAAACTCCTGTCACAAGATTACACACTCCTACCACGAGGAGTTTTTGCTGCATTTAGGGCACTAGTTTGCATCCTGAAGAACTGTCTGCACAGGCTGCCCCAGGCCAGACACGACTTACATTTCAAACACTTCTGTTTACTAGAGTACCCTGAACACTGAAAATTTCTACATGTAATTTGTATATGAAACATAAATATTTTAGATTAATTATTATAGGTAAAGATTTCTTACTAAAAGTAATCCTAACACCTCTTTCAATTTCAAATTAAGGTTAGCATTCTGGTTTATATGAGAAGGTGGTTTCATTTTCTGAAGCAGTTACATGTTTTGTAGGGGAGGAAAAAAAAAAAAAAAAAGAAAAATCAATCCTTATTTATTTTTAGTAATAAAACCAACATGATTAGATCAGCTAGCCTGTCAAAACTTAACCAAAGATGTAGACACTGACCATCCTAGCGTATTATGTGGAGACAGGCTGTGCACACAGGAAGCCTCACATTCACCAGCTGTTCCAGAAGCATTATCCCTTGGGGAAGCATGACTGCTATGCTGCCAACAAAGAAGGTGAACATTTCTGATTTTCAGAGGGAAAGGTTTTCTTGCAATGTCTGCAACAGTTAGCTGAGTGAGACTGGGAGATTTTAAAAGGCAAGAACAAATGAGAAAATGCACAGGTAAACCGAACAACTGAGGGGTGGGGTGGGGGGAAAAAAAGAGTGCTTATATACGTGTATATATGCAAGCCTCCTGTAGAAATGTTCACAAAAAAGCAGATCACTTATGAAGATTAGCTTGTGAAGATCTTTTGGCATTTAAAAAAAAATTTAAACTCAAAAGTTTGAGGCTTTTCACTTCATATCCTACTTTCTTGTGAGAGAAGACATGCAGAAATATACAGATACTTTGATTTGAATACAAAAGCTATTTAGTAAAGCAATTTTATTCTGTTTCTGTAAGATTCAGTACTACAGAATAATGCATAATTCTAATATCAAATTTATACTACTGGAAACATAACTGAAATACAACTGCTACCACTCAGAACAAATCTAGGTTAATTTGCATTTTTTATTTTAAACGTGCTTCCTTTTTTTTTTTTTTTTTTTCTTCTTCAAGTGCTGCAGATCTGTGTTGAGAAGAATCCTGCATTCATGCACCAGAATCAATGAAAACTCTATTTATTATTCTTTAGATTTGGCCATGATTCTTTTTTCTTTTATGCAGTTAATTGAACTTGGAATATATTGTGTATGACTGTTCAAGCTCATCATAGGAGCTCAGTTACTTTACAACCAAAACTGGTTACTCTAGTCTATTCAGATTTCCCTGTCCTATTATGATGATACTCTCCTTCCCGCATGGAGATGGCAGAATTTTCTAGTAACCTTGAATGGACGACAACACCAATTCCTTCAGCACAGGCTTACCATAGGATTCAAAGTAAGTACAGTAACATAGGGATACCTATGCCAGCTATCCTGTTAATAACCACCCCCTGCCAGAAAAAAAAAAAAAGGAAAATATATGTGCAAAGACATAATGATTGCACAGACATGCTTCAGTTTCCAGCAAGCTCTTTTTTTTTGTTTTGTTTTTGTTTAAATCCCATGGGCTACATTGACATGTTTTTAATGCTGTAAAATAATCTCTCACATTAGGCCATGTAGCAAAAGATTGAGCCTAAAAATAGTAATCTATAATACATGTGCCCAGTTAATGCTATCAATGCTTAGCTTAAACCAGAATAAGCAAAATACTGCTTTAAAAATGAACTTAAAAAAAATGGCAGTTGCAAGTTTTGTTATTTAGAAACCAATTAATGCTTGAGAAATTTGTTTTATTTCTTTCATGATCACAAATAAGGAAGGGTAACATTTGCACAATAAAGTGTAATTCATATGAGAAATTAATTAAAATGTTTTGACATTACTATTGTTCCAAAAATTCCTCATGTTTAAAATTGTAAGCCTCCTTATGACCAGTAAATCCCACATGAAACCAAGTGGGAAGCTTAAAAGGCTGTAACAGGCTTCTGCTTTTTCCCTGAGGACACTACACAGCTATCTTGCTGTAAACCTCTGATGATGCAGAAAGTTTGGTCCTCCTTGTTTCATAGCAGAGGATGGCATCTGGCCCCTGGACACTTTTGACCTTCCAAGTCAAGAAGAGTTGCATCAAATGCTGCTCGTGGACCGCTGTAGGCACAGCCCCACCACTTACACCTCCTGAAGACCAATGCCAGCTAAAAAAAGAATGACGGTGGAGAAGACTAATGCAGCGGCAAGTTTCCAGGAAACAGCAATCCTTATGGCATTAATATGTCTGGCCATCCAGTTAACAACACCTGCTGCCCAGTGTGCAATCACACTGCAGAGCCCGGCTGCGCTAGCGACAATGCCGGGAAGTCCGGGAGCACCCCTTGTTCCACAGGTAGAGCATGGCCATCGGTTAAGAGGGACAGCAATCACCTTGGCAATGACCGAGTGGTGATGGACTTTACCAGATGGGAGGACTACATGGCGAACTAGTGCTAGAAAAAGTTATCCATATTGTGATAGTTAGAGCCTAGAAAGTGATCCCCATACCCTTCAGGGCTCTGACTAGACAGTATAGTCAAGAAGAAACTTTTCATCAGATGATATTGCCTGCATCTGATGAGAAGTTCCACACCAGGAGTTTTCAAGCTGGCCAGGACTGTGGTAAGTTGTTCCCTTCCTTACTGGTTGCCACCTCCATGATCAGAAGAGCCTTTCACCAACAACAAGTGATGAGACAAGAGTAAGAGTCCTCTGCTCCTACCACAACAGCAGGATATCAAGTCCATTACCATCTGCAGTAGAAGCATCTGAAATGTATTTGTAGATGGCATACAGCCTCTCTCCAGCCAACATATGGAAGAAGCCTTGGGAAAAGACACTGAACCAGGAATTCAACATGAAACAGCTAGAAAAAACATCTGTGCAGAGAGGTATTCAAATTGAAGAGATTTGCTAGCAAGAAATGAAATGGCAGTGAGCAGGCTCTGCTCCCTGCCACACTTCACTGAGCAGGGGAGATCACGTGAGATAAGGCTCCATTACACCCATGTACCTGTGCTCTCTCTCGCATAAAGAGAGAAAACTGCTACATTGCCAGAAGCTTTTGCCAAATCGTCTGATGATTTTCCTCAAAATTTAAGTCTTCATGTGTAACAGAGCTTTCCAAGTGAAAGAGTTGGGGAAAAGGAGATGAGTTAATTCTGATGCTATGACTTGCTTTGTTTTCATGCAGCAATACATACTGATGGAAGGATGTTGTTTGCGCCAGAGTAAAATTGCGCCTTTGGGCAGCAATGCGATATATGAGGCTGCTCCTCGAATACTGTGTTCAGTTTTGGGTCCCTCACTACAAGAAAGACACTGAGGTGCTGGAGCGTGTCCAAAGAAGGGCAACGAAGCTGGTGAAGGGGCCGGAGCACAGACCTTATTTAGTCTGGAGAAGAGGAGACTCAGGGGAGCCCTTATTGCTCTCTACGTATACCTGAAAGGAGGTCGTAGTGAGGCTGGGGGTTGATCTCTCTTCCAGGATAATTACCCATAGGACAAGAAGAAATGGCCTCAAGATGCGCCAGAGGAGGTTCAGGTTGGATATTAGGAAAAACTTCTACAGGGAAAGAGTAGTGAGGCCTTGGAACAGGCTGCCCAGGGAGGAGGTAGAGTCACTGTCCCTGATAGGGTTCAAGAAACGTATAGATGAGACACTAAAGGACATGGTTGAGCAGGCATGGTGTTGAGGGGCTTACGGTTGGACTCGATCTTAAAGGTCTTTTCCAATCATAATGATTCTATGATTCTAGAGAATTACATTACATTGACTAATCTTACCAAAATTCTTTGTAAGATGTCACACGTATTTAAAGTTTTCCATGAATTTTTAGGCTCTGTAATTATGAAGGGAGAATCGGTCTTCATTCTCCAGTCAATAAGAAACACACTTCTCGAAAGCAATCCAAGAGGAAGTTTAACACTACAAGTTCTGAATGGCATTACATCTTGGCTACCATATCCTTGTAAATATATTTTGCTTCTGTAACATGTATTACAATCAGATAATGTTTATCTTTTTGACTCTGAAGTCAGTATTACATGTTATTATAAAAAACTTCAGTAAGAGAAGGAAACTAATGTTAGACTCAAAAATATTTAAATGAATTTAAGGTATATCAGTCAAATTTGACATTAAGTTATTTCTGCCTAAAATTTTGCCTTTTGCACTCTTTTCTTATCTATAACCTTGGTTAGTTGTATCCTCCCCTGTGCACTGCTCAATTTATTCATGATTTCCTCTGTTTCTGATTTTCCATTCTACTTTAAAATCTACACAACTGTATTAGAGTGTCACTGAAAAAAAAAAAATGCTTACTATACACATATAAACATTTCTTTTTGGGATAAATTATTTGAATTGCTATGTTATTAAATTAGAATAAACATGTTTATTATTGCAAAAATTCGATGCTGCTGGCCATTTACTCATTTTTTTCTTAGTATCACTTATGCTGTTACCTGTCCGAGACTCAGAAGCTCAGGTTATTTCTACAGTGCCCTCTTTCAGTTTTAAGCAACTGAGAAGGCTTTTCTCATTTCTGTTAAGGAGACTGCCCATAAAAACTAGCAGTTTTATTATTTTGCAATGTTATTTTATTATTGCAATATTCAAAAATGTAAACTCTTTTCTTAATGATCAAATTCACTTGCCAAACTGCTGAAAAGCAGAAGCACATTTATATAGGCCAGTAGTTTGCCAGCACTCTTCTCAACATATAAGATAGGTAACACTATAGAATTTCAGATCCCTTTCACTGACATAAATTGAGGGATATTTTTTATTTTCACTTTTGCAGCTAAGTACAAAATTCAGAGGTGTTCATTCTCCTGTATCTACCTGTCTTTCGCTTTATTCTTCATCCCCTCACCCTGGCTCATAATGAAAAAAAAAAAATAAAAAGAGATTTTGTAGAGAGTTTGTATATAGTATTTAAACAAATAAATCTTGTCACAATTAACTTTCTGCTTTTTTCTACTCCTCATCTTTTCTGTATCTGATAGATCATCTCTTAAGGCAATCAGTCCAAAAACAACCACCAAACTATCTCCAATGGCCCCTTCCTCCAAATACTTCTACATGTACTATTCAATTTTGTTTGACAAGATTAACCATTTTATTTCTATGCCATTCATACTAGAATCTGGAACAAAGAGAAAATGGTAACTGTATAAAACCCAAACTGGTAAGGGTCATTATTCTACTCTGCCTTCCCACTTAAAAGATTACATCTAAATGAATTTCCCACTGAGGAAGAAATTCTTTGTTATACAACATTAAATAGATGACATCCAACAAATTATTATTATGTACAGTAATTTCTTTTTCAAAGGGAGACTTTTCTTGAACGATGATCTGAAGGCAGAGAAAAAAAGGGGTGCTTTTGTGATAAATCCAGATCATGACCACTGTTAAGTGGCAAATTATTTTTATTAGCTTTTAGGTAAGAGCCAAACTAATGGGTTAAAACTAAAAAAATCCATGAGACTGAGACTTGCTTTAAGATTCCAGAACATAAATCTTTGGATGAAACCTTTGAATGAAGATATGTTAAATACTCATTTTGGTTTAAATATTGCAATCAGAGAAAGTGTTCTCTAATATTAAAACACCACAAGTATAAATAAAAATGGTTAGGAAGAGATTAAAAGTATAGAATTCTTTAAGACACGATCTATATAAGCACCTAAAAGGAAGCATGCCGGTCATATCACAGCCAGCCTCAACGTTAGATTTTCTACTGGGGTAAGTTCAGTTCATTCATTAGTTTTACAACCTAGAATTAAAGATACAAGGCCTAACGGTGAAGTAAAATTTGGTGATCTAATCTTGTATTAAAATTAAGAAAAGAAAAGAAAGATAAAACCATGGTAATTATTCCACACTATAAATCCAGTGTCCCTGCATCCTGAATGTAATATATTGTTGTGTTTCTCATCTGTAAGAGAAAGATACCATAGAAGAATCTATGATACTAAGAATTCAGAGAAGGGCAAGAAGAGTTTATAAGAGGTACAGAAAGTATAGGAATATAAGGAGAGATGTTAGAAAAAGATGATGGAGATATGAAGAAGTCTATAAAACTAAGTGATAGAGAGGAAATGAATCAGGTGCATGCAATGAAACTAGAAGGTATGAGAAAACCCACAGAAGGAACTTGCTCTTCATACAACATACAATGAGGTTCAGATTGGAATTTCTAAACAGAAAGATATCACCAGCTCTGGCGATCTCTAAAAAAACACAAAGAAAACCAGCTCTGGAAGCTCTATCATACAAATAGAGAGAAAGCATAAACGAGAGTGTGACATTTAATGTATGGAGACATAGATGGAGCATTTACTTTCGCCTCTGTCCATTTTTAGCTATCTGCTGTCAGGAAAACATCTTCAACTATACTAATCTTTAGGCCTTAGGAGATTTCCCTGTCCTTTCAGAGAGGGTCTCCACTTGCAGAACAAATACAGTGTATACTGAGACAGAGCAATAAAATGCCTGTCTTCTGAAAACTTCAGCAGAAGACTAGGGAAAATGAGATGTCCTTTGTGATACAAGGAGAAACCAAACCAGCAGTTTTGAGCAATGTAAAATGGATGTAAACATTTTATGATCAAATAAGCTATAAGACCATTGATTTTATTTCATAATGTTAAATAACATATCAACATACACATTATGCCAAATGATTTTTCTAATCTCAGTCTTTCTAACAGGCTATATTTTTTCCTATCAAGTTTTAAGGAATAAATAACATTCAACTTCCCTCAGCATACCTTAGTTCAAACCTTATTTTTAATCCAGAAAGGAAAGATTTACTTACAAAAACACACTCTAGTGAGCCAATTCAGTGGTTTCTCTTTAATCTTATTTCAGAATATCTGAAAGATTCCAAAATTACAGATTGCTACACTGTCTTGTTTCAAATTAAGACTTCAGTTCTTAATACAGGTGCAAGAGTCACACTACTTAGTAATGGACAAAGAGCTGAAAAAATTCCCCCCCCCATTCAAGTTGGTAGAGAAATCCAACTCATGCCATCACTTATTGCAACAAATTTCAACTTAATAAACACTAAGTCTGAGCTTTTTGTTATTCAAACCCAGGCCTCTTCCACATTTAGAAAAAGTTTCAAATATTTGCAATTTCAAAAAAATCTATTTATTGATCCACTGGTCACAGGAGTAGGAGAATAAACAAAATCTTAAAAATTGTAGCTTTAGAATAGCAAATGATATTTTCATAATAAATAATACAGATACATTTGCATAAATGCTAGATGATATAGGGAAAGACTGCATACAAGACAAAGAAAGCATTTTTTTTTTTTTTTTTTAAAAGAAGTTCACTCAAAAAAGGGAAGAAATATCAAAAAGGAAGGGCTACTGTGAAAGGAACACTGACAAAAAAGCTTATTACCTCATCGTGGGTGTATCTGTAATCTGCTTTCTTTGACTTCAGGTCCCATAATACCACTGTTCCAGATTCAAAGCCAATCAGAAGCTGCAAGAGTAAGAATGAATATTAAGCCTTTATATAGAAAAGAAAAAGGATATTGTTTACAATACCTACAGTTCTTGCCTCATGAACAATGTTAACTTAATTGAAGCTAATACAGTGTTAGAAAATATTTCTTGTTTATCACAGAATCACAGAATCTTCAGAAAAGTTCTTGGAAAATCCTCTGAGTCCACTAATAAATAACATTAAATTCCTTCCTTAGAATACTCTTTTATGGTTGAAACTTGGGGTGGGATAGTATGACATGACATGAAGATGACGCATAAATACGTTTTACTCACTAAGCTGTGTTTTAATCACCGGCATTCACTCTGCTAAGATTTGCTGGAAGACTACAATGACCCTTCCAGAACTTCTTGGTAACAGCTTATTGCCTATAAGGAAACTATGCACGATGAACTTTCTCCAGATGTTAACAGCAATCAAAAAAATTGTCTAATAGAAGGCTAACAAACATGTTACATGCCAAAAGGAAAGTCAGAGATAAATCTTTTCCCTGCAAGCAAAACTCTAAAACATTTCTACAGGGAACAGAGATCTGAATTAACGTACTGCTGAGGATCTAAGTTGTTTTGTTTTCCTCGAGTGCCACTTTATATCAGAAAAGTTCAATGTAAGGCAGTAGTAACAGTCTTTGAGCAAAAGACAGCAATGAAGCTTCACCATTCATAGTGGTAGAGGCTACTCATACTAAACAGTAGGTCTGCAGTCCCACTTCTTTCTCTCAGCATAGATTTACAGAAAAGGGACATTTGGTTGCTGGGATTTACTTGTCTTTGAAACAACCTATTTCCTGAGAACAAACAGGTGATCTGAGGGAGTGACTATTAGTTAAGATTAGTGTCCATTAGTTAAGATGCTGCCTTTGCCAATGTGCCCACGTAGTCAGGGATAGAGACCTGTATCACTTTGGTCTACTGCTGTCCCTGAAAGCTTTGCCCTAAAAGGGTTTTCAGCGTGCTAACATTTTCAAGGTTTCTAGTTAACTCGAATATGAAAAATAATAGAGGCTCTTCTAGAAGCTTAAATATATTTGCTACATTTTGCTGTTCTACATCACTAAAATACCCTAAAACATTAAACATATCTGTCTAGTGAAAATATGAAACAGAAAGTAAATTAATAAAGGGAATACTAGATGTTTTTGATAATAATTGATAATTTGTAATTGATAATATGCCTGACCGCTAAATGGTCAGGCATATCAATTTTATTTTCCTCACTCTAAGACACATATTTTATTATTTTTCCTATTTTGAATTTAAACATTAAAAAAGTCACAATGCATAGCAGCCTAGTACCTGGGCAAGTTTTAAAAATGCAGTACACAGAAGATTCTAGAAACTGTGAACTTCTATTTTTAGCAATACTTTTCTTGTGAGAAAGAAGAGGAAAGAAAAGTCCAGTGGTACAACACTAAGTAATACCATGATTCATAAAAACAAGATGGCCTCAAGTATATTTGACAATGAGTGAGTTGGAGGAGGGTGCGTGGAATAAAAAGATCAGTTGTATCTTTCATACTTTCAACTCCATTCTAGAGTCCACAATTCTGGAACATGATTCAAATCTAACTCTACAAAGAAAGCCATTACAGTCACACACTTAATTCTTTTCCAAATGGAAAAGATCTACTCACAAAATTCTCTTTTGACACTATTCTCAGGAGTCTTCATTACAAGCTTGTAGCTAGCATGCTATTAAAACATTTAGAGCACTGCTAAGACATTACTACTATTCTCTTTACTGTCCTTCCCCTAGAAGATTCTTCACATTTGGAAGCTCAAAACATTTTAGGAGTATTTCAGATAATGCCATAGACTTACAAATACATAATATGAAAATTGACTCAACTTGACTTTACACTGATGGGAAAACAAACAAACAAAACACCACATTTGGTACTTAGGTAAATCTGTTCAGTCACTTATACATGGTTACTCTAAAAGGCAATCATTAATGAAAACCTATTTAGAGTGACATCCAAGTCTCTATGTGTATTTCTGGCTAAATTATGATCATGCTTTTCGCAGCGGTCTCCATAGATTTGGAAGAGAGATGTTAGGCTCTTACATGTTAGGCTTTATTCCTATTGCTAAAATAAGAATAACCTGTAAGGTTATTCTTCAGCACGGACCCAGGGCCTGGACAAAAATTACAGGAAAACAGTGAGATTTTCAAAACAACTATAAAAAGCACCCAAGTTAAAAAATCTGAAGATTCTTCAAAAGAGTGGATGAGTCATATGAAACCATCCTAAGAGTAACAGAAAAAGTGTGATACCTGAAGCACAGACTCAGTCCTGCAACCACAATGGAAGTAGGGAATGAATTAAAGCTGAATCACAGTACATGACCATGCATAAATGATTCTATAACATGCATGGTTTTCTACAGAATAAGACACTTGGAAAATATGGAAAAGATGCTCATCCAGCACAAATGGAAGCATTTTTTTTCTTGATGCAGACTTGAAGATTGCCTGGAAGCCATTACTAACATAACTATCCTCTCCCAGCATAGTGAGAGAAATCAAGTGGAAGGGGGACACTGTCCAGTCAGTTGAGAAAAAGCACCAAATAATCCTGATAATCCTGCCTAGCAGAAGGTCCCTTCTCTATAAAAATATACACCTTAGTACTATAAGAACAGACTCACCCACAGAAAACATACTACTGTTTTAATACAACTTGCCTTTGTCTTTAATTCAAAAAAACTTCATGGTGAAAGTTATGCATTCGACATTGCTTTTTCAAGAACCTTGTGATACATCTCCCAAAGCAAAGGGTAGTAATACAGAGGGAACTTAGGGGCATTGATATCACAGCTTAAGTTCTTCTTTGTGGTTGCTGGGTCACAGTGCATGAGAATATGTGCCTTGTGGGAATGTGTACTATGAAAAATGTTTTGTCGAGACAAAAGAACATGTTGTTAATGTTAGCACACAAGAAAGAGAATACAAGTCTAATATATACGAGGATTTTCTGAAGTAACCATTGGTACTGCAAACCAGTTAGATTTCAAGTGATTTATTGTAACTGCTAGATGCTGGCTGCTAAATAATGCTGTGTCAGTTAGACCTTGAATCCCTTCAAAATTGCTGCCTTAAACTAGCTAAACAAAAGAAAAAGTACACTGTATTCTACATAAATATACTTCAGTGATCACAAAGCATTTAAGAGTTGAGAAATGGTAATAGCCCAAGAGCATTACAAAATGTATTTACTTTCCATGCAAGTATTTCTATAGGGCATTTTTTTGTTTGTGCGTCTGTGTGTTTTTCATTTAATGTTTACCACAATACCTTAGTTTCCTTGCTTCTGTTTTTAAGGATTTTTGCAATTTTCACCTCTGTTTTCAAGTGCTGCTGATTAGAAGAAGTATTCAATTTATCCTAGCTTATCTGACAAAACTGTTCCTACCATCATGTCTGTACCTTTCGCGTTTTTCAATACCAAAATCTTGGTCCATCCTTTCTTCTTGTTTCCAACATCATCCTCATTTACTCAGTTCCTTCTTTAGAAGCAGTGGAATTTACAACCGTTTTTAAAAATAAAAAAGTCTTATTTGGAAAACAAAGAGTTTAATAGACTTTAAACATATCTTACCTTTCCTTCATCCATTGGATTGTCACTAATATGGACAATAGGTCCTGGGTGAGATTTTGATGACCTAAACAGGAAAAAAATTCACTTAATTAAAAGAAAATGTTCCCTTGTCCAAAATTGTATTACCAAAAACAAACAAAAAATTCATTAAATTATTACAAGCAGTACAAAAAGTACAAAAGAGATTACAATACGCCCTCTAAATCATTAATTTACAGCTGAAGAAAAATTTAAAAAGAATTAACGCAAATATTTCTTCACTTTCAGTCAACATGCCTGTGCCACTTGTTTCTTTATTATAACAATGAAAGTGATAAACAGGCATTTATGACAATACATTTTCAGACAAGTAAGACTTAACCAGTAAGAAACATTAGACTAGAAATTAAAAAAAAAAAAAAAATCAGTGACTAGTCAGCCTGTAAAACAGGTGACCAAGAGAAGCAAAGAAACAGTCTTCTACAGTGAATCCCCAAACCTGTATGCCAAAATGTGTGTGTGGACTTGCCTGTGCGTGCGTATAAAACAAACCAAAAAGCTGTCAAGAAAAGTAAGGTAAAGCTTCCTCTTTCAAATTCTCCAGATTTTTAGACATCACTCACTCCTCTTGATTGAAGCCCGGCATATAATATACTTTCAACAAGACAGAAAAGGAAGGGAGGAAGTTTGGATGCAACCCAAACCTTTAAGCTATTCTGCAAATACTATGTCTTTTTTTGGTAAATTATCATGACCTTCCCTGAACAGCACTGCTTATATTCAGTATATTTTCCCTATGAGCTATAACTAGCTTTGCTAAATTTTTATGCATATTGACTGTCTGCTTCAAGAGAAAAAGGACACTTATTTAAGGAAGACACAGAAAGCAAGCTGTTGATACGTTACAAAATGTTACACATGAATCAACAGGGTTTTTGGTGTGTGATTCAGCAGTTATCTATAAATGAAATTCTATCATTCAGCAGCAGAGGCTATTCTATGGACATACTAATATAGGAGAGGAAATTTACTAACAAGTTGCTTTTCAGGATAGCAACCTCCAAGTTTCTGGTCCCTCTTTCTTATTTCAATTTTTGTACAGGTTATAGAAACCTTGATTATATACACACTATAAACTGTCCATATTTTCATATTCATGCATCTTAAAAAAAACATTCAATATACACAAACTGAAGCTGCAGTCAAGAATCTACCTTGCAAAAGCAAATATTGGGAGGACTGATATATTTCGTTTTTAAATTGCTGAGGTAAATGGAAGGTCTTCAACTCTGAAGAAGACTAACCCTCTCAAAGTTAGCACAGTTAGATAAAATTTTATTTTTATTTTGGAAGAAATAAGTCTTGCAAGACATCACCTTTAACTCCTTCAGTTATTAGTGAGACTTCTGTCTTTCCAGACTTGAGGTGTTTTGAAAGCAGTTGTGTGTGTGTGTG
>VZSV01000055.1:3461092-3486227 GCA_013398735.1 Nothocercus julius | reverse complement strand
ATATATATAAAGAATTAGAAAGTTTTAGCAAATTTTATCACAGTTGATTTTTCTCTCTATTGCAGGCATTATGATAACATAGTTTTAAAACAGGCAGAAACAGACACATAGGTAAACATCAACACTTTATTTATGAGAATATACTTAAATGATTATGAATATACTTCAATTATACTATCTGTTTAATAAGTTTAATAAGGAAGCCATACTAAGTAATAAAGACATTTCTGAAGTTTATTAATATATCTGGGACTATGCTGTTCCTCCCTCTTAGCAGACAATACTTGATTAAACTCACAGTTCAATGGCTTTATTCCACATGATGACATAGCCTGAGAGAGTGAATGATTCCACATTGACAATGTGAATGTTTCCTCTTTCAGTGCCCACATATAGCCATTTGCTTTGGAAAGGCAGATGACAAAACATTATCCTGCAAGAGAATGCAAAAAAAAGAAAAAAAAAAATATAAAAGCTGTTACTATACAAATCTTTAAAAAAAAAAAAAAAACACTCATGCAAAGGGGAAGAAATATAATCATTTCCTTTTATCATGCACCATTTTTGCTGACTTTTTCTACCTGTGAGAGGGTCATAAGCAATCTAAAACTTGGATTAAATAAGAAATGGAAAATAACAGTATTCTAAACCGTTAAAAAAAAAAAAAAAATCACACCATCACCTTGGAAAACTATAGAACTATCACACTAAATTCCTTTCTTAAGGCTAATGCCACTCCTATTCTACAAATTATAAATCTCACCTAAAAATCTTCTTTTCTTTAAAACTTGAAATGAAAATAGATTTGAAAAAGCAATCTTCTGCTGTTTTCAAGTAAGGAGACAAAGGGAGAACTTAAAACATGAGAAGTACAAATTTACATGCAACCCAAAGTAAAACAAACCTAAAAACAATCCTAAGGCTTATGCAATTATAAAAGCTATAAAAAAAAAAGTAGTTTATATTTTGGAAATTTTTTTTTAAAGAAAAAAAAAAGGCACAAACTCCTTGGACCATCATTTTTTTCGTGATAAGCTAAAATAATTATTCAATGGAAATTTGTTCTGTCAGCTCTAATCTGTGGCTTTACAGATTTGTGTTTCTCCCTGTCCTGTTGGGCTCTTTTCTTGCCAAATCCATGCATCACTTCACAAGCCTGTTAATCATTTACACACACAACCCAATCAGCTCAGCCCCTTTGTACTAGCTGCTGCATAGACACAGATAGCTTCAGCAAGGAAGCAACAGCAGCAGCAATGCAGAAATCTTGCTAATAGCTGAAAAAAAAAAAACGTTATTAAATTGTATTACAGGTTTCAAAATTTAAGTCTTCCAAATTATTTCTAACTGAATCACAAGTATGCCATTTTTACTGCTTATATCACTCATGTTTTTCTATTTAGGGAATGCTATTTAATCAAGCCTATAATTTCTGCATTTTATAATTTTCTTGATTTGCTCTACTTGAATATTAAAGCTGAAAGGCTGTACTAACTTTTTTTCATTGATATCTTAAGGAAAAAAGGGTGGTGGTGGTGGGGGGGGACAGAATCTACCTCCCATCATCTGAAGGGGGGCAAAAACATAAACTGAGGCTGCAACCTTGACTGCCACAGCAAAAAGGGCAGCCCTTAAAGGGAGGAAGTACTGGTGACCCCTCGGGACTCCTAAGGACCTTTTCTTGAATAGTTCTCAGCTTGGCAGCTTTACTCTATTTACTGTCGGCTCTGTGCAAGTGAGATTAATTTTGTCAACAGTTCACATGCAGTGAATTATTCGACACTAAAAGAGCAAATTACAACTGAGCAAGTAGCTTCACAAAATCTCGAAACCAGAGGTTGAAAGGATTTCAGAGTTATCATGTAAACACACACATAAAACACACACACACAAAACACACACACACAATCACAGAACGGAGCTCTTGTCCTTATCCTTCAAAGGATACTTTTACCAGTCTTTTATCACCACAAAAAAATATTAGGATGAATATCACATATCCTGGAAAATTTCTTTAACAGATTTACTGGTTAACAGAACCATTGAGAGCAGGTTAAATCTCAGAGAAGCTCTTTTGACTGACCCAGCCAAGTCAAAAGATTCCTGTTTCACCTTGAATGGATAAATATTATTCTGTTCACAAATGTAGCTTCCTTTTCTGTTTCTATTTCTCTTTTAGCCTGCTCATAAACAGAGAAGGTATGCCTGCCACTTTCCAAAATTTCAATTATAGTTTCGTCTACTTAAGTAACTCTTTTCAGATACTTCATTTATTCTAGCTCTCAATTTACAGCACATTTCCAACACTGAAGACCACGTACTGACTCTCTCTTTCCAGTATATGAAGGCTCCACCTTAAACATTATGTGCATTTACACAATGTTATACGGGGCTATTTATAGCCCCATTAGCAATGGGGAGTGAGTGACAATATAAGGTATCAACATACTGTAAAATTATAAGGGCATGTCAAGATGCAAGCAGTATCAGTGGCCTAATAAACTATCTTACTCCATTTACAACACGGACTGCATATTACAATGGATTCAAACTTGTTCTGGAGGAAGGAAACAAAAACTCCAGACGATAGGCAAGTCACAGGGTCCTCTCCTCCTCCTCCTGGGCCTCAGGCAGCCTCCTTTCCTGTTTCGCACTTGGTGAAGGACAGCAAGTGCTGACAAAAAAACAAAAACAAAACAACCCACAAACAAGCCAACCACACACACAAAAACACACACACACAAATAACACTCAACAACCCACAACAGGTAACAAAGGCTTTTGCAGCCAGCTCTCTCATGGCACAACAAATTAACCACGTTATCTCCAAGGTCTTCCAGGAAATTTCACGTGCCTCATTAAATAGAGCATATTCTGTGAGGCTGGTAGAACTTTAAGCATAATTTGGCCATTGTGCACATTATTTTATTCCAAATATTTTACTTTTCCATCACTATTCAAAAAAGAATCTGTCTTCTTTAAAGATGATTCTTTAAGGATTTTTTTAAAATTCGAGTTCTACAGCAAGATTTTAATGCATGCTAGCATTGCTGCTAAAATGAGGTACTGCTATGAAAGCCCAAACAGCTACAGCAGTTCTAAATTCTAATGTATCTGAACTTTTCTCTAAGTACCAATTTACTTCCTCACTCCAAGCATATTCACAAAGCAATAGCAAAGAAAAAGCTGCCTCTGACACACATTTGTGCAAAATTATTCACAGAAAACTCAGTGGTATACTTAAGTGGAGAACATTGACAAAAGAAAAATTCCAATCCTCACAAAAAAAATATATTCTTCTTATTGTACTTTAAATGTCATTTGTGCTATTGCTTATGGGAAAGTATTAGCAGTGGCAGGAGAGTCTTTAAGAAGCAGTACGTAAACATACTGAAAAGATTTCCTCTCTTAACTGCAAAGCATATGCCTCTTCTTATAACCTGTCAAAATTAGCTAAGAAAAATCTTTGTTATCACTCCACACCATATCAAGATAGTAATTATAATGAGTGACATTATTCCTGAGAGAAATTTAATCAGTGAAATCTCAAAGACAAAACAGTAGTCTGCTTAATGGAAATATAAGTTTCCACTGCTTTAGCTTTAGCAAAGGACAGAAAAAAAAAAAAAAAAAAAAAAAAAAGACCAGCACTGATAACAGGTTTTGTTTTTATAAAATCCTGAAATTATTGCTAGAGTCAGACTACCATTATATGTCTGTAATTAATCTGTAATTAATTCTATTACATCTTCAGATCATTTTTATATACACAAAAAATAACTTTGTCTTCCAAAAGCAACACTGTTAACTGGAATTATCCTCTACATACTTCTAAATCTCTTTAACCCTTCATACATGAGACAGATGCCTTGTAAACTTTGGGAACTGAAAGTTTTAAGCATATTTTTGTAAGACTAGTCCTTATGCCCTTATGTATCAAGTCTTCAAAGTGCACAAAAAGTCAATAGACGGCATTAGGATGGCACCCCGAAAGAAGGATGGATTGCTTGTGATTTTCCAGTGTTGCTACAAGGGGTTTATGTCCAGACCTGGTGACTAAAGCTGGCTTAAAATATCAGCAAGAGAAAGGATAGAGTGGAGGTGTGGGGGCACAGGCAGAGGAAGAATTCCTTTCAAAGCCATTTCAGATGTTCACTCGTGACATTGAGATGGGAGCACTGGGGAAGTAAGAAAACAGGACTCCACAACTCCACAACAATATCAATGTGATATTAGGGCTATTTAGACCTCTTTCCAGAAGGAGTTTGATTGTAAAGAGTTCCCAAGTTGTTGTAAAATGTGTATTTTTATTATATATAACGTTACTAACCCAGTTCTTGGCTTATATATCTCCTCTTCACTGAGGCACATTCCACTTCTTTTTAGCAATGCCTTTTCAGCTCTAGCTGAACTCCCCTCAGAAAGGATCTCCGTGCTCTTGCACACAAACAGAAAAGGGCTGCCTCACTGTTTGTAATGCTGGCAGAAATATGCTCCGCACAAACGTGGTGGGTGATCGATTCTGAAGACCAAGACAATTTTACAGTATTGAAGGAACACAGGCCCCATATCCTAAGGCTCTGAGGATCTCTTTCCAGCACTGAAAGCTACTACCCTACATGTTCATGAGCTCATACTAGTCATCTGAGGTGATGTAACCAGCTACTCTGTCAGGTAGTTTGCTCTACCTACATATAAGCAGTTTGTGCTGAGCCTGTTTGGCCTTGGAAGTCCTGCATAAGAACTTAACAAGTGCCACAAGTCTGAGATGTAGCTTTCCTACAGACTAGGAAGAATTAATTATGCCCATTGTCAGAGACAGGTTTGTCATCAGACAGACAGGGTTTAAAGACTAGGGGTTGAAGTCTGCCTGGGGATGTGGCAGTTGGCCCTCAGATGGCTCACACCACTGAACGAACACCAGTGTGCAGGAAAAATGCTAACTGGGCAAGGGAGACAGTTTCCAACAGAAAGTTTGTTTCAAGTGCAATAAGTAAAATGTTTCAAATGACCGCATGAGGGCAAACAAACCAGAAGTTCGAGTTTTAATTTGATCTTAAAAAAAAAAAATATATATATATATATATATTTTAATTTAAAAAGTGTTCATAGTTGTGTGCCATATTCTAAATCTGTACTTGGTATACTCTCTACTGCGACTTCAAATGTTAACTTCTCAGAAGTCTGGATATGTGTTTGTAATCTTTCTGCTACTAAAACACACAGTGCAATGGGGAAAAAAAAAAATCTCATCATCACCTGCTCTCATGGACAAAAAAAAACCCTGTATGTCCTTCTGCTATCCACAAAGTGGCAGAATTGGTCAGTTTATAAATGCAGAATGGAGAAAGGAAGGAAAAAGCCTCTCTCCTTACTTAAAGGAGTCTACTAATGTCTACTAATTCATGATCTGGGATATAAAGTTATAGTACTTAATGAGGAGACACACTGTCATAATAGAATTAGAAAAATCCTGTTTATAATAAAAGTAAATGAAAGTGTGATGTTTTGCCTGCTCATTGGAGACAAGAGTTTGTATTTTAAAAACAAGGCCGAAGCTGCAGTTCATTAGCAGCATATGAAACCAACAATACTTGAAGCAACACCGAAGCTCTGAACTGTGTGGTTTTATGTTGAAGAAAATGAGATAAATGCCACAGCACACATGTTGGCATGTTAAAAATTAAATTGCTATCAGTGCATCCTGTGACCAAAATGCAAAGCACTTGCACACTAAGCACTCAGCTCTGTTTTAACACTATGATTCTGGTCCTTGTCCTTATGCTAAGCCACAAAGTAAGTAACCTCTACCTCTTTCAACCTCACATCAGGGAATCCCAAGCAGCTCAGGCAGGATAGCAAGTCTCTGATTACTAAACACATTTTTCATCCACATGGAAGGGTAAGGTTTTAAAAATACTTTAGGTGTTTTTACCTATACTTTTAATATTTGTATCTTCAGAAAACAGATCTTCTTTCCATTTTCTTCTGCCTTGCAGCAAACTTAAATTTGTCATTCTCATCTCCCCTCTTTTTTCTCCTTTTTTTTTTTCTTTCTTTTTTTTTTTTTTTTAATAAGTTAGGTTGTTGTTTCATCCTTTCTGAAATACTTAGTTCTGTTAAAGTCACTTGCCCCATTAGTGACGTGTGTTAGGACACTCCAAATCTTAGCACAGCACGAAGTTTAATACTTCTTGCAGGGCACAAGCAGTAAAGCTAGATAAGTTACCCACCTTACAACAGGCTTTCCATACTTACTTTAATAAGAAGAGCTAACTATACTGATTCCAGAGTGAATCTAGACTAACACAAGTCTTGTTACTGCATTTAAATAAATGCAGTGAAGTTTATATTACTTCTGAAAACACAGTAACTTCATAATGTAGGAATATTTACACACATGTGTAGATGACAAAAACTAGTCTGTCATTTAGTGAAAAAAATCCCTCATACTCACAAATCCTAGGAAAGTAAGTCCACACACTTACTTCTATTCTGCACAGAACTACACTTCACACACTTTATTCTGCACCATAAGTCAGGATGAGCAACCTCTCAAAAATTATCCTGCATTTTCTCAGCCCCTACCCTCTGCTGCTCTTTTTCCTTCCCACAGCCAGGGAGCAATGGGCAAACTTTGCATTACATTGGTTTAATACCTCCCAATTTCACTGGTAACTAGAACACAGAGCAGCTGCAAAACCCACACAAATGTGACAGGAACAAAAGGGTAGAAAACTTGCAAAACCAGCTTGCTTTGTACTGTGCTTCTGACATCTGCTAGTGATTTCAACAGATTTGTTAGACGCCAAAACTTCATCAATCACCAGTTCCAAAGATTTATTACAAATCACTGAACATCACGGCTATAAAACACCATCCACACCTATAAATCTATTAAATTGACAGATACTTATTTACAGTTTATTGATACTTGTTTCTGGATTCTATAGAAAGTAGCCTCTTCAAAGACTCTTGGCATTTAAAGAAATATGTTTTACTCACAAGTTACCCAATCAAGACATCTTCCACTACTATGAACAAAGTCTGTAGTGGATAGCACATGTATAGAGGTATTTTAAAAGGAAAAGCATCTTTCTCATTACTTCCAGCCTTTAAAAATCAGGAGCAGAAAAGCAAGAATTCACAATACTTTCTAGTCATACACTACAGAGGCTACACTCCAAATTCATTAATAAGTAATTTCATACTTAAATTCAATTTTGAAATGAGACTTCAAATCCTTAACACCTGACATGCACATTTATTTAAAAACCCTCTGTCCATTTTTGATTCCTTACGTGAGACAAGTTCAAAGTAGGCCTAAAAAAATAGCCAAAATACATTATCAACAGCTGAAATGCATCAATTCTGGAAACTGCATGCTCTTAAACACTGGGTAGTTACCCTTGCAGATGCCTAAAATCAGGGATGGCTAAAATAGCATGAATTGCTTCAGCTAGCACTCTACACCACAAACAACTTGTTATTGTTCAGATCTAATTCTTACACCTTAGGTCTGAAACTGGGAAACAGTAACTGAAGAATATTTGGCCTATATGTTAAACCCAACTGTTATTAAACAGGACACAAATACTGCTTCGGCAACCTCCATGCACTTACTTCCAGGTGCTCCCAATCAGGCTTATAATTTTAAATCTTAGCCTCTATACATTCCTGGAGCAAATACTGAAATAACTGGAGAGGTTCTACAGTCACACAATAATATTTGGCTTTGTTTTTCCAGTTTGTTGATTTATTTATTCTTTTACCCAAACAAATTTCCAAGATATTGAAGTTGCTTTCAAAGTACAAGCTTGCAAATTAAAGTATCGTTAGAGAACAGATTACTACAAGGCTCAATTTTTGTATTTAATACTTTAATAATTCATGTTAAGAGAAGTTAGTTATACTTATGAGCAAATCCTAATCCCTCATCATAAATTGTTTAAGATACTTAATTAGGTATCTAACAACTAGGCATTTGTGAATTGAGAGACTCAGTTTTATTCATGAATACTCTTTGCAATAAACTTAGTAGTTAAAACATGACATGAGTCTGACCTGAGGAAAACCCATCTACTTCACAGTTACTAGGAACAATTACAGCAGTAAGAGTTCTTACTTATTAAAATCACCAATTTAGAATTACTCACCAATGATTTTTTTTTCTTTTTTTTTAATTCTGTGAAGCGCTATATCAAAACAATTCCCTTGCAGCTAAATTACACACTCGAGTATTTTATGAATTTAGACAAAAGAAAACCCACTAGTGAAAAGTGCAGGTACCACTTCCCAGCATGAGTTAGTGAATGGCTACCCCAGTGTATCATTTTGGGCTTTGAAGTGTTCTGACCACTACTAGAAGCTATTATAATGGCTACTTTAACACTAAAATGTAACTCATTACTGCCTGTATGGGCCTTGACTATATAAACAATCCCTATGCTGCATATCACCAAAAACAAACACAGAAACTCTGCTTTCCCTGTTCTTGACAGCCAGTGTTCTCACCACATATTGTAGCCAGGCACGTTTTTCCTACAGTAAGCAGTGTGCCCTCGTGGCCAAGGCCAATGGGATCCTGGGGTGCATTAGGAGGAGCGTCTGCAGCAGGTCGAGGGAGGTGATCCTGCCCCTCTACTCAGCCCTGCTGAGGCCACACCTGGAGTGCTGTGTGCAGTTCTGGGCTCCCCAGGACAAGAGAGATGTGGAGCTGCTGGAGAGAGTCCAGCGCAGGGCTACAAGGATGATCCGGGGCCTGGAACATCTGCCCTATGAGTAAAGACTGAGAGAGCTGGGCCTGTTCAGCCTGGAGAAGAGAAGGCTGAGAGGAGACCTGATCAGTGTCTATAAGGACCTCAAGGGAGGCAGTGAGGAGGATGGGGCCGGCCCCTTCTCAGTGGTGGCCACTGACAGAACTAGAGGAAACAGCCACAAACTGAAGCACCAAAAGTTCCACAGGAACTTAAGGAGAAATTTCTTGACAGTGAGGGTGACAGAGCCCTGGCACAGGCTGCCCAGAGAGGCTGTGGAGTCTCCTTCCCTGGAGATCTTCCAAACCCACTTGGACGCAGTCCTGAGCCACCTGCTCCAGGTGACCCTGCGTGTGCAGGGGAGTTGGACTAGATAATCTCTAGAGGTCCCTTCCAACTTCAAGCATTCTATGATTCCAGAAGTTACAAATTACTCTGACCAATGCAAGTGCCATGAGTGACCAAAGCGCCTTTCCCACCTCCCCCTTGCTGATAAGCGCACATGCAGTCCAACTCCATGCCACTGGTTTTGCTAGTGAGAGCACCATATTTACAGAAAAGAAAAAAAAAAAAAAAAGGCCTGGAGTTCTCTCCATTTGAGCAAAGATATCCACATGCCTCACACTTTCATCCAACTTCAACAGCTTTGCACACAATCAGAACCATTTCCTTAGGCATCCATTTCAACATGTAGCAGGAGTTTAAGATGATGGTTACAAGTCCATATTCAAGGGTGGTTTCAAGCTTCAAGTCACATTTTACATTAGCATTTACCTAGGTACTAGAGGTAAGAGTCCAGACACATAAGAAAGGGGAGGAAGGGGGTAAAAATTTTTCAGGATCTACCGCTGTTTTCTCCCAATAGTTGGGCAATCCTTCTGAAACTACATGTTGTGAATTCTACTTTTTCACTCTTTAGCTTGTCTTCTTTTATACTGTATAAAGGAACTTTCTGTATGCAAATCTCCCTGTTTTGTGCATAGAAGTTTATGCACAGTGATCCAAAAGGGACTTAGTTGTCACTTAGTCCTCCGCCTCCTCTAAAACCAATAACCTGGATCTAGGTCATTGTGGCAAATTTGCTTTTAACCTGCCTTTGAAACCAAAAGGCTACTCCATAAACTACCAGAGAGCATGTTCTAGCTCCTTGTACCTCTGCAACATTGTATTTCGGGGGTTTTAGATCTCTCTTGCTGCCTATTACTTAAAGTCCCTTGCCTCTTGCCCTGTGCAGCAGAGGTACAGATGACAGATGGAGCTGTGTTCTTCTTTGCCTTCCCCGAACTTTCCGGGTAGTCTGTCTCACCTTCTGAAGCTGAACATAGCATTCAAAACTGAACATAGCATTCATTCCTGTTGAGACACCACCCCTCCTGCTAGAAGATGGGCTACTGCCCAAAAACTTGCATAAGAAAAGTCACAAAAATCTTCCATTAAGTGTCTATAATCTTCTCTTTTCCAACAATCACAATACTCTGAAACCTGTGTTCATCTAGCAGATCCTTCATAGCATTTTCTGCAGAATATGAGATGCAAAAAAGCCATCACATGTGCAGCTAACTGTTCTTGTCTGTGCTTTCTTCCACTGAATCTCATTCCTCCCTCAGCCACATTCACAACTTGAGATCACTCTAAACTCTAATCCCGCTATCCAACATGTACAGTCTGAGTTTTCGAATTCAAACAGTTACATTACTGCAATGTCCAGTTTTACCAGCAAAAAACAAAGAACTACCCGACTTTCTGCATCCTTCCGTTTTGATAGGGAAGCAAAACTAAAAAAACTGACAAGTTGATATTAACCAACTTATAGTCACTTCCTCTAAAATATTTCTCCTTAACTTGCTTACAAGACTGTCATTTGAGTGGTAAAATTTTTAGGCAAAACAAACATTATAGTCAGCTTTTGACAGCCACAAGAGTTCTAACAATGCATAATTCAAATTGTTTTTTAAAGGAAGGGAGGGGAACCTCCAGTCCAAAAATGGCACTTGTTCTCCTGTTGTTTTGTGGATGCGTACAAATACTTCTCTGTGTTCCAAAACGAATTCTGAAGTTCAGTGAAGCCACAATTACCAATGTAACAGCGAAGTCATTAAGTTCAAGTCATTGATGTGTCTACTCTCAAGCAATCTGGAATCCTATCAGTCTCCAATTGAAACCCAATGTAAACCCAATTTCAAATAACAAGCTATTTATTTGAATGCATTAATAAACATGATTTTATACCCGCGCATAGTAATGGACAAAGCAGTAATACATGAATTCCTACCGTTCTCTGTTAAACTTGAGCGAATGAAGTATAGCAGGTCTCTTCTGACGCAAGTTCCATAAGTGTAAGGTATCATCAGCCAAGGCACTCACAAGGGCTCCCTATTAGAAATAAAGTTTTACTCAACTTATTTTCATAGCCCTCATATTACATATAACAGAAATTACATATATACCAGCAATCACATTAATCAGCTCAGTCCCATTTGGTCAGTGCTATACTGATAGGTGAGGGGGGAAAAGATGGGGAGAAGAAGGGAAGCTTGTTACCACGTGTGCACAACACTTCCCTTATGCACACATGTGTGTGATGAAATTATGCAAGCAACTCATCTATATACTGACAAAGTTAGTGAGGTTCAACATCACTATCAAATCAGAGCTATGAGTTCCTCTACAAAACCCAGCCCTGAACAGCACTACCATCAATCACAGTGAAAAGACATCACTGAGATGTCAGGTCTCCAGAAAAAACACACTTGAGGTTACTGAGGAATCAAATCTTTGTACTATATTCTACCACCCAATAGAAGCACGTCTGCTGCCTCCATCGAGCTCATGTTCAGAAGAATAACTCTATAAAACCTTAACACCCACTGAAATTGTTATCGTTATCAGAAGTAGTATTAACTTACTACTTCCAAGGTTACTTGCAATGTTTAAAGACATGAATAAACATTCCTTGATGAAGAAAAAGAATTCTTGCTTATAGTTAGAGAATACTCTACAGTCAAAGCCCAAGTATTTTGTATGATTAAAAAAAAGAGTTAACTTGATTAAAACTGTTGTTGCTGCTTTCCTCTCGTGGTAAAAGTCACTTTTGTTATTTGTATTTTGATGTTCTCTTAATGAGGAATTGAGGAAAATAGACTGTATATGCTGCCTGAATCTTGGAATGTGCCCACCCACTATTTCACCTACCTCATTAATCAGGAACTGAAGCTGGATGACTGCTGCTCCACTGTCATGCTGGCAGTAGCATTCAACTCCTGGCCGACCAAAGCTGAATTTGGTACCGTTAAGGAACATTTGTTATATACATTGCAGGAAAAGAAAAGCATTAGAGAGATTACTAACACCAGGCTCAAACAGTTTAAAATCCTGCTTCTGTCTTGCATACTCAAATATTTAAACAATAGATCTAAATGATCACACAAAAAAAGAAAAAAGTCTTGTAATCAACATTACAAAGTAACACAGAGGACACGTATGGCCAAATTTATTTGACCCCATGCAAAAAAGAAAACTGCATAATTTAGCACTGTTATCAAAAGGATTCTAATTTAGAGAGAACACAGAATGGTGGACAATAAGGCAATTATTTTAGTAATGTTAAATACCAGGATTGGTATAAAAAAATTTAATCTAAATAAACATCATAATCAAATGATAAATATTTGAAGGGCTAAAGGAGCTTTCTTTCCTTTTTCTTTTTGAACACTACTTATAGATAAAAGAAGAGCAGAATAATGCAAGGCATGATAAAAAAAATGCTATGACAGAGATAAAAAGATCAGTAGCCAAAATATGGAGGAGTCGGTGGCAAATTATCTGTAATGTAAGTTTCTAAGATCTCTGTTCCAAGACTTCCTGGATTCACACCAACTATGAGATAACAAAAGCTTGCTCATTTTCCCACCCACACTTAAATCAGTCCTGTAGTCCCACAACGAGTACTAAAACAGAGCAGGAAACACTGCAGATTCTTTCTGCTCTCCACACTATTAATTTATTAGTCTCAAGGATTCTGTTTAAGTTTGGTTATCCTGTTTTTCTTCTGATAAGAAATTAAGGACATTTTCCAGAAACAGAAAAAACAGGAGACAGGACAAAAAAATTATGTAACAAGTATAAATGAATAATGCAGTTAGTATTTCATCATTACAGTATGAGCTGCATTTCTGAAGTATAATTTGCCAGAGAGCAGAGCACCTCTTGTTTTAAAGAAATAACTCTGTTTCTGGAGGAGGGAAAACCATTCCAAAAACACATGCAGAACATGGAAGAAGAAAAAAAAATAAATAAATAAAAATAAAAAAAAAAAAGTTCAAGTTGTTCTCTCAATATGTGCTAGAAAGTCGTGAGACAGCAGAAATCTCACTTTTTCTGCAACTCTTCCATTTTACCGAGAAATTGCTGACCAACACCAAAGTGGACACAAATATCCTCTAAAACATAAAAAAAAAAAAAAAAAAAAAAAGTGGTTTTTAAAAGTACTCACACTAGGTTAGACCATTAGGTGGCTTACAAAACAAAACTTAAAACACACACCTCCTGCTCAACCTCTAAACTCGTGAGATGAAATCCAAGTAGAACTACTGTGTGAACTCCTCGTCTTAAGAGGTTGTTGTATTTAAGTACGTTTTAACTTTTAAATTTCAACTGCTTTACTCCCCTAAACTAATGAATCTAAGTGATGAGAGATGTACTAAACAGATGCTGAATAAATCCAGCATTCATCATAATATCAGCTTTCTTCTCTGTACACAATTCGTAATTTAATTTTGTTCTGGCATGTAAGGGCTTAGAGAGCCAGCTTGCCCTCACCTGCTTTTTTTTTTTTTTTTTTTTTAAATTCTTATCAACCTGTTTCCTGTACAAAGAAATCATCTGTATTTCCCTATCAGTGGATAACTCTGGAAAAAAATTTAAAAAACAAACTGAAAGATTTTTTTTTTCCCCTAATGATACCTTCCTACACAAACTTAGAATATATTTAACGTAAAAGCGTGTCTTTAACATCAAATATGGACTGACTGCACAAATTACCAGGTAGGAGAAAAATTCCCCACAAGCAACAACAGAAATTTCCAAGTCAATTTGCTTCAGCCTTGCTCATGCTTCTGCATTCTCGAGTTAATTTTTACATGCAGAAATGGACCCACAGCATTTCTGAATGTGAAAAATCAGATGTTTACTGTAACTGAGTTTTAAAACTCGTCAATTAACTGACAAATACATTTTTTTAAATAAAGAACAGAATATATGGTTTTATATAGCATGAAAATTTCTCAAATATCCTGAACATCAGCTTCCAGCTTAAATATGTAATCCTTGCTCACCTTCTCCACTCACAATTTATTTGGCGTTGAGATTTTATAAAAACCTTGCCTCAAAACAAGAGGAGTTTGACCTGAAAAAATAGAGAAATCTACAATTCTCTCCGCTTACTTCAACCATCACAAATTCCATGCTTAAAATGTTCTCAAGTACTTCCGATGCGAATACATTTGGAAGAACTTTTATAACTAGTCAATACCAGCTTCAATATTACAAATACTCCAACTTTAAAAAAAAAATCCTTTAAAATTTTCCAGGAAATTTCGGTATGTCAACACCCTTTAGTAACCAATAAATATGTAATATTAGGAGTAAGTCTACATAAGCTTTAAACATTCTGTTCAAATTTCTGCTTTTTGACAAATTAATAACAGCCTCACATGCATATCTGAAAATGCAGTTTATTTTTATCATATTTGTAGTTATCAAAAAAAAAATAAAAATAAAAAAAAAAAATCCTTGCCGGAAGTCGCACTTAGGTCTGTTGCTCCAGCTTCCCCAGGGCTTTGCTTTTTCACCTGGCAGCTAAAATTATTCTTCTCATCTCAGATTAGTATCATTCTCCTCCCAGCACTGCTCTTCACCAGAGCGGTGCCAAGCCTCCCTGCTTTGTGGGAAACGTTTGCTGGAAAAAAACTCCATTTAAACACTGATTGGAGAAGGGTAACAGCGTGTGTCCTCTCTGGGACCCTTCACATGGCACATGTTTCTCCGATCAGCAGCCGAGCACGCCACAGGGAGCGCGCTTTGCCCCGTGCGTACGTACGTACGTGTGCTCCAGGCAAGGCAGCTGCCGGTGCTACGCCGTGATCGTCTACCACAAAGCAGTTCCCCAAACGAGCCAAAATTATAATGAATGGTGACGAGGCAGGCAAAGCATTCGCATTTTGGACACAGAACAAATCCCCTGTGTAAGACCGAGAGCTGCCCTAGAGGAAACACGCTGCTCAGACCACGGTTTTAACCAATCTCTCCTCCTTCACTGCTGAGCATTTCTTCCTAATATTGTCACTTTGTCCCCCATTCCAAATATGAACAAATAGGTTGAATTATCAGCTCCTCAGCAGCAGCTGTGAATCTTTCTTCTGCATTCCCCGATGCCATTAGGAAATTAACCCTAGCAGACAGTCAAACAGTGGCCATGCATTGCTTCCAGTACATGTTTTTAAGAAAAATCAGGTAAGAGAGAAAAGCCCTAGTGACAGAAAGCCCAGATAACATACTCACACACTACTGTTCATTTTTGTAATGCTGGAAGTGCAAGACACTCAAAAGAAGAACTGACAGAACAGGTATTTGTTCTGGACTAATCTCAAAGTTAAGCTTGCACTTTTTTTTCAGGCAAAAGCATGGCATTCCAATTTCTGATATTTGAGTTATTCTAGCAAACAAATGCTTTTCCAAATTATAATTATAGACAGCCTCTCTGCATAGTAGTAACTCAAGTGCACATCTTCACCTAAAGGTTACATTTTGAGAATAAGTATTAATTCTCATATTATGAGAATTATATGTATGTATGAAATATGTATGAAAGTCTTAAAAAAGCAGCCCATTTTTGAAATTAAACTTATCGTAGGTAAAACTAAGGAATATCGTCATTGTTCTTAACCTGTGGTTAACCAATCTGACATAGGGCACAGTTGCAAAAACTGCAGCTACCACCAATTTAGTTCCTAGCATGGATCAGTCATGACCATGGGACACATTGACAAAATAATGACCCTTCAAACTATAGCTCCAAATATCTGCATCTTCCTGTTACCAGGCTGCAATGAAGAGGTTTGATAGGATAACACAATAGATGATCTTATATATAGATCTTCCTTCCTTCTTATAGATGATCTTCCTATGTCAGATATGCCTCTGTTAGGATGGTTTAGGATTTTCAAGGCAAATAAAAATGTAGCAGCTTTTTGAATCCATTACTAAGTGCTTTTCAAAACTGTCAGTGTAACACCTTGCATGTAGAGAAACAGATCTTAGAGTTCTTAGTTATGGAGAGATGCACTCGCTGACCTGAAACACGTACAAACCATAAGGGCAGTATCACTGCACAGTACTTGTACATATGTACATCCATAGCATCTGGCTCTTTGATTACACTTGCATGCTTTACTATAGTCATTGCTATATAACTACTATCCACTTTACTTAATTAGCCACTGAATTACTATTCTAGGCAGTGAAACCACTATCTATTTTGTAGAGGGTTTTGGATATGACTTGACTGTGGTCTCAAGAATTATTATAAAAGAGGGGGGGGGGGGGGGGGGAAGGGAGGGGGGAAAAAAAAAAAAAAAAAAAAAAAAAAGATGGTGAGGTTTTTTCCAGTTGTTTTAGGTATGCAAAAATTAAGTCAGTTTGGTATTACCATTGCCAAAGCCTTGATACAACACAACAGATTAAACAGCAAACTGAATACTTAATTTACAAGTTATAATACTACAAAACCTGATTATACCTCTAAGCAAGAGTAAAGCAGCACCAAAAAAAAGTTTCAAAATCATGCAATCTTCTTTTACTTAACTTCACCTACAGCAAATCAGTGCTCTAGCAGGATCTCTCACAGACGCAAAACTTTGTAAAGACCACCTTATCAAAAGACACAGCTATTTAGCAGAAGAGGTCCATCCAAGAAATTAGGAAGCATTACAGTTAACACTGTCTACAAAACTTCGATATCAAGTCTTATAGGATAAAATAAAATCCAGAGAACATTTGGGGAAGGGTTTAAAACCTCACATCAATCTTGACATGTCATCCTACTACTTTTTCTGAACACCTACAGGATTGTAGGGTTTATTCCTAAAACCATAAGCCTGCACAGCATCCTGCACTGTCTGTACTACTCAGCTAAGCAGGTCTTTACTGCTTCCCATATTTGCACACTTACATCTGCAGAAGTAAAAAACAATATTTGGAAACATTTCACATCAGCTTTCCTACATGCAAGTGACAACAGGAGGACAGAATAAACCAAGGTTTCTGTTATTTATGTAAACAGTATTACAGTTTAAAATGCAACGGAAGAATCAGTACAACAACCAGCAAGTCTTCCAAATGGAATAGCTTACTTTCACATTTCTAACAGCTGCATTAAAACTCTCTTGTCCAGAATTACAGAGCTTCTCACACATACAGGCTTCATATGCTGCAAGTTCTTCACTCTTATCAAGTGGCCTCTGAAATAGTCCTGACTGGTCCCGGCTTATGTTCGCATGGCCCTCTTTATACTGCACGGAGTTTGGAAATGACAAAAACTGCCTTTATCCCAGGGGCTGGGGGTGGAAGAGAGCTCTGCTCATTGATTTTGTCACCATTAATAATCCATTTGAGTTTTACTCAATCCTTACATTACTGATAATGTGCTATCAAATTAACCCTTGGACAACTTTATTTTTATTATTATGTCTTGGTAATTCCCAAATAAACTATCACACTAACCCTAATTTAATCCCACTGTGGAATACAGAAAAGTGCCATGAAATAGAAAGATCATTAAAAAACAAAACAAACAAAAAAAAAATGAGTGGCCGTTTTCTGTTTTAAAACATGCAAAAGAGGTATGACTAAGAGAAAACTCCCTAACTTTTAAAGATTTAGCAAGGGAGAACTATTTCCTAACTTGATAAAGTAGCCTTCTGCTGGTGGGCAGCCTTGAAAGGCAGCCTTAATTTTCTTTGGTATTTTAGTATTCAAGTATAGAGCTTTTATTTGTGCCTTCCAAAAGCAGCCATGCCACGCCAGCCACACCACCGCGCTCACGCGGCTCCCACGAGGCCGAGCTTGTGCCCGGGGCACTCCTCCCTATCCCGGAGTCTCCGGCTCCCCCTGGCAACCCCGCAGTGAGAACTGGGGCAATCGGCCTCTGCGCCCTCACCCGCCTGCTGATACCCCAAGCCAAGAGCTTCCCGGGAAGCCGCAAAGCTGCAGCCTGGAGCAGGCAGAGGAAAATGCAGCAGGATGGAAATGGGACAAGCGCCCGCAAAATTCGGACCATGTTCACTCAGGCAATGTTTCTTCCTGAAAACAGAGCCAGGTTCTAGGGCTGCCCTGTCTGTCGGAAGCCGACCAGCCTCCTGCTTTGCTAGCAGAAGCGCTGACATCGACATCTCCCCCCTCGAGTACAATTTACTTTAAGACTGACATTAAGTTCTTCAGGATTAATATCAACTTACCAGAAACAGCCTTCCCTCCCCCCCTCCCCCCCCTTTATTAGTGGGTAAGGAGGATGAGAAAAATAGCACTAAAAATATGGGATGAAAAAAATGGGAGAAACAGCTGGAATACACTGGATGGAGCTTCTGTACATGAAATATAGCACTTGCTGAATTAGCTGATATCTAGATACAGTTTGACCTGGTTACTTGGAAAGAAAAAAGTCCAAGCTATGTATCATATTTGCGAATAAAACCCAGCCTCTCTCAAAAGTAAAGCAAGATATTTCCAGGCAATGAGATCTACGCCCAGCCTCCTTCCACTAGTCGTGAGGATGAAAACACAAGTGACCTGGTAGAAAAGGAGGAGGACACTGGTATCTCAGTCCTTGAAGGCTACCAAGAGGGTTTTTCCTCCCTCAAGAAAATGGAAAATAAGAGCGTGGAATGTGGGAGGAAGACAAGGAGATAAACTGTAAAAGACCATTTCACAACAAAAGATTGGAAAACGTATTATATTTTTCTCATTTACTAGGGGCCTTAAAGTTCTCAAAGATTTTTGTTTTTTTTAAGAGTGCTCAGCAGTATATTTTTAAAATTACACTGAAGGGTAATAAACCATGTTCAAATGGTTTATGCTTGTTTAAAAAACTATTTGCGATGTGTTATTGTCAACTCATTTGATACCATCTGAATTCAGCAGCTACGTCTCCTGACACTCATAAACATTTGTGGCTCTCAGACAGAAAAACAACAACGTACGTTCATTTCCTGCGTCCCATTTCCAAGGAAGAGGAGGAAGCAACTAACATATATGGTACTCAAATATCTCCTTAGTGTTAAAATTGTCCTAATAGCTTAATGGGTTACAGCAAACAACTACTATTGTTTTGCTGCAATAACTTTAGAAATGCCACTGTACTAAGGACTATACAAGCGCTTGGAATCAGAATTACTCAGCTTCTATTTCCTGCATAAACGCAGAACATCTTTTCTATTCACTTTTTCTTTCATTTATTTTTAAAGAAGTGTTCAACTCTCTTAAACTTTAGAAACAAAACAATTCAGCTTTCTCTTAAGAAAATTAAAACAGGAAAATAAAAGGAGATATATCTTGGAAACAACAAAGTACATAGACCTCAGTTAAAGCTCATCAACTTTTTTCTCTATACAGGAGGATGTAGCAATTTTAAAGCAAAAATAACTATTCTTAAATTACACCTAGTTTTATGCTTCAAAAATTTTTAAAAATCATTAAATTGTGTATAAACTGATACGCAAAGAATAGCAAATGATTCCATCTGATTTACTTTCTACCAAAGATAGTAGCCAGGAGTCAAAATGCTTCACATTAAACTTCACAGTTACTTATGAAAATATGTACAAATACAGCATTCCCCAAGCAACTATCAAAAGTGCTGTGAGATTTTCTACAAAGCTTGCATTTGGTAGACATTTTCTCAGAGTTGCCAGTAAGAGGCAATCTTTTTTCAGGAAAAGATATAATTAAGTAGTACAAATGCAAATAAGATTAAAAAACCATGATTTAAAATCAAGCAGGAAACAGAACTTAGTAAGTTTCTATATGCATAATTCACAGAGAGCAAAGCATGCTGTTAAACGAAGAAGTAAAAACTTTAGTTTAGATTAAACAACATAACGTTTTCAAACAAAACCAACAATGCTACAGGCCTTCCTGGATTTTACTCATTTTCTCAGAAAATGTGCCATTCACGTGCAGGCTGCCCTTTGAGCCCAAAAGCTGCACTTCTGCATCGCTAGTGCTGCTCACACTAGTGCTGAAGAGGAGACTGACCTGGAGCTTTTTTGGGGGGGTGTGGGAGGAAAGCAGGGAAAAGAGCAGAAGGCAGGGGGAAAAGAGAAGGATACCGCTACAGATACATCCGCAAAACAGTTTCTCTGACTATACGAGATTTATTGAAGTGTGTTGCAACTGCCAACCTGCTGCAATTTTTGGAAAGACCACATATAGAAGAATAGGATTGGGAAATTACTGAATATTTTGAGAGACCTTTCCCGAAATCCAGAGGTAAATTTCATACTGTTGCACGCTTCCCAGCCCCATTCATCTGTCATCCATTTATAGCAGTTTAATTTTAGTGACAAATTTTAACATGTTATTATAAATATCCTACCTGAACTATCCTTTGGTATCACTTGCTATATCACAATATTAATAATTAATCAGGCTTCTTCTCATACATCTATAGTTTCTTGGCCAAGACTAAAAGCCATTCTATACTCCTAGTACTGAAAAAATAGCTCAGGGAAGAACAGTGTCTCTTCTCCGCGTCCAAGTATTTTGTGCAGACATTGCCAACAGCAGCATTAACAAATAACACATGCTAAACTGGATGTTAAGTGAATTTTTATATACCTATTTAGTTTAACTTACGAAAGCATATGAAGAACAATTGATATAAGAAGGACAATTTAATGTTTTCCAAGAAGTGAGCCAGCCCAAGCCCAATCAATTACTGTCTGTCAACATCGCTTTTTGACTGCATAGCAATTCCTTAGAAACTCTAGACATCTCTTATTCCCTATTTCACAGGAACACAGAATGATTTAAAATACTTTCCTTAACTCTTGCCTATCAAACAAGGCCTTTTCAGTTATTTGCAAGACACCAAATAACGGACATTAATGATAGATGACACTATTTGCAATCAACAGTCATTCAAGTCCAACTTGGTTCAAACACAGCCATCCCTTCAGCACTCTCTGTGCAAGCTGAGGAGCAGTCAGTCTGTTTTCCCTTTTAGTCTCACACGAATTCCCCTCATCTCATTAATCCATTAAATTTTATTGTCCCAGAACAAGACCCCAAGCACCACGGCAACTTATACAAGTTATGCTCACTCCTCTTTCTTCTGACCCTCTCCCATCACTCCGCTAGTATTTCCCTCTCCTTTCAGAGCGGTGGTTGTTCTCATTCACAGGTCACCTTTCCTTTTGGCAGAAAGACCTTATTTTCCAAATTAACTATTAATCCCGTTTAATTCTTCTCTTATCCCAAAGCAGGTTTTGCCCCATCCTTCACCTTTGCTTTAATTTATCACTCTGCAGATATCTACTTTCACTCACTTGACATTTTACCTTTTCTCAGCTGGGAGAAATAAAGCATAAAAAGCAAGTGACTAAAGTACACGGAACTGAAAACATGATTAAGGCACAACGTTAGTAGCTCTAGCTGTAGAAAAGGCCATAACCTTAAAGGCCAGCTGACTTAAAGACGTTCACGTATGTGAATTTCTACCCCAGGTTTTGCTGAGGTCTCTCTTTCCACAGTAACATTAGCTTTCCATTTGGATACAATCCTTTCATACTTCTCCTGTGGACAAAGCTCAAACCCACCCTTCTGCTTCTTCCCACACCATTTTTCACTATATCACTGATGGAAATGCCTCTCCCTCCCAAATAACCTTTGGAGAAAGGTGCATCACCAGAATTTTTATCAAGATTTTAATGCAAATACAGCACTGTTTCGATCTCAGACAAAATTTTAAAGCATTTACTAGCGGAGTTGCAAGGTAATATTTGCTGAATTGATTAGAGAGCTAAAAAAAATACAGGTACCAATATTTCCACCATTCAGAGAACGAGCAAAAACTATTACTTGTAAGCTTAATTAGTGGCCAAAATTTACCACTCTACCTACAGCAAGCTGACATGATAATCCATTTCCCAATTTACATTGATAGCCGTTAAAAACTGAAGCATCTTTCATGAGCAATGCTGCTGCTTTTTGAAATATTTTATTTAGTACTGTGTGAACTCCACTTCCAAAATAACTCAGTTACTCAAAAAATCTCAGCAGAGGCCTCCCTAAAGTCTGCCAAAGGCACAAAATACAGAAAATAGGAAGATCCATTAGTATATTTTGTTGAAATAACTAAAATGCTAGCCATTTTCTCTATACTTTTATGCACATACCTCCATTTTATACACCACAAACCCAGATTCATAACAGTGTTGCATTAAAGGGCATTTTTACATCTTTTGTTATCAGAGAGGCAATTTTAAGCAGATTACTATAAGGCTGATGTTGTGCCTAGAAGTTGCTTATGCAATCTTCATTCAATATCTGCTCAAATGCATTATGAATATTTCCTTCAGAAAGTTTAGGTAGTATTTCAGTATCACTAGTAAATATTTTTATTTAGTTATTTTAAGTTTTATTTTAAAAGTGTCAGAGCCAGATGCTCACTAGAATAATCTAAATTATGCTGGCAGATTACAAAAAATAAAAATAAAACCTAAAATATTCACCTCACTGAAATTCAATGAAGTGAAGCATAGCATTAAAAGTAACACAACCTATTCCATTTTTATTCTTCTCTTAAAAGCTGTCGCAGATGGCCCCTTTCCCATGGTACCTGAAAGCATCAGATGGGTCATTTTTGTGGCCCTAGGAAGTGCCCTATCAGCAGCGCTAACAGTAGCTCCCATAGGAGGAACAAACACAGCTCTGCTGCTCCCAACGGGTTGTGAGCCCCGAGAAACAACAGCTTTTGCTATGATTGAGCATGAGAGAATTCACACAGTGCTATGAGGTTTCTAAGCATCCACAACCCAATTTAAGATTGCAAAAGGACTGAAAAATAACATTGCCAGAAAAGCACAACCCATGATAGCTTTGCTAAGCAGGTTTCCTGCTGTTTTTCCAGTAGGTACTTTGTGTACTAGCAGAGGCAAGCGCACCCTGCAAACCTACCTTTAGAGGTGAGATTTCATAGAATCTGCACATGTTACAGCCTGGCTACCTCGAGTGCCTGGCAGATTCCAAGTATCATCTGATCTGTAACTAAGACAGTGCTCATCAAGCTTAAACCTACAAGAATGTTTCCGCTAACCGTTTTTGCTCTCCTAGTAACTGAGGCTGAAGGCCTATTTCAAAGAAGCTGAACAGTGCGGAAGAAGTCTTGTAGATATGACTTCCCAGGAATATTACGAAAACAGGAAGCTGAGATGGGAGAAACCCAGATTAGACCCATGTTCTATCCAAGAGGGAAAGATGACAACATCCTAAAAGAGAGGCTGTGCATAAAATGCAGCAATAACAGAAAACACTTGAAAAAAATCTACACACAGGGGAATTCTACCACAAGATAGAGCCATAGGATACCAAATTTCACAGATAAAATGACTCAGTTTTTCTCTTCTCTACACAAAACCAACCAGATAATGAATATTCATCTCCTACATCTCATTTCCTATAACCAAAACTGTTCCAGTCCCAAAGGAAGGGAAAATCTCCCTTTCTTCCCACAATGGCAAATAAACTTGAAAACCATTATACATTCCCAATTACAGTTTCAAGTCCTCCCAAGATGAAGAGCTATCCCTGTTCATGTGTCCACCCTTCCAAACTTCCTCCACGATCCTACAGGCCCGATGAAGTTTCTAGAAAAAGATTCTGCAAAAAAAAAAAAAAAAAGCATTAAAATTTAGCAGACAGTTTGACCTCAGATTTAAGAGCAGTAAGGAAAGGGTCACTAGTACCACCTTCTGTACAGGAAGTTCCAGCTGGTGAAACCAGCACTGCCAGCAATGCCACAGCAAGGAGATATCCATGGCCTCAGGTATAAGAAAAATATTCTCTGTATCAGGACTCTCCACCCAACTTCAAAGAAGTTTTCAAGCAGCAAATATAGACCATTAAACTTAATATGGTGTACCAGTATTCTAACCTAGTTAGTTCAGGCCTGTTTTAAATAGGAACAAGATGCATTGGCATAGTATTATTCACTGTTTAAAAAACAAACAAAAAAAAAAAACCCACTTTTTTTCTACTCATCAATAAATAATAAGAAAATAAAGGTACAACTAGTTTTGAAAGCTCACAGTTCACTTCTGTAATGCCTTCCATTAAAAAAAAAAAAGAAAAAGAAAGAGGAAACTGTTGATGTAACTCCTAAGTCTTAGCCAACTCATTAAAAGTTACAACACAAAGAGGTCTTACATGTCCTTTGCAAGGGGAGGAGTAAAACCACAGAAGCCTCAGGTACAACTTGGAGCAGTGAGTATTTAAGTTAATATATCAGACAACCATCTCTGATTCCTCAAATATTTTTAATAGAAAAAAAAAAAGTTTATCTCAAAAAGCAAAGGGAATAGATTTGTGTTGTTATAATATGAGGAGAAAAAAAATCAAAGAGCATACGCAACATTTTTACAGGACAGGAATCAGAATTTATTGCCTCTTTCAAATGCCAGCATAGTAGAAAAGCAATCATTTAAACAAGAGAAAACACACAAGCAAACATTCTGAACAAACAGTTTCTGGTAGCTCTATTTGAACTCCAAGTACTATTTCAAGAAAAGGATTAGATTTCAAAATTAGATTTTACCTGCACAAAATTGAAATAAAACATGTATTAACACAAAGCTGTATTTCCCCATACAGAAATTTCCGTAGGTTAGCTGCATGCAGAAACATTTTACTGCTCTAAAGCGTTACAAGTCTGGAAATGTTTTGGTTGAAGAAGAAGTATTTCAACTACTTTTGCATCCAAGGGCTACTGTTTGGTGTGTGAGCACCGCAATATTAAGTCTGATCACTGCAACAATGCACGGAGGGTAATTTCTCTCCACTTAGCAGTAGGGAGACATGGAGTCTGTTTAAGCTACCATATTTCAGGAAAAGGAGGGACAAAACTGAGAGGATCCTGAGGAGGACCACAAGAATCTTAAGATATCTGATGTCATTCCACTTAAGGAAAGCAGAAAAAGGTAAGGTATTTAATTTGGAGTGACTAACAGGGAGAGTGTGTAATTACTATGTTACAGCATAGTAATTACACCAATTATTACGCTGTAACAGAGTTGGAGAGTGTGTGCGTGTGTATATACATATATGCATAG
>VZSV01000055.1:3428389-3442857 GCA_013398735.1 Nothocercus julius | reverse complement strand
AGAGGCATGCTGGTATTTCTAGTATGTCTTTTAATTATCTATTATATATATTAGCTATTGGCTTATAAGTCATAGAAATAATCGTCTTATTTTCCCATCTGTTGACAGAGGCTTATTGTATCACAATGAACTGG
Source organism: Nothocercus julius (assembly GCA_013398735.1). Lineage (NCBI taxonomy): Eukaryota > Metazoa > Chordata > Aves > Tinamiformes > Tinamidae > Nothocercus > Nothocercus julius. The sequence continues at coordinate 3,442,723 of VZSV01000055.1, read as the reverse complement.
GAATACAACTTGAATGTGCTTGACTGAAGACCTGTCTTTAGAGGCAAGAGAACATTTGTATATGACAGACATAAGAATGTAAGTGAGAGTTCACCTGAGTCGCCTTGTCAGCATATGGGTGAGGCCCTGCAAACATTAAACTTCACTATCACAGCTAGTCTCATTATTTATACCAATATTAATCACAGAAAAAAAAAAAAAAAAAGAAAAAAGAAAACCTCACAGCTTGTTGAGGAGTTTGGAAAGCAAAGATCTTTATAATCGCTCTTTTTACATGCTGCAGTCACCGTCACATTCCAACTTCTTTGTATCCAGCCCTTGAATGCATTCTTTCACTAGTCTCTTAAGTTCTTTAGAAGAGAGATTGGATTTCCCTGTTTGGAGTTGCACCTGACACAAAGAGGACCTTAGTCATGATTGTAACGTTGTACCAAAGCTTGCCAAAATGTAAAATTTTAATGCAAATGATACACTACAATAAGTGCAAGGTTGAGACAACAGTAATTCTCTTTCCTCACACTTTCCGGTTGATGCCATTCAACAAATCAATGTTTTCTGGAGCTCTGAATTCCTTAAGAGCTTCTGTAAAAAATCAGTGGTAACCTGCCCTCACACTGGGACTTCCATGGGAGACATAGCAATGCCTTAAATTTTAAAGTTCAGCAAACGTCCAGCTTATCTCATCTCTTAGGATTTAGCTGCTATATTTCAGAATTTCTTCTGAGCTGTATTTCAGAACTGCTCTTACCCAATAACCACATCCTCTGTTTACAAATTCAACTGTCTCTGCCAAACCTCCTTACTTGGTTTTGCCTGCTCAGACCTTCTGGCCTCTAATATTTGAAATCTCTTGCCAGTGCTTGAAACCCCCTTGTCCAAAACCCAAATGTCTTGCATTGCTGGGAAAGAAGTAATCAGACTCAACCAATTTGCAACATCGCTGTGCTCAACTGTCTCAGAGTTTCAGCTGTTACAGAGCTGCTGTAAAATGTTCATGTCTCGCTCAGCCTGACAATGCATCTTAATTGGCCATAGAGAATCCCTGTCCCTTATGCCAGCTGGATCTGTTTGACTTTGGTCGTCTTTGCCTAACTCACCTAACTGTTCCCCTTATTAGAAAGTGAGAGTTAAGCTCACTTGTTCATTTCTGATCAGTATGTTGCAGATACCATGTAAGTAACCACTCTTCCTTAAAAGCATTTGAGGCATGGAACAGCGTTGGCCTACATACCAGCATGATCCCACAGACTCCTAGTTGCTGTAAATCAGACTGCACCTTTTGGGTCCTTTGCCTCAGGATAATCACACTAAACTTATGGACAACTACACAGTGGAGCCATCACAGTGTTCCCTTCCTTCCTTCCTTGCTTCCTTCATTCCTTCCTTCCTTTGGGTAGTAGTAGTAAACTATTGGAATGTTAGCAAGAAGAGAAGAGAGAATGGTAATGGTGTTACACAAGCCATATTAAATATAACCCACTCAGTCATAATGCATGCTAAAATTTAATGAAGTAATCGTGGAGCAGCAGGTAGGTAGTAAAGGAACAAGTGCAGGGCCACTGGCAGTGCTTGTCATTAGCTTTCATATAAACAGCCCGAAAGTGTGATTGGCAGTTGTATCTGGAGAACGCAATGTGCTCCAGGTGAGTTGCACACCATAATAATTATTGTATTACTCAGCATTGATGAAAAAAGGACTATCAAAAGTATCCTCAAGATTCCTGCTTGGCCCCCTAACCTCAGTGGAGCTTCAGAGTCGGTCAATCCAGGCTTTGAAGACTGACTTAAGATGCTCAGCCTTCCTGAGAACTTCTTAATGGTGCTTAAGTCACTTATACTTAAGAGTCAGCTGGGACCTAGCCAAATACTTCTATGCTATAAATAGAAAAAATCTGGAAAACATTTTTGAACTAATCCTATTCTGGTTGTTCTACTCAAATGTATTGGACAGAGCAGCTCCAAGTGACTTTTGGAATCTTTCCTGGCTTCTGGGAAACTGCTCAAACTCTCTAGACTGAGAGCTGTTGCCAAACAAACATTTGTGATTTTCTTCTCTTTCTCTCTCTCTGTCTTTTTTTTTTTTTTTTTTTTTTTTTTTTTCCCAGTAGTGTGTATTGGTGACAAATTCAGAAGACTTTGAGCTATGTGTGAGCTCTGATGTTTCTGCAGCTTACTTTGAGTAAACCATAAACAAGTAGGATATGAAGGCTATGACCTGAATAACTGGGTGGCTCCTGGGAAAAAGCTGATAATGCCTTCCATAACCCCATCTTGGTTTATAAATTCACCGCTTTGAGAAGCATCCTGATAGACCATGCATGGACCAATGCAATGATCACCTGCATCTGAAAACCAAGGTGGTCTTTGGCAGGCTTCCAGATGGTTAAAGATTTTTTATTAAAGACCTGGGGAGCAATGTGGCTAACAGCTTTTGTCACTAGGCTGTATGGACTTGCATGGCAGAGAGAGCACAGTCTGTTGCTCAAGAGAAATACCAAAGTTTCCTGCATACTGAGCCCAGTCCAGCTAGTGTAGTAGGGTAGCATAGACAAGTACTAAACATTTACATTGTTCATTGGTGGTTGAAGTATGAGTTGGCAGTGTAGGCAACTGCTGTAGGTAATAACATACACATGCTTATGGGACTGTTGCATGTTGAGTTAAAGCACGACAATAGAGAGGCATGGCTCTGTTAGGAAACATTTTATTGTTTGACTACTGTGGGTCTTCACTTGCATCAGTGGTTTGCAACAGAAGGTGAACAGTGATGATAAACCAGCAAGCTGGAGTATGCAAGGCATGTGTATGTACATGCATGACAGCAGCCCTATACAATGGAAATGAGCCCTGGGAAAGAGATTGTGCATTGGCCTCTTTAGTCACTCCCTTTTTGCATGCTTGTCCTTGCCACTGTCATCTTGGACCAAAGGCAAGAGAAGTGATTAAAATACACAGAGAAATCTACTGTTCCTAATGAAAATATGTTTATTGCTTATTATCTGTTGACCTATTTACATATAACTCTCATCTTCCTATAAGGCACTTCACTGTCTTTATTGTGTAACACTGATTTCGGAGCATCCTTGTGTCTTTTTCATTAGATAGAGGCCACTTCAATAAAAATAAGTTACCACAGAGAAATATTTAAGGAGGATGTTAACACCCCCTTTTTGATTCAGGTTAACTTACTTTATTTTTAGCTATGTCTTAAGTACCTAAAGTTAGGTCATCCTAGCAGTACAATCTCACTGATTTAGCTCCAGCTAACCCTGTATGTTTATCACTGTCTCAAGGAGTAATTTATTTTTCTGCTTATCCAAATCTTCTTTGGCCAGTGTAGGCACTTAATTAATTTCATTCTAACATTGTACTAAAAATGCACAGTTCTCTCTGGTTCATGCAGGCTGTCAATTTGCTCTGCTTTCTATGTTCCATCATACTTGAGCCTGGGACAGCTTGATGTTAAGAGCAGAGGTATTCCGACTCTTAGCATTTATACTCTCCCAACTTTGTGCCTTAGTTACAATAGCATTCTCAGTTTTCCTGAACACTTTAGATTAATCTCTGCCATTTTGGCAGAGTATTTCTTCTTCTTTGTTTGTGATTTTCCAGTGTAAAATGCATAAGCAGTCTTAGGACCAGCATTCGTAACCCAGGTTTTCTGCCTACCAAGAGGATACTTTTAGCTGTGTCTCCTTCTGGCATCTGCATAGCTTTTGGAAAAAAAAAAAAAAAAAAAAACAGCACTTGGAAGATAGATTGTTTTTTCCTGACATTTTCCTGTGAACTGTGTCTACTCGTTAGGTGGAAGATTAGTTTTCTGAATTAAAATTCTTGTTTTCTTATCATGGCTAAGCACACTCAGGGCTAGGCAACCACTGAATGAGTGGCAACAAAATGCAGTTTTGCACTTAGGCTCCTAAAATCCACATCTCTCCTACTTTGGAGCTGATCCTTTGCAGTTTTCATCCATTCCTAACTAATGATATTTTTATGGATACTTATGTAGGGATTCGTCTTGCACTTGAACTAGTGAATAGGCAGGGGTTTGATCTCTGCTTATGTAGTGAGAACACCTGCAGAAGAGCTGGTGAGGAGACTGTGACTGGTAGATATGTGGTGGCAGGCCCAGCGTGTGAAACTGCACACGGACCAAATTCCCATCACGGCCATCCGTGCGTATTCTGTTTTGTCAACAGCATGTAGCTGCTTCCTGTACAGTAGTTTCTCAAGGTTAGCATAGCCAAGATAAGGAAATAGTTCGAGTAGACTTAAGGGGCCCTTAGGATACAATAGTCAAGTCCTGTCCGGGCATCTGACCCATGTGTCCTACCCATGCATCCCATCAATGACCCCTCTGCATGGTTCCTGGTACTCCCCATGCATTTTGGATTGAAAGTCTTTTATTGAAACTATCCTGTTTAACTCCTCAGGAACCTTTAGTGTATCTCTGCGCTGGTATCCGACTCACTCTTTCCTGCCTTGCGGTTACAGCACCTTTATAATAACTACTACTATTAGTAGAAGTAAAACATTAAAAATGGTGTACAACAGGAACATGTAATAAATTTGATATTTGATAAGTTTGCAACACTTAAGTTTGCAATATGTTAATGTGTTGTGGCTGTTTATTTAGATGCCAAAGCTAACTTACAGACCATGATTCTAAGGAATTTCCATTTTTAGCCTGGATTTAGGCCACCACTTCAAGATGTAATTAACCCTATGTTCCCTTCAATGCCATCTGAGCACCTACTTTAGAACATGTGTAAGATTAAGCTATGTCAGGAGGCATGCTTATCTGAACTGATTGTATGACATATTTGCCATCAATACAAAACTTACTTGCCTTATTACTTGTATTATGTCATTTTGCTTCTGCAATTAGATTTAATAGGTACTTGAAACATATTAATGAAGAACTATGTAAGCATGGAATAACTGGGGTTTGAAGGAACCTCTGGAGGTCGTCTGGCCCAACCCTCCACTCGGAGTTAGAGTTGTAAGTTAGAATCAGCTTCACAGATCAGAGACTCAAAGTCACGTCCAGTGTTTAAATATCTGCAAAGATGGAATTTCTGCAACTTTTTTTTTTTTTTGTGTGTGTATGTCTCTGTGTGTCTGTGTGTGTCTACAAAATTAAATTACAATTTCATATCTCATGCGCTGCCTTTCTCCATTTTCTCAGGTTTACATTAACAGTAAGCCTATCCCAAAATTAAAGCTGTAGACATAAAATGCTAATACAGCCCGAATAGATTTTTAATAAGGTGAAGCTTTTATCCACCTGTACATATATATATATAAACAAATGTGATAAAACTTTACATCACTGAATAATTAATATTGTTTCATATTTACATAGCATTTGTATGCACATATGTACATTGTATGGTGTTTAGCCAAGAATAATATAAGTGCTTCTTCTTACAGTGTCACTTTGAGACCTGCATAACAAAGTGAAATAAAATGTGAAATACAATCTGTCTCCATTAAAAGGCAGCAAAATACTATAAGTGAAATCAACACAAGCTTTATAAAATAGTCATATTAAGATGAAGGATGAATGTCTGCCAAGTGAGGAAGGATTTTCTTGAACTAAGCAAATTAAAGCCAAAATATGATGGACAAAACTGATTTATCTATTCTTAAACACAATTATAGTGCTGCAGTTTTGAAAAGGTTTTAGAATATAATGACCTGTTTATATATAGTATTTCATACAAAGTGTAGCTTTTCAGACAGAGGATCTTTCTTCAGTGAATCATTTTAAATGTCCACCCACTACAAGAAAAAAAATGCTCCCATATTTATTACTGTCATTGTAATTACAATGCGTTAGTTGGAAGGGATTCCTATTGTACAGTAGTTTAACAATCTAGGCAAATACTCATTTAGACTACAGGAACATTAATCATTTGTTTAAAATACCTGGTATTTCACTGTATTTTTTCTTGTTACTTTAAGTTAATGAATTAGATAAACTACAAGGCTAAGAAAACACGCAAACAGGCTATCCCTTTAGTGATATCAGATCCGAATGTTACCACTTTTCTGGGAACACTTTCTGCAACCATGTAGTCAGCATTACTAATGCTAAATATATCTTTCAATTTCCTGATAAGCTCAGTTGAGCAGGACAATTTCACATTTCAAAACAATTTGAAGATTTCCTATAAAAACAAGAGCATTCAGAGCATATGGTTTTAGCTGCATTCCAAGTGTATTAAACAGTATACCTTCTGCTGTGAAATAATACTTCAAATGCAGGGATAGGTGAGACTTTCCAGAGCAAAGTCTCAATTAGTGCCTCCAAATTTACAAAGAAGATAAGCACTGCTCCATATTAGAAGTGAACAAGGCAAATAATGATTTAAGAGGAAGCAAATGGGTAGCAGGGCAGATGGGTAGGAGAAGCCCAGAATGAGCAGGACAGGTTCCAAACTTCCTAAAGTCGAAGTGTCTGACACCCGTATTCCTATTCTGATTTTTAGATCCTGGGCCATGATGCTAGTCAGTAAACTTCTTTAGGCTAGGATTTAAATCCAACCAGTAACTTAATCTACTTTTTGAAACCTTGAGGCAACTATTTATTAACTATACATATAATTTATAGCACATATCCAAGTAGATGATAAGACCAAAAAGACCATTTATGAAAAACAGTAGGAGAAAGATAACTGGGACAAAGTCCTCTTTCTCTAGGCGAGATTTACAGGGTAAGAGATTATTTTCATTTTAAGAACTGGAAATTGAGATGCACATACAAAAAGCCATGATATTTTAAATAAGTGATATGATTTCTACTGCTTCATATAGTTGTACCTAATTTAGGATCTTTTTATTATCTAACATGTCTGTCCATTTGGAGTTAATATTCCAGACAGACACCAATACTGGAAGCTGTTCAGTTTGCATTAGATAATACAGCTTTTTTTTTTTCCTTTACCTGTAGAGAAAACAGCTCTTCTCAAACAATTTGGAGGCATTGCAGCATTGCATAGAGCTATGTAATAGAATTAACATGCTGTTAGCCAACATGATCACAGGATACACACTTTTGTATAGACCACTGATTATCCAGGAGCCTACAAGTAAAACTAGAAATGTAGAGCTCTGAATCCCTGTCAAATTCATGAGATATTTTTTATCTTAGTAGGATTCTGGTTCTTATTTCCGTCAGAGCAAAAAAGTGTGTTGCTTTTTACTGAGGCTAAATAGTGCCTGGATTGTGAAGTTTTAAGTCAAAAATGGTGGCTAACATTTTGGAAAGCACTCCAGCTCTCATGTAATCTAAACAATACATACTAATCTGGAGTAACTCTGCCTCATGAAGTTTTTTTTGTAAATACAGCTTGATATGTGACAGTTAGAGCACCACGTGGGATGGTGGATCCTGGCAGGGCCGGGCCAGGTTGCATCGGGGCTGGTCACCGAGGCCAGTCCTGCCACCCTGAGGGACAAGGCCCTGGTTTGGGGTAGGATGGAGAAAATACGGGAAAATACGGTAGCAGTTATGTAGTGTGAGTGATGCTTATTTGTATCTTATTTTCACTTAATGTGAAAATGAGTTCAAGATTTACATCATGCCATGGCTGTTATTTCTTATTACAGAAATAAATTTAAAGAGCCTTTGGTTCTCCATTTTCTAATTCCCAAAGAGAAGAGTCTATTATTTTTAGGGGCTGATGTATGAATAAATAAAACCTGTGCTGCTTCAACCTGTGTCAATCAGACTGTCTCACTTATTCTATGTTTTCATCTGACCACATGGTTCTTGCCACTTAAAGAGAGTACTCGTGTAATTTCCAGCACTGCACAGTGAGTTCACAAGAGGCAAGCAAAGAAACAGGACTTGTGATGAGTCATCACAAATAAGTACAAACACACAATCTTCTTTTATTTGCTATTTATTAGACATTGTATTTCTAACACAGATTTGCAGAAGTGTATAATCTGAATATCAGTCTGTATATCTGAAGATGAAAGCAATGCTGCATTTTAAGCCATGATTATGAAAGATCCCCAAAATCCTTTTTGCTCTTCTTGTTCTGCAGTTGCTAATATCTTCCCCAATCTTAGTAGAAATAGTGCATAGCACTACCTTTTAGCAAATATTGAACAAACTGAGCAAATACATCAAGAATTCATTGATATATAGGCTAGGCTAGGCTTCACTCAGATTTATATTATTCACAAATTTCTCCAATTTCCAGCTAGATAATTAAGAATTTCTCATATATTAGGTGCTATGTCCATCTCTCCTGACTTTCTCTGGCTATTCCAACCAGTTTTGGAGACATTGTATTTCAGGAATTCCCTAAAGGCCACCACATACTTAAAGAGTCTTGAGGCCGCTCTATCTTAACAAATCTTTTTCTTCCTCCCTGATCCTGCACTGAAAACAGATTTTCAGATCCAGAAATTCAGGCCATTGAAAATATCCACATTTATGCATAAATTCAATGATATATATCTAAATCCATATGCATGACAGCTATGACCTTAGAGCTTTCATGTGTGGACTTGCAGTAAAAATATGTAAGAGTTTTACTATGACAAAAATTAAGCTCTTCCCAAATGCAAAACAAACATGGCCCTAAAAAATTCAGTACCTGAGACTGTTCACACAGTGCCAAAGAATAGCATGTTCTTTCTCATGCCGTTTGAAAGAAGGTTACCTGTGCACTAAGAAAATGTTTAGGTGAAATAATAAGTTTACCTTGTTTCTTTATTCTGATCTACATAGGTTCTCTTATGCTGCTACCACTGTAGTACTTGAATGGATATCAGTTCTGCATCCAGCAGTTGAGAGCATAACTCTCATCTGTCATAGGCAGCAGCTTTTTTTTTCTCAGTCTCCAAAGAGAAATGTCTAATGGTAGTTTTCTTTGAAGTGGGGAGATATCAGTAAAGAAACAATAAAGAGAAAGCTTTTATCAAGGTGAAAGCAGACAGACATGCTTCCTTTAAAAACATAACTATAGAATAAATAAACATATAAAAAAATGAAATGTTTTTCAAACAAGCTTTCCCTGCAGATCAATTGCTACCCAAAAAATGCAGGATAGTTCAAACAGTGAAGGTCACGCACAGCAGAACACTAAAAAGTTACAGAACACTAAAACCACTAAAAGTTAACAGGAGCAAAATGTGCTAATTTATTTTCATGCTGGAAAATACCAAAATTAAGCAAAGAGCATAAATGAGGACAAGCAAAATAGATTCTACTTTTCCTTTCAGATGTTTTGAGAATGATCACAATCTATCACTGCCTAATATTTAACTTCTAGAGTCATGTCATCTAACGTGTGGTATATGTGAAATAAATGTACAAACTGAAGCAGTTTAAGATATGACATCCTCCCCAGTCAGAACAAACTAGACTTTCCTTTTATATAATACAAGCTATGCAATTGAAGAAAAAAAAAAAAAAAAAAGTGTGATCTGGAGGTCAGGGACTTCTAGCTCCAGTGGATTAATAGAGATTGAAAATCTTTTGGCAGAAGTCTCTGCCTTCAGGTCCTGCCAGATTGAACAAGAAATTGTGAGTATGTGTGCTTCAGCTGATCTCCAATTTAAAGGTATTACATGAGTGAGAACAATGCAAAAGATAATGTAACACTGTGCCACACCCACACATATGCTATGCATTTTTTCTCTTAATATCTTTAGAATTGTTTTACTTAACACTCATGCCCTCCAACTGTTCATCAAGCTTTTATTGCTTTGATGAGAAGATTTGCAAATCCAGGAAAAAAAGCATTAAAAAAATGACTTTTCATGTTACGAAAACATTTTAACCAGAATTGATTTTATTGACAGAATTTATGTAAATTTGATTAAAATTTGAGAACTTTCCAGTAACAGGGTAACTGGTGCATCCTGAAGGAACTTTGCGCTTCAAATGTTTTTGTGAGTCACCTTATCACATAGTTAAAGCTACTGTCTCTAGATGCTGATTTGTAAGTCTGACACTCTTCACCAAAACCCTGGACCATCTCTTAGCTATGTCTTGAGCATACCACTGCCTGCCTTCAGTTAACATGTAAAGAATCAAACTCCTTGGTTTAGCTCCCAGAACATCACATTACTCATACATCTTATGCAACCAAAACCACAGCATTTGCTCCCTCACCACGTCAAGGCCAGCTTCAAGTTTCTCAGTATCACAAATATCTACTATAAGTGTGTGTCCCCACCCCATGATAACCAATGCAACATCTCTTTCACTTCTTTAAAACTTTTCTTACTGACACAAGACAGCAACAAGACACAGTGATCATCTTTCCGCACTATTTATGGTCAAATATTTCTTGCTCTTTATCCCTGCTGATTCTTCATCATTACTTCAAGCATTTTCAAGTTCTGTAAGACTCTGTATCTCATCAATTTCTGATACTGCTGTTCCTGATTTGTACTATTTGCTGTCGAGGGTCTCCTTCACACTTCCCTTCATGCATATATAAACTTTGTGAACTCACTGTACATTTCTCAATAAACCTAGTTCCTCCATGCTACCTAAGTTAGGCTTAAAAAATAGAAGAGTTTTCCATGTCTCTTACCATATCTCTTTTCCACTTTTCTCATTGTAGGGTATGAACTTCTTTTCCTTCATATCACACAGTAAGTAACACAGCAAGAAAAAATGTATAACAGAAATGAAAATAATAGATCTGAGTTGATACACCACATATACAAATCTCTAAACATCATGGGAGATTGTTCTAAAAGAAAAAAGACCCGTATTTCTTTTCTGAAATCTCTGTGCATGTAAGAATTATTTTAAGTGTCTGAGGTTTTTCAAAGACAACAAAGATGTGCTTTCTTGACATTATCAGGGATGCTGAGAACAGCCTCAAGGTGGAGATGCACTTATTTTACCCTTAACAGAAAAGAAACTAGATATAATCAATAAAAGCCCAATAAAAAAACCTTTGCTACTATGAATACTTTAGTGAAATGCAGCCTATCAAAGGAACTGAGGATAAATGACAACATGGTATTTCTTATTTAGGCCTTAGTGAAGTCCATCTAAACAGCTATTATATAAAAAAAAAAGTCATGGATGAAACCTAAGACACCAAAAAAAGGAAAATAGAAAGTGGCAGAAATGAGTGGTAAATAATAATAATAAAAAAAAGAGAGACTTTGACAGTGTTACAAGAGATGGTTAATGTATGTTCATAAACTAATAACTACATGGAATAGGAAATTTTCAAATATGAATATGCATTTTCAGGTTTTAAATTACCAGCAACATCCCTTTAGAAAGCTTAGAAACAACCTATGCTTATTTGGCAACAGCAAAAAATTATTAATTACTGTGCACAAACAGTCAATAGAATTGACTCTAGAATGCAAAAAAATTCTAGTAACCTCTTGAATTGAGCTTGTATTTTGCCACTGTAAAGACTGTAAAATGAAAATAGGTAAAGAGAATCTTACCTGTTTAGGAAGATGTGATAAGACATAGGAAAGAGTACGTCTACAGCATTCAGGAAAGAGTGAAGTAAAGAAGCATCATTTTTATACAGATAATATTGAAAAAGTGAAAGTATGACTCTTTTCTATACTTTGTAATTTAAGAACAAAATCACAGAAGTTTGGCTGTTAAAAAATTAAAAATTGACAACAGGGTTTTTTTCTCGTACTCCACAAGAGGAGGTGTTGGAACTCAATGCAAAAATACTAGCTAGCCAAGAATTCTGAAAAAAATTCAAAAGGCATTTATGTGATTAATGAGAATATCCATGATAGCTAGCTGACTACTTTTAAATATATTTCATACAGTTATTTATAGCCAAATTAATAACCATTTAGTTATAGTAAGGAATGATTTTTCTCTACATTAAGATCCCTTGTGTTCATTCCTTCTTTTGGGATTTTTTTTTTTTCACTTTCTATGAATAGCAGCTATTGGGCACTGTCAGAAACAGGATTTAATTCCATTAGGAAACTGCTGTTCTCCCAGCTATGACAGCATTTATTTTCTTTGTGATATCTATTTATTTATTGCGGATTTACTTTCTGCTTAGAATAGTTATAATGGTCTCTTTTTTTTTATTTTTAATGGAGATTGAATCTCTATGCAGAAGCCTTTCTGTTTCTGGAATTCTTCTCTGAATTCTGAAATTTCCCTCTGTATCTCAGGACAAGCATTTACTAACTTGTGAACAATATTAGCAGGAACAGAATCACAGAGAATCACAGAGTGGTTGAGGTTGGAAGGGACCCCTAGAGATCATTTAGTCCAACCCTGCTGCTCCAGCAGGGACACCCAGAGCACGGGGCACAGGGCGGCAGCCGGGTGGGTTTGGAAGATCTCCAGAGAAGGAGCCTCCACAGCCTCTCTGGGCAGCCTGTTCAGGGCTCTGTGACCCTCACAGAAAAGAAGTTCTTCCTCACATGGAGATGGAACTTCCTGTGTTTCAACTTGTACCTATTACCCCTTGTCCTGTCACTGGCCACCACCAAGAAGAGTTTGGCCCCATCCTCTCTATTCTCCCTCAGGTATTTGTACATATTGATCAGACCCCCTCTCAGTCTTCTTTTCTCTAGGCTAAACAGGCCCAGCTCACTTAGTCTTTCCGCATGTGATAGATGCTCCAGTCCCTTAATCATTTTGTGGCCCTACGCTGGACCCTCTCTAGAAGCTCCACGTCCCTGGTGTACTGGGGAGCCCAGAACTGCACCCAGTGCTCCAGGGGCAGCCTCACCAGAGCTGAATAGAGGGGCAGGATCCCCTCCCTTCACCTGCTGGCAACGCTCCTCCTCATGCAGGCCAGCATCCCATCGTCCGTCCCACAAGGGCACATTGCTGCCTCATGGTTAACTTGTTGTCGACCAGGACTCCCAAATCCCTCTCCGCGGAGCTGCTTTCCAGCAGGTCAACCCCTAATCTGTCCTGGTGTCTGGGGTTATTCCTCCCCAGGTGCAGGACCCTGCACTTGTCCTTGTTGAATCTCATGAGGTTCCTCTCTGCCCAACTCTCCAACCTGTCCCTCTGAATGGCAGCACAGCCCTCTGGAGTGTTGGCCACTCCACCCAGTTTGGTATCGTCTGCAAACTTTCTCAGAGTGCACTCTGTGCCCTCGTCCAAGTCACCGATGAACAAGTTGAACAGTAGTGGGCCCAGGACTGATCCCTGGGGGACACCGCTGGCCACAGGCCTCCAACTAGATTCAGCCCATTTATCACCACCCTCTGAGCTCTGCCACCCAGCCAGTTCACAATCCACCTCACTGTCCACTCGTCCAGTCCACAGTTTCGGAGCTTTCCTACAAGAATAAATAATATAAAAGTAATATAAGTAATCATAAGTAATATAAATAAGAAAAAAAAATCCCTGTATGGTTTCTATGTGTGAGAAACCATCTTAAACTTTATATATATTTGACAAACATAGTATCTGACATTTAAAATCTTATTAATATTTGGATGAGAATCCTGGAAGACTATTGAAATTTACATGGCAAATATGCCTGGACATCTGTAAGAAGTTTTTACTGGATACAAATAATTCTTCTGTAGAATACTTCCAATGTTTCATGATTGAATGGAATTACAGATAATGTGCCTTAAGAGTCTGTTAAAGCCCTCTGTGTAATTATGTATTTATAAATATAGTTTTTTAAATATTCTTTACTGTGTTTTAGACTTCATATGGCCATTCACATTCAAAATTTTCATACTGTGTGTCTATTTTTTTCGACTGTGTTGAGGTTTAAAAGCGAATATTGACTGGTCAATTCACTTATTTTCCACGTGATTACAATGCTCCACAAAACTTTGCAACAAAATTTGTCCTTGAATTATTTCTGAAAACCCTATTCCTATTTAGAATTTTTTTTATTTTGAAGATGTAATTTAGGAGTATTGAGTTAGCAGATGTTTTTATTATGGAGATTAAAAATCAAAACAAGAAGGAAAAGAGTGAATCAAATGCTAATCTGAAAAATCAGGACGTCATGCCCTAGAGGGTATGAGAGCCAGGCCTTCAAGGGCAGCACATCCCAATGGTATGATCATTCAAGTGAGAAATTTCTGTGTGCAACCTTGACAGCGAGCAGGAATAACTCTATAATTGCCCAAATACTAGAGTGGTAGGAACCCCATAATCTAACTAATTAGAGAGAAAGCAAGTTTGGTAGTTCATATAGATATATTCATTTAGGCCTGTAGCTGGCTGAGAACCACTGAAAATCTCCTGGAGAGCCCTTGGCTGCCGGGTAGGTGGGATTGTCCGCGGCTGCCTAAGGCTTCAGTCATTCTCAAAATCAACATCTTAAAGGCAGCTCCTCTCCTACCCTCTAAATCAAAACTCAGTGCAGT
>VZSV01000055.1:3338624-3428349 GCA_013398735.1 Nothocercus julius | reverse complement strand
GGAGCAAATTTGGGAAGAGATGACTCCCCTTGCTTTCTAGACAATCCTCAAAGGTTAGAGGGACTGGGGGCGGCTGGACTCATCTCCTAATAGGGATACCAAATACTGTGTTAGCTATATGCCCAACCCTGGCAGTATCGGATTCACCAACAGTCTGCTGACCGTTGGTTGGTCTGATTGCCTTCCTAGGAGCAAATTGAGTTCCCAAATAGTGTGATCAACTATAAGCTTGACCCTGGCAGCATCGGATTCACCAACAGTATGCTGACCATCAGTCCGATCGCCTTCAAAACAAGTGGTCAGATTCACGACTAGCACAATTTATTCAAATGCAACATTTGGAAAACAGGTTTTGGATACTAGTATAGGAAATTCTCTACTACAGTGTGGGGTTCTTAGCTAGTGTCTAGTGTACAAATGCATAATCATCACTCACCCAGAAGATGGGAGAGGGCTCTCAGTCTTGAGGAGTCTCCTCCGGCTGTGTCCTGACCCGAGGGGAGGAAAGGGGTTCAGCCCATCGACTGATCTGATCCAGAAGTTACGATGGAATCTTCTCTCTCTCCTTTTCCTTCTTCCTTAGTTCCTCGTCCTCCATTCTTAGGATCCCATTCTTCCTTCCTAGTTCTTACTGCCCCATTCTTCCTTTCTAGTTCTTACCACTCCATTCTTCCTTCCTTCTATATTTCTCTTTAGTTTGCCTTTTATATATTTTCTTTTACATTAGGTGGAGCTTGAGTGACTCTAGTCATACTTACTTTCATTATTCATTGATTTAAAAAAAAACTCTCCCAAGTTAATCAAAAATCTAGAGAGCGTGCTCAGTGAGGAGTTGTGCTCAGTGGGATGGGGTTGTGTATTGGTATTATAATGAGATTAGAAGGAGGAGAAGTTTGAGCAAAGTCTATCAGAAGAGACAGATATGCCACCATTTTTGGCCCAGCACCAGACATCACACTATGTGGCTTATCAGCTGTGTGGTACGACCAAGTTGCCACCTCTGTAGGGAGTATAACAGAGTTTGTCTGTGGTGTCTTCACTCCTCTCCACCCTCCATTCACTTGTCGTCTGCATGGCACCAACAGATTATCTCCTCCCTGGGGAAGCCAACAAAGTTTGGCCAGTCTGTCTCTCTTCTGCTGTAGCTGTAGCAGGCCCAGCAAGACTGATAACATTGAGTCTGAATGGGCAACCCAGCCACCTTCAGATGTTGAGCACCTGGGAGACAACTCCCCAGGTGAGGGCTATGTGGAAAATGAAGCCCACAGCAGCAGCTAGTACAATCCTAAAAGGAATATATCCAAGCAGAAGAAGCCAAGCACACACAGATCAAAGGCTGGGCTGAAGGAGCAGATGCACTGATTAGTAATTCAATCCCTGATCCAGAAGGATTGCTGGAACTTCCTATAAAATGCATATAGACTGGTGAAGTGTGCAAATACGGATTGGCGGAATTACAAAATCAGGACCTGATGAAGAGTAAGCTTGTTAGCCCCTGCTCTGCAAATGCCACCACATTCTGCTCCGCTCTTCGTTTACTCTTACTAGTATGTGCTAGGAGGGCAGGTTGTGTTGCCAAGGGAATTGTGGAGAAGTAGATTCTGCACATATCAACCATCCTGGAAGTGGTAGCTCTCTCTCACCTCAAGCAAGCCTCTGTAATGCCATAACTTCTGTTAGGCTTTACTTTTTCCTCTAAGTTTCCCTTTCTCAAGCAAGTTTCTCATATGCAGAGATTGGATCTTTAATTTGTCTTTGAGCTATGTTCTGCTCAAGAAGCACTTGTTATTTACATTAGTGGAAATTTCTGTGTGAACTTTGAAAAATCTCCCTTAATCCTAAAACATGTTGAAGAATTTGAATTTAAAGTAATTAAGCAACTGGTGATCTTTCTATAATACAAACTGTGAGGAGCGAGGAGAAACATGTCTAGTTTTAAACTACAAAAAAAAACGCACAAGATCACTGTTGGTATTTGGGAATTCTTTGCCAATGAATATCTGAGTACAAAAAGACACCAAGAACTTATTGGTAAAAGCTAATAATAGGGTGTCAATCAACTGAGTAGAAACAACTTCTACATGCTCCCTGCTCTGCCTCCTCCCCTTTGCAGTGCCTTCCTCCCAACAATTTTCACCTCTGGACTGAGCCATACCTTGCTGTCAGATCTGGCAAAGGAATGAGAAATTCAGAATCTCTGATGAGGAAGAATTGGAGATATTAAACTTACTATGACTGAAAGCAGGAATTCCCTTGAGTCTTCTATATAGCTCACCAAAGAAGAGAGAGGTCAAAAGAGAGTACAGTCAGGGCTTTTGGAAAGAAATCAAGGAACGAATCAATTGCCAGCAGTCTGGGATCCCCTCTCAAAGTGAAATCCCTGAAATGATTTGTATAGGCCAGAAATACATTATGGTCACTGGTAAGAAGACCTAACAAATCAGGACAATTTCTTCTGTTTCTTGCTGGGAGAAGACCTTCCATCAATTTTAATATACTGTTAGTCCATACAGTTTTATTAAAATAAAATGAAGTCTCTCTGTATGGCTAAATTTAGTCTACTAATACCATTT
Source organism: Nothocercus julius (assembly GCA_013398735.1). Taxonomy (NCBI): domain Eukaryota; kingdom Metazoa; phylum Chordata; class Aves; order Tinamiformes; family Tinamidae; genus Nothocercus; species Nothocercus julius. The sequence goes on along the minus strand of VZSV01000055.1, from coordinate 3,425,776 downwards.
CAGATAGCTCTCTAAAAAGAACAGGTGCCAGGATGGATGGTAATTTGTGAATCTGTTGGTGTCTCAAGGCAGCTAAAAAGAAAATGTAAGCATTGCTTGAGCATGGTCAGCAAATTGTCCTTGTGGAAAAAGGCATTGATAATTCTCAGCAGTAATATCCCTCTGATTATTAGCATGTCTTTACTAACTTTAGTCAGCCATAAAGAACATACTTAATGATGATGACATAGTACATAATGATGTAGGTCTGAAATTGTTAATAGAAATCCTCTGAATGACAAATAATGCATCAACTTCAAGTTGGACCAGATCTTTAATATCCTGCCCGGTGAAAGAATCTCAAGGAGTTTTGTGGGTAGGACCAGTTTTACAGTCAACTTTCTCATCATATGAAAAGATGACTTAGTCTTTACAATTTCCTGAGTGTGGTCTCAAATTTGTTAAGGAAATGAATTAATTCTGGAGTGAGAAGAGTCTCCCAAATCTATTTGCAAATGTTTTACTTTCTTAAAAATACTTAGACACCAGTGTAACTCTTGCAGTCTCTACACTATAATTTGTACTTTACAATATGTGCAGCCATGAATAATGTCCAAAAGAAACTTCTTAATGTAAGAAGTTCTCTTTTTCCTTAGGAAGAGGAACTTCTTAAACAGAAAACATGTACTTTACAAAAGTAGTGTCTCTTGATATTCCTGTATGACATTTAATTGTGTCATTTTAATTGTATCATGTGTGAGACCTGTGTTCAAGTATTACTAATTCAATTTTGAAAATCAGAATTCTATGTTTATTAACTGTCAGTGATTTCCTGGTGATATCTGCCAAGTTTATGGGTAAAAAAGGAGAGATTTTACTAATTGGCAGGAAGACATTCTGTTTCTGAAATATGAAAACTAAGAGGGGAGTTTGACAGGCCGCTCTTTTGGCATCCCATGTGTGGTAGAAATAATTGTTTTGCCTGTTAGAAATAATTTGTTTTACACTGTTATAATCACACAATGCACAAGGGAAAGTATAATAAATGCTTTGACTATTGGTAAAATAGAAACCAGTTTGTTTTCCCATCGCCTTATTGAATATGTGACAAAACTGAGAAATAAAATATATATTGTAAAAAAAAATATATGATCTGAATGAATAAAAGCAGAGAGCACAAGTGATACATCATGTTATGTAGTAACATGGAGAACTACATGTTAAATACAAAAATAAAGTCTGAACTTGTCAAATAAGAACTAGTATAAGACTTGAAAAAAAAGAAAGTTCTAGTGTCTGTTACGCTTCATGGGAAAGAATGCATACATGGTTAAATTTACCTCTATAAATGGCAAAAGCCGTGCTTCGCAATGATTATATTGTATTATTATTGCACAGAAAATATAAAGTTTGCTTTTCATCCATGTAATGTAAAAGCAGAGGTGATCTCAGTAAATGCTCTTACCTCATGCAATTACTAAGTCTGATAGGAACGCTAAGGTCATCAGCTAATATTTTACATCTATGATTCACAACTTTTAGGCAAGCAAAAAATAAGGTCTTTGCCTTGTACAGATTTTAAGATGTCATTAACATTTTTCAAACATATATGTTAGGAAAACAATGCAAACAATAGCTCTGAGACGCATAATTAACTCAATTTATTCAAAATACATCTTAATTCTAAATATCGTTATTCCAGAGTACCAACATTGACTGTTTTATTAGGAAACTCAAATCCTTACCTTATGTGGTCGGTTACCATAGCAGTTAGACAGGGGGTGCCCGACAAATTAAAGGTATTTGAATGGTCACTTTGTTGACCAGCCTCTAATTATTGCTCTATTAATTTTACATAGCATGTGCTGATTCATTGTTGTGGGTGATGCTGAGGCAGGAAAAGCGGGGACAGTAAGCAAAGGGGACAGCTTGTGCATACTGGACAGGGTAAGCCACTTCCTGACTTCTGCCTGCTGTGAAAATACATTTCCAGCACTGAAATATTACACTTCTGAGAGAAGGGTGACTTTTGTTTGCAGCTGCCAGAAAAAAAGTGCCCTTTGTTTGCAGCCTGTCAATAGAACGACCTTTCCCTCTTGCCAATTTATGCTCAAGAAATACACATGTGATTGTTTTCCCTTTGCTCAATGTTTCACGAATCTTCCAAATTTGTTTGATCAATGATTCAGAAGCTTTCAAACTGACATGAGAAAATACACTTTTTTGCAGACTCATTTTCATTTGGACCTGAAGCAGCTGAAGCTAGAGATCAGCTAGAATTAATCTGTACTTAATGAAGGAAACTTGCTGAATTTCTATGAATGCTTGCCTTATGACAGATATCCAGAGTTACGTAAGACTGTCATTTATGCAATCCGCTTTGGCAATATTTATATTTGTATTCAAATCTTCCCTCTTGTGAAAATGAATAAATCAAAACCTTGTAATTGTCTACCAAACAATTACCTGCATTTTGTAATGTATATGGCTATCTCAAGGGTAAGAACAGAACCTCAAAAGCTGACTTCAGGTTTTCAGAGTTGGTCTGACCTACAATACTTTTCTTTCTGCTGTCTTCAAAGCAGACGTTGCCTTTGTCTTTAATAAAACAATGCAGATGCATCATAAATTTATATAAGTATAATGAAAATTTAAAAAGTAAATTTAGATACATTCTTGCCTGCGTGGCTATGTGGCAGGTACAGATGTATTCACATTCCTTTTGCCTGCACTCCAAGTTCTCTAGGAACTGTGTAGCCATGTTAGCACAGCATTGTACCCGAGCGATGCTAAAAAGAAGCATATGTTAGCTTGAGCACATGTTCCATGTTAACATTAGCAAACTGTTTCTGCTCTGCACCTCTACAATCAGCCTTCTGGGAGCACTTCCTGCTGATCTCACTTCCTTTTCTGAAGGTAGATGAGAAGCAAAATTGGCAGCTGGTCCTCATTTTAACTGCTCCATATTGATGGTACATGGTATGTCAGCAGAACCAGTTAAGTACCCTTGAACTGGGTAATGTCCAAAACTATCTACAGTGGAAGATCATGCATGGTATGCTATTGCATACAGGCAAGCAGTTATACCCTAATATATTCATTTTTCCATGATCGTTTTTTATGTCTTGTGTGCCTTTAGAAACGAGTCTTAGAAATAACAGTCTGCACTACCACAAATGTTCTTTGAGGTGGCAGGAGTTATGGGGTCTTATATTTAGAATATTTTGTAAAGATAGCTTGTCTGAGTGGGACAGCACCTTTCCGCTAAGCTGTCTGATTCCTGATGGATTTTAGCAAGTACCATGCTGGTTAGGCTCCCGAGCAGTGCACAGGAGAGGTTACTGCCTAGTTTGCCAAGCAGGGAGCTGTCGTCTGTGTTACATATTAATTGACCTCTACTTCCCTATAAATCTCAAATTTTAAGTCTACAAACATTATATAAAACTCATGAAAGCTAGGACACACGCAGAACTCATGAATCTCTTTGAATTAAAGGTGATAGGTTAGAGCTGTGAAGTCCATCAGCCTAAGGCTCAAAGAATGAAGCTCAAGCAAAATTTTTACTATGCAGTAACACTCATTGTAAGCAAATGCAGGAATAGCTACAGAAGAGTAATTTGTAATGCTGCAGCAAAATTCAATGGTTTTCCTGAGCCCTTAGTAGTCTATGACCAGCAGTTGAATCGCCCTCACCTTATGTGTGACATTTTGCAGAGGGGCACAGTGCTACTTGAGCCTCTCAGCCCTGTTTTGATGAGTGCCATACTGCCCTTCCACCCACTGACATCCTGCAACCAGGCCCTTTCTAAAAGGGTCTTAAATATTATCAGCTTAGCTACCCAGTTATATAGAGATCATGCCAAGGTTATTCATAGCCAAATGTGTATTTAGGATACACTAAGCTAACCTCTGCTTTGAGGCAATAACCTCTTTGATGCAGTACCATCCTAAATTGCCTTTTGGCTGCTCTTAACTGCATTAATGCTCTTTCTCTGCTGCCTCTGCCCAGTGTATTCTGAAACAAATGGCAAGCCTAGCTGCAAAACTCTCTTACCTGAGATCGCTGCTGTACTGCAAGCACTCTGCCATGTTGCTTTGCTGGTTTACCCCAGTGCAAAATGAGACAAGTAGTGCTCGCCCTAAAACATTATGCAGTAAGCCTTCCCATAGGCAGGGAAAAACATTTCCTAGAAAGTGCAAGGCTTGAGCTTTTTTATGGCACCCCAGAGGAGACCATAGTCTGAACTGTGAATGTTTCTCCTTCATTCCATTTGAGGGCAAAGTACCAATGATTTGAAACAAGCCTTTGAGGGCATGGCCCTCTACAACAATGGCTTGTTGCATTAGGAGGCAATTTAAGGAGTTGCTCAACTATTAGTTACTGGCTCCTGGATGAGAGCTCTTAAAAGACAGCGTGAGTATTTCTAGTCGTTGAAGCTGGCTTTGCCTTGAAGAGACTGGGTTAATGAGGCAGTTAGGTGGAGAATAACAGTAAGCAGAGAGGCAGTAAACAAGATAATCCTAAACATCTCTCAGTTGTACTTCTCCAAATTACAGGTTTTCTCATCTCATCCAGCATCCCCATGGCAAGATGTGTTCTTGGGGCAAAAGTCGTTTTTTTTTCTCGTTATTTATGGTGTTTACCCATACTCCCACTCAAAGATATGTGGCACTGGAGTGTTTTCCTGTCAGTTCTCTGAGTGTCAGGCCTTAGAATGAAGCTATGTGCCAAACTACCAGGGTGTGGAACATGTTAGGTGTTCCTGATGTTAGGAACATCATGTGTGCCCTGAATAACACTCCAAACCTGTCTCCCAACTAGCTTAAAATCCCTTACGATCTTCGGGGCTACTTTGGGCTAAGGCTCTGAGCAGTTTGTGAACTGGGAGGTGGAAGCAGTATTTAGGCTGCTAGCAGATGCCAGCAGATGGAGAAAAAGGATATGCAAAAAGGAGCATGGTCCACAGCACAGCCATATCTACACAGTACCATCCAAAGCTCATTAGCCCTGCTGAGATACACAGCTTATTAGTTCATGCACATTGGCTTCCTATCATAGCCAGACTGCTTCCTGAGGCTACGCTAGCATGCTGGCACATGTGCTATACCATATTGTCATACTAGCTCAGCTGACAGAAGTTCAGACAACTATATACTCCTTCTCTCTTATGCTCTACTCTCAGGCACCTAATGAAGGTAAGTAGCGACTGAGCTGTGCCTTTGCAAGTGCCACGAGTGCTTGCATGACACTGGTGAGCATTCGTGAGCCCACATCTCTTTAAAAATCTAGTCCTAGATGTCTGTATGTTTCTAGAGTTGATGGGTTGCTGATAATAGCCTGATAACTGCAGGAATATTCATTTCTTCCGCACAAGATGGACAGATTCCCATAGACACGCTGGTATAGCTTCCTTTACAAGCTGTGAGTCACTCTGTCCCAGCTCACATTAAGGGTCTCAGTATAGAGGTGTGAGTGTGTACATCTAGATAGTGTGACCTTGCACTGACACGACTCTTAATGAAAGAGCTGTGGTACCATTAGTCTCGGGAGCATGGGCATTTTTAGCACAACTTCTGGAACTTCACTTTCTTTGTCTGTTTTTGCTTTTTAGCCTTCTTTATGTGTAGACTTAGTTATGCTCAAGCTCCTTCATTTTTTTAGACACCATTGTCTATAGAAATATCCCAGCATCTCTGACTTTAGCAGCCAATTGCTCCATAACTTTCCAGTTAGGACCTATATGAAATACCTGCCTCTTTAGCTATCATTCTATTGTAAGAAGCAGAATAGGAGTGCACTGTTTGTCAAAGACCAAGAACCAAACAAATAAAATATATAGTCAAAAAGCCACATACTGGGCCACTCGATGCTTGCCCATATTTCCCACAGACTGTCTTTTCAGTTCCCCTCTACCTCCTTCTGGTCTTCCTACCTGCAGCCATAATAACCACATTCCCACCATCTGTTTCCCCTATTCTCCTCACATCAGCTCTGTGCAGCTCAGAGATACCATTTTGGTGTCCTCAAACTGAATGTTAAAATTTCAATTTTGTTACTTGCTGCTACCAAAAGTCAAGAGTTTTGAACCATGAATATGGTCAGTTACACATAACAATTGCATGTGAATCATAACCATAAGCATTTTAACCCTTTTGCTTTATTTTCTTTGTTTTTGTTTTCCTTTTTTATACTCATTACTTGGTCTCTTCTATCTTTTCGCTTTACATATTACATTAAAAAAAAGATAATCTCAGAATTTTTAGAAAACTTTAAAAAAAAAACCCACTTTGTACTGCTAATTTCACATCTGCAAAAAGAGATACCAACAAGCTCTACCACCCACCTTTGGTCAATAAACACTGTTACTGAAAACAAGCATGAATTGTAGAGGCTGAACAAATCAAGATGCGCTTTTGACAGGTTCATTTGGCAGTGTAGGAGGATATTCTACGTTTCTAAAAATACATTCCATTTTCACAGACATTTTGAGATGTCTCTGTAAGTTATCTTAGAGAAGATGGCCCAGAGCCCATATGGTACAAGTCAATCTGACAGATGTTATATAATAATCTTCCTTGATTAAACTAGTACAAGACATTCTCTTCTCACCAACCAAACAAGAAACAAGAAAAAAAAAAAATCCACTCTGAAATAAAACACTGCCAAGTGGGCAAAAATGATGGAGCTAGAGACCTTGTTATAAAAAATGCTATGTTATTCCTTTGGGAAAACCTCGTACTTCTGTCATGGGACAGATGAGGTAAAATGACAAACAGGATTTGCTAGTTCCAGAGTTTATATCTATGCTATTCATTTGAAGGCAAAAATAGGGATATAGAACAATATACATTGAAATGATTCTTTAAAGGGAAAGCAATGGGGAGAGATAAACATATTATTTATTATAAATACCAACATTGACAATAATGTAATTACTTTGCACAGAAACATTGATGGCAACTCATTTACAGAGCCAATTTGCATAATATTTTGTAGAAAAGTAAATGGTCTTCAATGTTATTCTATATCAGACATTAGGGGATTACTTTTGAATAGGATTATGTGGTTACTTTTAGACTACACACATATGCACTAAGGGGCATATTGGAATATTTCACCCAAAGAATCTACTGGAGTGTCCTTAGGTGTGTAGCATCTTCTAGGACTTGTTCTAATGTTTTAAACACTTAGGTGTATATTATGTCTGTGACATGTAATTTGTGTGTGTAGAGCTCCACTGTATTTTGATACGACTTGGAGCTGATTTTGCAAGCCTACCTTTTGTTATTTTACTTATGTTAGTAGTCAGGTAGACATGATTATAGCTCATTACACACATGAATAAATCTTTACAGAATTGGATCTTTGGTCTAGATCCAATAAGACTAAAATCAATGAATATTTATACCACAGTGCTTTTGTGGATCTACCCCTTGGTCACTTTTTAGGATTTTATTTCCCTCCTCTTCTGTTGAAAATACTGATAAATTATTCCTTTTTACAGAATCACATAACCATTGAGGTTGGAAAGGATCTTTAAAAATCAGCAAATCCAACTCCCCTGCTGAAATAGAATGACCTTCAGCAGGCTGTCCGGAATCCTGTCCAGATGAGTTTTGTTGCCCATGAGGCCTTTCTCTGCAGAACTCCTTTCCTGCAGGTGAGCTCCCACCCTGTACCAGTGCATGGGGCTATTCCTCTCCAGGTGCAGGACTCTGCGCTTCTCTTTGCTGAATTTTATGAGGTTCCCCTCTGCCCATCTCTCTGGTCTGTCCAGCTCCCTCTGAATGGTAGCACAGCCCTGCAGGGTATCAACTACTCCTCATAGTTTTGCAGCATCAGTAAACTTGCTGAGAGTGCGCTCTGTCGCTTCAGCCACATCACTGATGAATAAGTGGAACAGGATTGGACTCAATCCAATTAGACTAGCCTGAAGTACACAACTAGTTACTGTCCTCCAACTAGATTTGTGCAACTGACCACTCTGAGCTCTGCCATTCAGCCAGTTTTTGATTCACCTCACTGTCTGCTTATCTGGCTCCTACCTCCTTAGCTTAAGACCTGGGAGGAAGTTGAGACAGTGTTGAAAGTCTTGATCAATCAAGGGGTAACATCCCCTGCTCTCTCCTCCTTTATTCAGCCAGTCCTTCCAGTGTATAAGTCTATCAGATTGCTTAATCATCATTTCCCCTTTGTGAAGCCGTGCTGACTGCTCCTCATCATCTTCTTGGCCTTCCTTTTTATCTTTGAGTTTTGTTAGAAGCATCTTGTTCATCCATGAATGTCTCCTGCCCCCTTTTTTTAGCTTCCTTCTCATTATGATGGACCATTCTTGAACTTGGGTATAATCCCTAGGGCCCTATCATATGAGATACTTCTGAGCAGGTCCCTGAAGGGCCCAAAGTCTGCTCTTCTGAAGTCCGGGGTGGTAATCTACTTTTTGTCTTGCTCCCCCCTTGCAGGGTCCTGAATTCCACCATCCCATAGGCATTTCAGCCCAAGTAGTCTCCAACCTTCAAATCTCCAACCAAGGTCCAGCAGAAAGCCCCTCTCCTCATTGGCTTCTCTGTCTAGTGTATCAGAAATTTGTCATAGGTCTCCAGGAACTTGTGTTTTGTCCCTCCCACAGATATGAGGGTGGCATGAGGGCCAAAGTCTGTGAACATGAGGCTGCTTCCAGTTGTCTGTAGAAAGCCTCAGTTATGTCTTCTTCCTGATCAGGTGGCCAGTAGCGACCCATCTTATTCTGCCCCTTAATCCTCGCCCAGCCAGCTCAGCATCCACCCTTAGGCATAGCTCCATGCATTCCCACTACACTCTTATGTAAGGGACAGTTTTCCTTTGCCTTCCTGGCCTGTCCTTCCTAAAGCTTGTGTAGCCATCCATGGCAGCATTCCAATCTCGCCCCACCACATCTCGATAATCACGCTGAGATTGTATACAGATCTGTAAATCCTAGCATTTATTCCCCATGATGTGTGTGCTTGCATATAGGTAAGTTGGAGTGGTGCTCAAGTACACTGGTTTCCCAGAAAGAATGCAAGAGTTTTTCCCATAGTACTGTCTTGTTCCTCGCCTGCATGCAAATGCCCTGTTTTGCCAATAGTGTGCTTCCTGTAACTCACTCGTTTGATAAGCATAAAACCTCATGGTGCTGTTTAATTGCTCAGAGGGAACCTCGGAATCTCAGGATAGGAACTCCCTCACCCTTTTTAGCACTACAGTGCTATATCATATTCATATCACGTATCATATTCAATGCTGTTGCTCTTCATTCTCATTTTCATGTTCTTTTCTGAATGCAAAGGCAGGTAAATACGCAGGAAGACTCCCTTTCATTTTACTGGTCTCAGGATCCTTTCCTAAGTCTCAACTAAAACAATGGTCTCCTGTTCATGTTATTTTACCAAACTCCTGGGAAATAATCACAAGTCTATATTTATGATAAAATAAGCCTATTAAAAGTTTACAAACTGGGTGTGTGTTTACTTTCCTTGGCCCACGTATTGTACTCTGAGTATTGTTCATATATGTAAACAACATAGCAAATAAAAATTGCCTAAGTGGCTTCCCTGTTGCCTGAAACAGCTGTTCAATGTGGCAGCTACTTTGTCTGTCTTTAAAAACAAATATTAACCCCTTGAAGCAGAATATTCCCTTTCAAGTGAGTATTGCAGTAGAATACTGTAGTAATTATTTTTTTCCATTGAAAATTTTTAGATTTAAAGGTAAGTCTCTGTTCATGAAAGGAATGCTATACTCACATTAATTTACCAAAATAAAACATGGGCCTAAATTAAAACATTCTTTGGGGTGCACTCATATGCTTAATATTAAGCATGCATTTTAGTATCTTGATAACAATTCTAGTGCATCAGCCTCTCCTGCATAGATGATTATGCATTTCCTTATGAAGAGATGAATATATATATAATTCTCTATTTTTTTACACTGGATGTTTAAAACCTTGAGGTATGCTTTTGTCACACTTCGGAATTTTTTTTTACCTTTCAAATGCAAGGGTGAGGTATGCTTTCATTAATAGAAAGAGAGAGAGTCACATGTTGTTTGGCAATTCCAGGACATTGGATTTAAAATAAACACCAGCTACTACAAGACTCATGATAAAAATATGGATTTGCAGAAGTGGGGAAGGGTGCCACTGCTAACATGCAGACAAGGAGAGAAACAGTTGTACAGATACTCAAATATGTATGTGTGATTAGGGTATGCATGACACACTGGGTGCACTGATAAGGGACAACTTCCCTGATAAATCCAAATGTCTCCGGATACACTATAAATCCATATCTACTTTCACTTACTGCATTGTTTGAGGATATAGAGTAGTGGAGAATGCAGATAGTATATATTTAAGAACCAGCAGAGAAAAATAAGATTGAAGAACTCTTATCCAGTCATTTCATCTCTTATTCATCTCAAAAAATAACCTTGGCATTTTTCATACTAATTCTGTGGTAAGACTGAGTGTCTGTCCATTTTTCACATACCAGTTTGGACAGGGACCTCAGAACCTGCAGTAGCAGTTTTTATCTAAATAGGAATATCAGAGTTGAAGTCACTGAAAATTAAATGTCTTGCCACAAAAAGATGATGATTGAACAGATATTAATGGATACATATTTTGTGATAGAGTAGTCCAGTGTATACTGTAGGTACTATGACTCCTATATCTTATTCCAAGCAATCTGGAAAACCTCAAGCACTTTAGAACAAGTAGCATAATCATTAAAATATTAGAAGGATTAACTAGCACAGTTGAGCAAGGTCTTGCTTGTGATATGGAGGGTGTGGTAGATATATTTAAACAGGCACTCCTTAAAAACAGGCTTGGCTCACAATGTTTGTCCAACTTCAAAAAGCTATGTCAATAGTAGGATGCATGTTGTACCTGATTTTGTCAGAAGAATTAATAAATAGGCATCATCAGTATTACTTTCCTTAGTTATTGTTGCCTTCAAAAATCTTTCCATTAACTTAGAAAGATCAGATCAAGTGCAGTAAGAGAAATACATGAATAAAGCTCCTGTATTTTCAAAAAGCTGTTAGAGGTGATCCAAGTAGTGACTAATGGCTGAACTTAATCTTGCCTATGTAAGGCTTCTGCCTTTTCTGCCACAGACTTAAAACAGATGAGGAAAAGACCCTCATCTATATTCGCACTGCTCTGTGTAGGCTCTGGGAGCAGCAAGGACACAGCCAGGTGGCTTCCAGGAACAGCCTTTGGTTTCCCACATGGAAAAGCAACCTGCACCAATCTGTTCCGTGATTAATGCTAGAAAGTGGTATTACTGTGCTTCTTCCATGCCAGAGCTATAAACAGGAGGAGTCTGTCTGTCTCTAAGAAAGAGGATCTCAGGAGTACACATGTGGCTCGTATGCAGCACGTTCTCTGTCCTGTTTTCTGCCATGAGGGTTAGACTATCGTTCCCCAATCTTTTTCTGGCAACATATGTTTTCGACTTTAATGAAATTAAAATTCAGTTCACAGCATGGCCTAGCTTTCTTCCCAAGGAAGGGCTGTGCTGTCATACATGTTTGAACAAAACCTAGAGTGTTGGGGCCTCATTGATTTGCCCTCTATTTTGTACCATACCATGTATCTATGGTGTATGTAAATAAAATAAGCAATAATAAACATACACAAATAAAGTCATATAGACATAAATGTACCAGTATTTCATATTATTCATAATGTTAGTAATACTACAAACAACATAATCCATCAATATGCAACTTCTAATGCACTATTTTAAAGTTGCTATTATAGACAGACTGCATTGTGTACATAATAGAGAAGAAATTTACATTAATGAACAGGGAACTGTAGACAGAGAACTGATGGAGCCTTACAGTGATCAGAATATATAATTTGAAAGCTATGATTATCAGAAAAACCTTGCTTGATGTGTCATTTTACCCAGAAATCCACTTTTCTTTTTTTTTTTTTTTTATGCATTTTAATGCCCTGGAGGGAAGTATAATATTAGACAATAAAATAATTTTTGTTCGTATATATGATTCCTCAAATCCAAGAATATATTTAAGAATAATTATCTTCTATGTAGCAGAGATGACTCCCCTGCTTCGACCCTCTCCTCATGTAAGCAGCAAAAACTGTGATCAGAAACTTCTGAAAACTGCAAAGAATAGACACAAGCACACACCATTTCACTGCTTTAGAACTACTTCACTGCATGTTATTTCCAGACCCATTGTCTACATCCCTTTGTAGTTTTGTCTGGCGAAACTGTTTTCACTTCCCCTTGCAAAAGTGCTGCCACTTAGTGCTGTTGACACTGTGGAGAGTGCTGCTGGTGTGGGAGGATGGCTGTGCCGGTTGTTGCTGAGTGCCACTTGTGAATGAAGGACCCTGTACAGACGCTGTATAGATGCCTACACAGACTTGCCTTTTCCAGAATAAAACCCCTCAGTGTATACAAACTATTTTTAGCAGCTAATTCTGTGGCCAGACTAAGGAAAATAAGCAGTCTACTCAGATGGATTTCTCAAGAAGGATCATTTCCTTTCCAAATTATAGCGAGCTATAACCACTTATTTTAAAGTTTAATATATTGATAAGCCGCTTCTGTTTGCTTTCACCTTTCACTCAAGAACGGTAGCCTCCCCTGTGCTCTGATTTCGGGGAATAGGGCAAGACAAAGGACAACGTTTGGCAGAGCGCTGAAGATTTCAGACTGAAAGAAGATTTCAGAAAGTGGAAAGCAAATAAACTCTTGGGTCCCAGTGAAAGTTGCTTCTTACAGCTCTGCATTGCCTGAGCATGCTATAAACAACCAGGAATGACTTACAACATCTCCAGCTAAAAGGGGAAATACTGTTACCACCAAAGGAAGGAATGCACAGAGCAGTTGCAATGACATGCCCAGAACAACTGGGTAGAACAAAGTGTGAAACTAAGACATGGCAGCGCTGCCTTTACACAGGCAGGTACTTGTCAATAGAGCATCTAGAATGCAACCAGATGTTCACTGAGAACTGAACCGATTGTTTGGGATCTTCGGCCATAAAAGTACAAAACCTTAGACTCAGGCATCCAAAAGAGCAAGAATTCCTTTAAAAATAAAGGTGGGATCAGATATCTAAAAATCAAGCAAAATTGGGTATCAATGGTAAGTCACCTGTGTCATATGTCCCACAACAGATATTTCAAAATGGTGAAAAGAAGGGAAATCTTCTCATGCTTTGTGAGGTTTGCAAGTTTTTAACATGCTTTCTGTTTTTTTAAGGATTCGTCATTTTTTAATAAAAAGAGCTTTTCTTGCTCTACATAAAGTACAATTAGAAGGCCAAACTCCGTATTTGCCTTGTTGCACCAGAAGTTGTTTAACATAGATATCCAGGAAAGTGGGGCAAAAAAAGTAACAGAGAAAAAAGAAAAAAAGGGAAAGGCTCTTTTTTTTCTTATCTTAAGGGGGTCAAGTTTATGCAGCCTTAAACTAAGGCTAATGGAGGTAAGGGGGAGGGGGGAGGACTCAAGAGCTCAGGAGGACTCAATTTTGGGGTAGAGAGATCTTAAAGTTCTTATATGTGGAAATATGTGGACTGATGTGAAAAATACAGATAGTAAAACAGTAAACGCTAAACATACCTCGTTCTGCGTTGTCTCAAGGCTTCCCTAAACAGAATTTCTTCCAGGATTCTGCAAGCAGTATTTGGTTTGCTATGCTGACTACCTATTTAAAATAAAATGTAGAGAGGTTTATGGGGATTAGAGTGTGAAAGTTTCTGAAACAAAAGTATTACTCATCTTTAAACAGTTCAGTCTTAGCAGTTCAGTCTAAGTCAGAACTTAGAATTTCTTTTTCATAATTACCTTAGATTTTCATAAACTGTTCCTGAGAATGTCCCTTACATGTCGTTTCTCCCCATTTCTCTGTTATTTGTGAAAAAACTGCCTCTGAGTTCTTCACTGTGGCACAGATTTGGATAGCAGTGATATGTTATTTTCCTCACAAGTTTCTGAAATGGGATTTGGCCGTAATTCAGTGTCAGACTGCATGTCTTCTCCTGTGAGGCCTAAATCTAACTGGAGTGCATGCAGTTCAGTCTGTGGAAATGATTAGAATTTGATTTCTTGAAAGAAAACCAGACATATAAATAATCTGGGCAGAGGAAAGCAGATTAGTTCAAGTTTATCACCATCACCAACTCAGCTCTGGGTGAGACCATAAGGGGAAGTAAGACAGTAGCCTTCAGTGTAGAGATCACTGAATCGTCCTTAAACAAGGACATTTCTGTGGTAATATCATGCTTTTTGGATGTACCAGCTTGAGCCTGATTTATTCACATGGCTGTACAGCTAAGCTAACAAGAATGCCCAAGTTAATGAGTACAAAAAGGACACTGAGGTACTGGAACAAGTCCAATGGAGAGGTACCAGGAGAATTAGGAGCTGGGACACATGGCATATGAGAAGTTGAGAGAACTGAGCTTAAGCTGATAAGGTTCAGGGGAGAGTTTTTTTCTGTCTGCAACTAGAAGCTAATTCTTCTTGGAGACACTCAGTGGAAGGATGAGGAACAATGGACACAAGCTGGAACAAGGGAAATTCTGACTGAGGGAAATTATTACCGTGATGGGGTCAAACAATGGAATACATTGCCACAGAGAGACTGTGGACTCTCCATCCTTGCGGATATTCAAAGTTCAACTGGACAAAGCCTGAGTAATCTGTTTTAAATGTCCTTTCTTTGAAAATGAGGTTGAATTAAACAGCCTCTGGAAGTCATGTCCAACATACATGATCCTGAGACTCCTCAGCCTCATGGTGTAGAAGTATGAACATGGCTATCCTTCTTCAGGTCCTGAACTGCCTTGAGCGCCTGCCTCAGTTTCTTGACCTGATTTGCTTTTCATGGAAATTACTTTTCATTGGAGTGATTACCTTCCACAGATATCAGTTAGCAGGAGTGTGCATTTGTGGTTTGCTGCTTTCTAAATGATCAGTATTTTCTATGCTATTGAAGCGGAGAAATAGTGTGATCAGCAGCTGTATGCAAAGAGGTCTGTAGTGCCTGTGCACCTTGCAAATATAACGGGGGAACAAAATGATTCTGGAGGGTAGGGCAGGAAAAGAAAGAACTTGATGGGTCAGCATTAAACCTAAGAGATGAGGACAGAAAAACAGAACAGGTATTTCTGCTCTTAAAAGTGGGGAATTGACTGAAAGTGAGCACTCCAAGTGTAGATTTTGAGGCCACAGAATGATACTTTCTGGCTGACGTAGACCTCACAGTCATCTAGTCAGTATCCTAAAAGAGAGCTCACCTATCTGTGTGACTGTGAAGTGCCAGGCATAATCAGGCCCTCATTTTGTTCACTAGCAATGTGATTCCTTTCACTTAGATGCATGAGAAAATAGATGGCTACATCTGAATTAGTTTTCCAGACTCTTTAGACTCAATGAAGGGAAACAAGCTCTTGCAGGGCATGACTGTTTGGGATATCTGTTTTAGAACAAGATGAATCATGCACTGGAATTGCTATTTTCTCTCCATTGATTATAACAGAGTTTAATGAAGTTGCAGATAGCTTGGATAGAGGTTTTTAAGCCTAGAACTGAAAGCTACTACTGAAAGTAGTGTGCATAATCACTGTCTACTGCAATTTGTGTTGTGGAACTAACCCTCAGATGACCAAAGCATAAGTAAGCACTGCTGCAAAGGCCCTTTGCAATGAAATGAGCAGTCTGTGCTCCAAAGAAACAAGCAGAGGGAAAGAGCTCTTTTATACTCTTTCTGTGTTCTTAATATTTGTAGGGATCAGTCAGGACCTATTCTTAGCACATTTAGCCTGCTGAGCATTTGACTTTATGTTGCTGTATGCTCTCAATGAGCTATAAACCTGCTGCAAGGAACAAACTACCAATAGTATGGTCATATGCACAAATAAAAAGTAAAAAGATTTAAATATTTTCAGATTTTTTTAAAAAATATTTGGAGGATTACATTACATGACCCCTTTGCATAGTATTTTAGCTTGTCTAACATTTCAGAGAGGCTGCTCCTGGAAAAGTCTCTTATTCTCTAAGTCTTATTCAATTAGAACAAACCAAGCCCTGGAACTACCAAAACTGTCCTTTAAAGATCATTTTCTCTCCCTTAGTTACTTATGCTGTTATGGAGGAGTTGCACATTCTGTATTTTCAAACACAAAAATATCTGAAAAAAAACATTGGCAGAAGACTATTTCTGTATAACAACCTCTGTATGAAATTTCACTGCAAAACATCTTTGCAGCTCTACCTTGCCTACTTTATATGCTCCAAGTTCAGGCATTATTTTTTAAAAAGTGTGATTCAAAAGCAGCATTAACATTAAAATATTCAGTTATAGGAATAGATATTTGTTTTTTTCCCAAGCCACCTCTATCATTCTCTGAAGGCAATGGTTTTCTGAGAATGAAATACTGCTATGGTGTGATCAAGGGTATTCAAGAGGATCACAGGAATATATTTCATTGGAAGGAAAAATGAATGATGAAAAGACCCCTCTTTCCATCTTCTCCCCCAGGAAAAAAAAAATGTTTTCAGTAATGGGAAAGATACAGTAATTCCAGTAATTCTTTTTTTTTTTTTCTTTATTGTGTTAGGTTTCTATTCATCTCCCTCAAATCTAGCTCTTTTTGTGCCGTCCCCCTGTATGCCTGCTACCATGCTCCGTAATTTGCCTACAGAGAAATACTTTTCAAATCAATCAATAGGGTTTAAATGCTGTTATGAATTCAGGCTGATCTCCATTTTAAGACCCATTTGCATTATCCCAATCACAAAAGCAAAAATGACAACTTTCATTTTATCAACAGTTCAAACTTTTCCTTCTACTAGAGACTCCTCAAGTAGCGTGGAGCCTCCCAGACTGTACGTTCGCAATCCCATCTTTTTAGACACATCTGATTTGATAGGGGTATAGCAGATACCTGTGGTCTAACAAATATCAGCCTATGTCTAAGTTAGATACAGTTTCAAGTAATTCAGAAGCTACTTCCCAGTCTGTTACTGGTAGAGCAAGAAAGCAAAAAACATTCCTTTAAAACAGAGTCCTAAACAGTACTGTTCTCCCTTATCCCTTAGGTCTTTGACAACTAAACGTGCCATTCAAATCTATAAAAAGAATGAAACCAAGTCTATAAAAAGAATAAAATGAGAATTTCAAAGCTATTTAGATCTTCAGATGAGGGAGATTTATATAAGGATCTAAGTGATCACTGACCTTATAGATTTTCCCAGTGTCTTGCTGTAGATGATCCAGAAGATTCAGCAAATCCGAATCTAGAAAACCAACTTGCCTATTAAGCAATAAGAATATTCAGATGATTGTGTGATTAAAATTTCATTATTGCTTACTTTATTTCTTATTAAGGCTATGTTTTCATTCAGCATTAATGTAAGCTACAAGCTTAACTGTAGACAGAATATGTATGAATAAGCATGTCTTCTGGATTACTTCTTATATAGACACAGGACAATAGCAATACGAAGACGTAGTAGTCCCATGTTTAGGGTGTGAAAGACTTTAGAACTGAGTGGCTCAGCAAAGGATACTAAATTTTTTTCTCATTAGGTGACAAATATTTTCAAAAACAATTCAGCAGAAATCAAGTGGTATCTTTATTGCATTTTAAAATTGCCTATGTGTTTATCTATCATATTTCAAACCATGTTCTTAACCTAATAGCTCTTCTCAGTTACTACTATCCTCATTTAATCTTTGGACCAGCTGATCTGCTACCTCACCTAAGATACATGACTGCCAAAAATTTTCTCCAAGCTGGTAGTCTGAAATACAGAATTAGAAATAGCTCTTGCATGTTATTCTATTACTAAAAAAACATGTTGTCAGTTGGACAGCTCTGAACTACAAATCTGAAGCATAAATAAAATTCAAACACCCCCATCTCCTCTTTATTTCACAGTCTCTCTCACACACATCATCTTGACCTTACCAACATTATGAAATAACTGGTGTGGAGTTGGGCTTATAGAGTGGGGGTTCTATAGTGTGAGATTAATGAGCTGGATGGGATCCCTTATATTTGGGAGGCAGAAGGAAGTTCTGTGGGGATGTGTGAAGTCTACTCATGTCAGTGGAAATGTATTGTGTGGGCACTGAGGTGCCTTTAAGAGGAGATCCGTCATCTGACATTTTCTTGCTTTCAAGAGTTTTCTCTGCCTGGATGTCATACTTACCCATCATTAATTGATTCTAAAGAAAGTCTGTATCTATGAAAATATTAGCAGTGAGTATGGAAGACTCAAAGGGAGGCTGGTAATACTAGTCATAGGTTCTGATGACATAGGAAGATAAATTCAGCAGTGATGTGGACAAGCCTAGTCTGGATTTAGAGCAGAAATATTCCTTTAGTCATCATTTGGGCACAATATAATCACTGGTTGCTACCTGGCAGTGTAGCACAAGAGGAACTAGCTATGCTCAAATTCCATCATAATCATCTGGAAGCATGCAAGGTTCACCTACTAAGGCATTTTTTGGTGTCTATTTTCTTAGAGTCTTGAACATCAACTGTGCATCAACATAAAGTTCTCAACACTCCAGAGTCTAAGTATGGGCCCAGGAAGGATATGTATGTATGTCAGCAGCATGACTGTGTGGGTCTATTGATAGACCCAGGAAGCATATTGATATGCTTTCTGGATAGAATTTCACTTGGGATTTTTTAATTTGTCTTGTTTTAACTGCTAAACTTTAATGTAGCTTTTTTTTTAGGTAGTTTATAAATTCAACATAAAGAAACAACAGGCACAAAGCCACATAATTCAGGGAAAATTGGCACCACTGTAGTAGGCACATTCCTCATCCCTCATCTCTCAACTTTCACCTTTCCTTTCATTCCAGAAAGGAATATCATAGCCCAAAGTGTATTTGAAATTAAAACACAACCGGGAAGGAATCAAATTAATTTAGCTTTGATAGGCTTTTATTTAACTGCTAAAATAGGAAAACTGAAGAACTTTTGTGATTTTGTGCATTGTAATTCACTGTCTGCAGGTAAGTTTTGAATGCTTTGATAAAGCCTTACATTTACCTCCTCTGCTTTTTCAAGTAAGCACAGAGCTTGGCTGCTCACCTTATAATACTAGCTTGTTATTTTATTACACTGCCAGCAAATGCTTTGGTTGAGGAAGCATAATGATTTCCCTTTATATTCAGTTTTTCTCAAACTCTGAAAAATATAGCTCTTGGCTGGAGCATTACTTGCTGGGTTTCTACCCAAAGGAATTTAAATAGGTCTGATCAGAAATGCCTTTCAGAGTGTGAGCGTGGGAAAATAGACAGACATCTCTCATTATAAAAAAAGGGGCTGGTGTTATTTTGAACATCTGTACAGCTCTAATGGAGAGATGTTAAAAGCTGAAATTGAGTGAAAAATTGTTTTGATTTACTTGAGCTTTGGCTTTTGAAGACAGGACTCTGTGTTTGCTCAAAAGTTTTTGTTTTTTTTTTTTTTTCTTTCTTTTTTTTCTCCTACTGTGTCTGTGACATAGCATGCTGTGGTGCTTTTATGGCTAATATGTTAAAGATCTAGGGGATGGCGGATGATTTCTGAGCATTTTCCTCTGGAGCTGACAATAAAAAATCTGAAAAATGGAAAAAGGCATTTCAGCAAAAGTAGTTTGCCCTTTTTAGAAAATGTTCATTGAAACAAGGTTTTGGACATGAAAACACCACCAGATTTATGTGAATGATTTTATGGGAGATAACTGTTGATACTAGCAGTATCAATCAACATTACTAACTTTTCTCTGAAGTAAACCTGAGAACTTGTAATTATTTCAGTGATACTTATGGACTATTTAACAAGAAGCAAGAAATGTTGAGTTTCATTGATTCCTATTTAAAATCATACAAGTAAAAGCTTTTTAATTTTTTTTTTTTTTTAAATCCTTGGCTTCTAGCCTCTGTAAAACTGTGGAAAGCAATTTCTTTGGCTTTGTTTTGTGCAATAAAATTCCACAAGTGAGATAGACCTGATTATATGATGATATCGCTAAATCATTTTCCATCCCATTTTGAATACAATTTTAACATCTATTTCACTTTAAATACACACAGATTTTCATTGATATAAAACACATTGTTGATAATATGTTGAAGCAAAAGGAGTTTAATGTGGAACTTTGATAAATCCTTCTTTTTTTATCATGTAACCGTTTACAGTGTTTAAAAAGACCAGTTAATTTCTACTCTTTTTTTACTCTCATAACATTTTTTTCCCATAAAAATGTATGAAGTTATTGCAACTTAACTATTTGCCTTCTTTGCAGACTCAGTCACACTACATAGTGCCACCACTTATTTCTTGTTTATTTTTAAATACAGATGACTGGCTAATAATGAGAGTTATTTTGTCTCTGAGTCATGGTATCTCTTACTTCCATAAAAGAATGTTTGACAGATAGTGAGATGTCTCCCTTCATTTAAATCCAAATAAACTATTAATAATTTGTCTGAAAGAACTCTGCTTCTTATTTTTAGATAAAGTTACTTAGTGTTCAGCACTGTAAGAACTCCTTCCAACTCTCTCACCTACAAGAGCAGAAAGAAAACCAAAACTATTGGCTTGTTTCATAAGGCCTTTAATTTCATAGCTGCTTGATGCATGAAGGGTTTGTTCTTTTTTTTTTTTTGCAACAGCAGTTCTGGAAGAACACCTGCTAAGGGGGACAGAAACTTTCAGGATGATACAAAAGTTCAAAGCGAGGGAAAGTGACGCAACTTTTGAAGTTTCAGCGTTTGTTTTCATCCTGCATGGTAGCATTGTTTTAATTACCCCATGTAGTACGTCAACTGCTGGAAGTTTAATCTTCCCAGTCACATACAAAGCATGCTCATTAATCTTTAGGATGGTTCTGTCATCCTTTAAAGAACTACACTTGGAGAATCACTAGCAGCACAGGGTTTATGGATATGAAATGAAATTAGGTTCCACAGCAAAACTAGACATAAGCATTTACTGGAATTCCAAAGCTCTTCTCATCTATTTTAAAAATACGCAGCTGCTTTATGAATTTTTAATTTGTTTCTTTTTATTTCAGGCCTTATTATTGTTCTGACATTAGCCAAAATACTATACAAATAGCAACGGATTACTGCAATGTACTCAGCTTTTCTTTAATTAGTACATTCTGGAGTGGGGAGGTTTTCCAATTAAACCTGCCCATTGCAGATGTGATGAAACTCACATTTACTGCACTGACACAAAGGAAAGAAAACTACAGATTTCCTCAAACCATATAAAAAAGCCACCTATAGGTCATGATAAATTACTAGTCTTTCATGTAAAATGTGCCCTTCTGCCTGAGCTGAATGCAAATATTTTTCTTGGGATCCTTTATGCTTGTATCTCTGTGTGATTCTCGGTGTGAATAAAGGCTAAAATGTACATTATTGCTGAGTAGCTACAAGAGAGGAAGGTTACTTGAGGAAAAGACTTAGTTTCGTGTTAATTACCTGCAAGTAAGTGCAGATTGAAATATGGTTGTGACTCAAACTAGTTCAGGAGGTGCGAGTGTTCCAAAGTTTGGCTTGCAGAAATGTGTTATGCAATTTGCTACTTATTGCTACCATCTACTTGCCGCTATTAGAAAAGGGAGCAAAGTCTATTCAGCAAGGAGAACAAGATTCTTAGATGCTACCATTGGGAACAACACAGGGGGACAAAAATTGCTAATAATACAGTGAAATCTAAATCACCTATAACAGATGTTTTCATATACACTTGTGCACATATGGGGGTTGTAGTGCCTTTTGTCTGGAGTTGCTGTGTACTGTGGATTAAAGAGTATTTTCTCACATGCTTAGAGTTTTGCCATGGCTTAAGCACTCATATAACAATTTGCAATTAAAAGGTCTATCTCCTGCTAGATTTGAGGGGAAAATTAAAATAAGAAGGGCCCATTAAAATGGGATTTAAGCAAAATTATTGTTTTCCTGGATTTCCTGGATATTAAGTTGGGTTGTTCCTTCACATGTCTTCTGTATATAGTGGTGACCTGCAAGTACAGTGCTAGATCAGGAAATGAGAAGGAGCTTTGTCGCTTACCTCTTCCCTTAAAAGTACAGTGCCTAAAAGATGACTAGCAGAGCACTCTGACAGCAAGTACCACAACATTTTCTAGGCCACACTAGATTTGATCTTTTCCTTGAAAAGGTATATAAAAGGTCTTAGGTCTCAGGTGGATTTGGCTCTCAGTTGGGAGAATGCATATTCTTATTATATTGTTGTCTAGAACACTATTTCCACGCTAGTCTGCTTATCTGGATTCAGAAAAAGAACTGAATTTCTATTATGGACTTAGCTACCTGTTCCAGATGTTAATGACTGTATTGGCTCCTGAATCAATATAGTAGATGTTATCCTTGTATAAAATAAAGGCAGGAACAACAAAAAAGTAAGTTGGTAACAGATTCAAGAGGGCATCATGGAGCATAACAGGATATTACTAAAATTTCCGAATTCTTTGCTAACTTGAATTCATACGTTGGTCAGGTACGATGAGTGAATCCCCTCTTATGAATAAACAACCCCTAGAACAGAGAGTGGTTGCTGTAAACGAGCTATTTCTCCTCCCTTCTCACTCATCCAGTTCCACACAGAGCTGGTTGAAAGTGAAATTGAAATAGGGCTTAACAACTGAACCTGGCAATTCCATCTGCATGGGATAACTGGTGACATGATTAGTTCTGCTTTTGAGCTCTGGTAAGGACTAACCTTAGGTCTAGAGCATCACGTAGAAGACAAGCTACATATCATGTAATGCTAATTACATTCTAGGAAGATATTTCCAAGATGTCAGTGGGGCTTACTTCCAAATCTTCCTAATTTGTGGTAAGAGGACACCTAAAACCCTTTTGTTTCTTTTTTCAGTTTTCCTGTAGCTGGCTTGAGCTACCATATATTCATAAGACTGATCTGGACAGAGGTTTTGCACTGAATTTGCAAATTATGATTGATCACTTGCTCTTCACAGTTAAATGTGCCAAGGATTTATGCTAGTATATATACAACGCAATACACAATGATTATTTCACTAAGTAGAGCACTAGATATATTGGCATGGATTCTCAAGGCCCATATTCATTGTTTTTTTACTCTATTAATCACAGGCACTACAAAACAGTGTTACTGTCTGCCAGCTCTGTTTTGTTCTGAACAAAGAAGAGCTTCTCTCTTTTAAAACCTAGCATTGTAAAATATGTTAAAAACAGTTATTTATGAGAACTAGTTTTTCTGATTTTTTTTTAAGTAAGGCCTTTTTTTTTTTTTTTTTTTTTTTGTCATACCCAAGTGCAAAAGCAGCACATCAAAGATTTCACTAATAAAATAATTTTTCTTGTACTGAACTCAGGAAAACAGCCTAATGGAATTTTACCAAATTTCAGGAAGCATTCACCTTTGAGATAAGAAATGTCAGCACAAAAGTATATTTTTCTTCCCCCCAAACTGTAAGGCCTTACTTGGATTTTAATGAAGATGTCACATCAACCATAACATATTTTAATTGACAATTTACTTAACAAAGCCTGAAGTCAGAGAACATAGAAAGAACATTAAATTGAGGAAGGGTCCCTAATGATTTTCAGTCTTGCAATTCCCAACTGAAGTTGTGACTCAGAAGAAGGATGACCTTTGCTCCTTGGAAAAAAAGGGTCTTCAAAAGCAGTTTGGTGATTAGAAAAATAGTGATAAAAAAAATATGATCTCTTCAAGCAGACAAAAACACTTTCTATTAAGCGCACATTAGTTCTGGTCACATGTGTTGTGGTAGAAACTTGGCTAATTACAAGTAAATTACTTCCTCCCATAAAATCTTAGGTTAGACTAGTAAGCTAAAAATGACAACACTGAATGTGGGAATGGTAAGCAAGAAGATTACATTTGATTGACTATGATCCTAAAGGTTGTGAATCATTTTATTACTTGTGTCTAGGAATGGTAAATGTGTTTTGAAGGACAAGAAATCTCACTTCCATTTGAGCACATGAGATGAGCTAATCCAAAATATTGCTTCTTGGATGGGACAACCTGCTTACTTTCACGGTTATTTATGTCACACTTGTGATCAATGGCAATGATTTCTCATTGAAGAAAATGAGTATTTTGAGTATGAATAATACAAAGGAAAAGAGGAATATTGAAAGACATAGAGATAAAAGGAGAAAGTGAAACAAAAACAAGAAAATGAGGGAAAAAAATTATAGATCTATAAGAAGTGGAAAAATCAATGGAAGGAGAAAAGAATCCCCTGAGAGAAAAAGAAGAGTTTGAGATAGCAAATAGAAGGAAACTCATGGAAAAAAAAAAAGAGAGAGTAAGGAGAATATTCATATTGTGTAATACTTCTTCAGTATGGAATGTTGCATTTGCAGCAGCTGAATGGTGACGAAATTTGTATTTCCTGAACGGCATTATTTCCATAATAGATTTGCCTTCCTTCTACATAAAACAAAAGACTTGCATTTTATGAATGCCCAACTCAACGTACTATAAAACAACAACTTAATTTCATGCTGATTAACTCACTCCAACAACTGGCATCTCTTTTGTACAGCTTTTTCAGCAATCCTCTAGTGTAGGGTTTGGGATGTGATAATTGACTATTCATTCAAAATACGGTGAAGTTCAATATATGGCTCAGGACATTCACGTTTTGAAAATAGTGGGCCAGCTAGGATACACTGGTGCATTCTGAAGACACAGCAGTTTTGCCAAGTTGTTCAAGTTAGGCATTTGGCCTATAGAAAGGAAAAAAGTTGTTTCTTGACAGCACATAATTTTGTGTTGTTTTGAAAGTGGTGGGTCTGGGGTTTTCTTCGTATAATTCTTCGTGTGTTACATGAGAACAGCATGGTTTCTCCCAAAGTAGAGCTTTTAAAATTAATTTTGAAAGATTTACATAAATTCTCTGAGGGCAAATCATTTTAATTTGAAGAAAGAAACCTACCCAGCTGTGCTGCAGATTTTAATTTTTCCAGGGGCAGTAAACAAAACAGACCCCTAATAAGGTTGCAAAACTAACACCATAAAGAAACACCATTTCTGAGCACCCTGATAAGGCCCCTGTCTCTATTATTTTAGGCAGAAATCTTACAAGTCATTATAACTTCAGCTGTATTTCCTCAAAAGTAGGAGAGACTTGCCTTGAGTGGGAAAATCACAGAATCTGGAGAGCTTGATAAACAAAAGCCCCTATAGATAATTATGAAAATTTAATACATATCACAGTTCTAAACATATGCAGTAACTAGTGCTGTGGCAAAAATAAGGTAGGGAAGAGCTAACATTTATCAAGACCTAACATCCTTATAAACTATCTTCTGAGAGTAGTTCATGATTAACACTGCCCTTGATCCAGCATATAAAGTACACACCGAAGTATGTGAGTAGGTCTTTTGAAGCGCATGCATCTGTAGCTAAAGTTAAGTACACACTTAAACAGTCTGTTGGCTCGATGTCATCTGTAATTGCTCGTGTTCCTTGTAAGCTGGCGGTGTGGACTGAAAGGTTCACCAAGAGGCAAAAAATTAAGCTCTGACTTATAAGTTAGGTTTCTTTCAGAAAATTCTTTGCTTTTCTCCTCTATTATTTTCCTTTGCATGTTTTTCCATAAGGCCAGTGTTAGGTACTACTCACCTGAATGCCTAACGTGTCTTTCCCACACAGGTAAGGCAGAGAAGCTCCTTCACAGGAGCTTTACAATTTACAGCAGGAATATATCTAGGCAGTTTAGCCCTCTAGAACAAAGATTTCCTTTCTTTTGCTTACAAAGGTCTAGGATTTATCAGCTAAAGAAAAAGATGCCTATATTTGACTGGTGAAAGTGTGCCCTCAACAGAGCTTGAAAACCTAAAGATAACTGTAAACTACTGAAAAGACAAAGTCAGTCCTCAGCAATAAGAGAATGGAACTTTCTAAGTCACTAAATTGAGAAATAACAGGACCTTCACATCCAGAGAATTTGGGTAAGCAAATGGCTTTTGTATTTAGATTCAGGGGCAGTTTTGCTAGATTAAATTTACTTTCTAAACTTTTTTTTCTTATTTCTTTTTTTTTGATTTTGAACATGCATGTATGTAAGGACAATTTCAGTAGTATGATTTTGTGCATTTGTGTGATATTTGCAGAGATCCACATTGTATTTTTGTATTTTACAGTGCCTGACACCAAGGGTACATCATATTCCCAAAACAGGGCAGAATTTTTTTTCCTGAATAATTTACACTTAGTGTATTTGCAGTAAATTTCTGCCTTTGGGATGATAAGGGAGGGTTTGAAGACTATTTTCCACCACCCTGAGAAGTTCAGCCAGAATGTGTTGCTGCTTTTAGCAGTATTCTCTACCTTTCTGCTTGCCCCCATCACAGCACATCACACTGACACTAGATTTTACTTCTTCCCCTTTTTTTTTTCATCACTATGGAGATACAATGCAAGAAGCCATGAACTGTGATAAAGATCTCGGTCTTTTCCATACTCTGAGTCTCCATGACAAACACACGCAGTTATTAGTCCTTTCCCTTCCCTTCCCTTCCAGTTCTTTCCCTCCCTTCCCTATGTTGCTAACCTAGACAGAAAACCCACATCTTTCTTAATCTGATAGGGTAGAAATACACACTCATTTTGCCCTTGTTACTTCAGTTAACACAAGAATTACCTCAAAGTTTTAGGAACTGTTTGAACATAGAAAATTATTCCCTTGCTGACTTGCAGTGCTACACCAGGAAATTTGAAAATCAGGTATTAATCATCAACTAGTTGGATGGCTTCTTTGTTTTGGTTCATGCACTTATGCCGCCATGAAGATCCCAGCCCTTTCAGCTGCTCTGTTCTTATGGCCAATGCTCTGGTGTCTTCTAAGCCTTTGTTTACTGCCTCAGGATATTTTTCTGTCCTGAGTATGAGTTTCTGGCAGAAGTATGTTTTTCTGGACTCTCTGTAGTTAAAAGTCTTCATATCTGGAGCAGAGGACCGGAGCAGGGAGGTGTACGCTTTCAGAGGAATATAATTCCCAACTGAGACACAGCATATTTCTTCCCCTTCCTACTCTAATATCTTCAAGAGACTCCATGACTTAAGGCTTAAGAAAAGCTGGATCTGAACAGCGTGTCATTGATATGTTTTTTTCCCACAAGGTCACTACTCATTTCTTTGCCTTTACCAAGCAGCCTTTCTTCTCATTCCTTCCAGAATCCCAGAAATCCCATCATGCTTGCTCACACTTATAGCAGGTATAGGGCCAGCTGAAAAAAAGAACAATCGCTAAATCAATAAAATTGCTAGAGAAGAGCAAAGAAAAAAAATGTTTTGGGCAAGCAAGCAATATTAGAGCTTGTCAGAAACACATAGAATATTTTGGAAATTCTTTGCTTGATGCAGCTCTCCTTCAGCTGAACCCTGTACTAGTTGCCAAAGTGAATCATTTTCAGTGTATTTCAGAATATATATCCGCATACTTTAGTTTTCAGACTAATATGGAAAGGATAATCTCTGGCAGATATAACATTTTTAGAAAGGAAGCCCAAACTTGCTTACCGAATGTATACACCAAGTATTTAGCCATTAACTCAGATTGCCATTTATCTGGCAGTAATGCACAAAGCACACTTTTAACCACCAAAAAATATGAAATTATTGGTTTGGCTAGCAAATAATTTAATGACAAAACAAACAAACAAACAAACAAACACCCTCATCTATGAATCAGCAAATATCCTTTGACCCAGTCTAATTACTATGTAGATGAAAGCCATCTCCAGAATTATGTGAATGATACAATAGCTTGCAAGATATGATGAAGTTACCTCATAAGATGATTTTACCTTCTCTTGAAGAAAAAAGGCCCAGAATAGAACTTGCTAATTTGACTATTATGCTATTATGGCCACTCATGGTTACCTGCACTTCACCATGCTAAAATTAGTGTAAAAAATACTTTTTTTCTGAAACAAAGTATAATATATTGCTCACACAGTGAGATTCATATGGTCTGAACTTACTTAAAATGCTGCAAAGGCCATTATCATATAGACTTTCAAACAATTGCAATGAAATCATATAGAGGGATGTGACCTTTTCTATTAAAAGCTCTCACTTGCATGAGAACAGGACAACCATAATTTGGAATTATTTCAAATAGTCTGTTGCCAGACCACAGTAATAGTGAAAATCATGGCAGAATGCCAGAAAGTCAGTATTTCTGTCATTCTGTAAGGTTACTTATGATGTCTGTACTTCTGGGGATAATATTAAAAATACACACCTGAGAACAGATACAAATGTCACTTGACTTTCAGTGCCTTGAAGCTCAGTTTATGTTGGCTCCTGGGGAGCACTTGCCTCTTCCCACGATCCCTCTTTGAGCCTTTATGTGGGCCAATTCCATATTGACCCTTTAAAGGCAACCCCAAATATAATGATACTCATTAACATGAAGATCCACCTGGCAAATGGGCTAGAAAGAAGGTGACCTGAGCACATCAAGAGCTGGGCTTCAAGGAGAGCTACAGACTGCTCCCATCTCTCAGTTACATGCTGCTAAACCATGCTGCTTCTCAGGGTGGCATTCATCTCTCTATTGAAAGGATAACTCGAACAAGTCAAGGGAGTAGCAATTTGAATTTGCAGCAAAGCATACAAGTGTATTGCACTCAGCCTAACAGTAACATCACTGGTCTTTAAATTAAGAACTTCCTGTGGCATCCTATGTGCTTTGGGATCCTGATGGCTTCAGGGGGTGAAGGCTCTTAGCATCCTCTGAAAACACAGCTGACCCCTGAGAGCACTGATCAGAGCATCACATTTGGCCTTTAGCTCTGGAAGAGTTCAATGCATTTTTATTTGTATAGGAGAAGGAAGGGATTTCTTTTTTGTCAAGTTGTTTTAAAAAGAAAACATGGCATTTCTTGGTAGACCTTCATGGACAAATTTACCAAAGTAATAGTGGAGTCTGAGTCTCCCTTAGGTTTGTGCAAACAAACAAACAATCAAAAAGCCCTCCCAAAAATCTATGTAAGAAAAAGAAAGATATCATTGTTTTCAAGATTCTTGTGACTCTTCTGTTGTGAATAAACTTTCCTAATTCAGTGTTTTCGCTTTCTCCAATGGATGTTAACTGTGCAAACACAGCACTATCATTAATTTCACTTGTGAAACATTAACTTAGTCTTCGTGATTAATATCACCCTCAGCACAGGCCATCTTTGCTCCTGTCTCCTGTCAGCTTACTCTTCCCTGCTATGTACACGCTTTTCCTATACGTTTGGGTCAGGTCACTTTCTTTCCCTCTGCACTCACTGGGCAAGAAAGCAGAGAGCTGCTTTCAGTCCTGTGCCTTTCCACCCTTCCCATATTCACATGACTCATGCCAGAGCGTTTCATGACTTAAAATGAGCAAATTTAGACATTTTCCTTATCATGAGGAATCCTGAACTGGATTATGCTCAACAAGACAAAATACTATGGGTGTTTTAGCCATGAGCCTTGAAGAATTTTCCATTGAAAGTACAGATTTTGAAAGACTTTTAAGTTGTATTTGAGCAGATTTTTCCCAGAGACAGCTCTTTTGCTCCTGGGCTGGCCCCCTTTGTCAAAGAAAGACAATGGTGTCTGATTTTCTTAATTAAATGTTTGAAAATGTATTTTTGAAACAGTACAGCAACATATTTTCCTTTAGTTTTAAGCTCAGAAATAGCTGACCTTTTTTTCCCCACTAAACATTCACTTAAAAGCATAACCCAAATTATAAAATTACAGTTTTACCATAAAAATATAGCACACCCATTAAAACTTAAAAGCACAGCCTTGTGCTGGAAAGTACAGTGCCATCTTCACTTAAAGATTGCCAGTAGCCTCACTTGTTATATATATTTCATGCCCAGCATTTATTATGTAAACCCATGCTTTTCTCTAAAGCTTGGAAACATTTTTAAAAGAAAGCATATCCTCAGCAATATATGTTTGGAGCTTAGTACTCTTAATTCGGTGGAAAAAAAAAAGGCAAAATATTCATGTTAGGTTACTTCCTTGCTTTTATCTGTTTTCTGCAAGGTATTATAGTTGCAATTCAATTTTAGTTGCAATTTTAATTTTTCATAGAGACTAAGATAGCAAAAAAAGCTATTTCATGGTCCTCCAAGGTTCTGACTGTATGAATATACCCAGTGATTCACCTGGTCTGCTCACTGATATGAGGATGCAGAACAGTTATATTCAAATCCAGATATGCAGCTTATATACATGTGCTATCACAGCTTCATACGCACTTGTTAGAAGGTGGTAAGGCTGCTGGATTGATCTTGATATATTCAATGCCAATATCCTTTAATACTTTTACAGAACAGAAAATTAAATGCCAATAAATAATTAATGATAGTATTGCATGCAAAAGAAAATAGCAATAGAATTTCAATCATAGCAAACATTTTGCCTGCAAAGCAGGGAGACAATAAGTATTTAGGAAGAGGAAATGCAGCCTGTCTTCAGAATTTATGGGCCTGGGAGATAGTTGTAGAGTTTTACTACTTCGGTAGTGTAAAAGAAATGAGGGGGAATACAGACCCTATGTGGAAAACAGATATGTTTGAGGAGGCGTCATTGTTATGTAACTCTACTGACAGAGCACGTCATAATGTGTGACATGTAGCAGCAGAACAGCTTTAAATAGCTCTCACAATCTTTTCTCCTCCAGACTTTTTGAAGAAAGCTTGGCTTTCTGAGTAATATGTTTTTTTTTTTTTCCTCTTTAGAAGATCACCTGATAATATGGATGAAATGCCCCTAAAGCACAGCCAGTGCATCCCTCTGGATTGCCGGAGAGTTGAGGGGGTAAGTGGGAATCCTGCTCTAAGTTCATATGTTAAGACCATATATCTGCTAATGCAGGTATGAAATGCATTTTCATCAACACCAGTGTTAAAACCTGTGTCCCATCCTGATGTCCTCTATGAGGTCCTGAATACACTCCTGCTTGCATCAAGGTCATTACTAGAAAAATGTCCAATGATGACTACAAAATTTCCAATGATAAAGGATCGGTTACAAAACACATTTTTTCTTAAAGTTAATTATCTTTTCTACTAAAAGTTTGAATTCTATACCTGAAAGTTCAGGAATTTATCTACGAATCCATCTATCAGGAATCATCCACTCATTCTTTTGTTATTCATTTATCTGCTAGACTGCAGAGACTTTATTGCCACATTTCCGTTCTTCATTCACTTATTACAGACCGTGACCATATCACTGTTTATCTTTGTAAGCTAAATACATTGACTTTCTTCAATCTTTTTCTCCAGAAGTTGTTTCCCAATGGTTGTTATTGCTCTGATCTCTCTCTCTAACTTTTCTGTGAGTTTTTTCTCACAGAAAAAAAACTTTCTTTTTTTGATCTCTAAGACCAGATTTGTACAGAAATATTCCACTGGTGGCTGTGCAAATAACAAATGCGGTGGAAACATAATCTCAATACTGGTTCTTCATATTCTCTTTTTAATTCTTCCCAGAATGGCACTAGCCATGCTGGCTATATTTGTACTTGCTGATGCCTCACGTTCAGTTCACTGGTGCTGCAAGTCCCTTTAAGTGCCACAGCTTCCTGAGACCTCCTTCCGGTAGGCATGACTTTCAGCTTTTGCTTCTAGTTGAATGACGTTTTATTAAAGTAAAATGCACATATGGCTGTGCCTAAGAGATTTGTGTTTTACTCACCCATGCCCTTTGTTATTGACTGCACCCTAGATTTTGTTTTCTCTAAATTGTTTGAGGTTGGCTTCCCTCTTACTGTGTAGAAACAGCCAACAATCTCCTCAACTTCTTCTGGGAAACACCGAAGCTCTTCGGATTCAGTCTAGATCCCCTTTTTGTCCAGTGATTCCTGCCCTCTAAGCTCCATTCTTCCTTCAGGAAGAAAACATCATTTGCCCATCACACTGCTTCTTCAGATCTCCTCCTCAACCACATTCAGATCAAAGATCCGCTTTTATTACAGATCCTCCGTGGAAAATCTTCCTTTTATCTCAGAGCAAGCTTTCCTCACTGGCCTGGCAGGCCTTCTGAGTTACACCCTGTGAAAGTTGCCTCACTGCTGATTACACCTATTCAGAGCTAATAGTTTGCAAGTAGAGGCCTTCTTACAATGAAAGCTATTGTGCTAAGTCTTAGTCTTTCCCTGCTATTTCAGTTCCAGATGTCAGGACATGCAGCACAATTTGGATTTCTGATCCATGTGCAGCACTTCAGATCAAAGCTGAGGACAGGGCTCCCGTTGTGCCTCTCTGTAGCCTCTGCACACCAGAGTGCACGAGGGCGCAGGGGATGTTTGGGATTTAGGGCTGAAGGCAAGAAGGTAGAAGCCAGCCTGGAAGAGTTTGCTGGTTTACAAGTCATGGCTCTGTAGACAACAGGGTTGTGTGGGATACGCCTAATGAGGTTGTGGGTGGTAACTAAGTAGAAAAAGGCAACCGTTGTATCAGTGAAAACCATCTCGAATTAAAATATTTCAGAGAACAAACCAGGAACTAGTCACTGCAAATTCAGAACAGAGACCGAGGCAGCTATAGAACCTCAATGAGCTTGGGCTCCCATCCTCCCTTCTTTTCTCTTATTTCCTTTCTCGTCTAACTCAACATATGCAACTTTTTCTTCAGGCGCTCCTTGCAGACAGCATCAAAGCTGTGCAAGCAGAAGGAAAAGGACTGCTGGAAAACAGCCCATAGCTAAATTACCCTGAAAAAAGAAGAGTATTTTCTCTGTGTTGCTCCAGACATTCAGCTACTTAGGGATCTTATTTGTCTCTTTCTGACTCTTTTCTCTCTTTCCCCTAAGATTGGCTTCAATGCAATGCCATTGTCTTTTATAGCAAACATGAAGTGTATGAAATACAGCAATGGAAAAAGGAAGGCAGTGTTTTGTTTGCTTCCACCTCTTCCTACCACTGCCCCCCAGCTTTATTTGCCATACTGCAGGAGTGTCTTTTGTAAAACTTCTCTTAATACACTGCAAAGTGAATAAGCGTTAATCAAAAAAATAACAAGAAGATAGGGGTACATGTTGATTAGTAGACAGAAGACAGGGAGAGGACAGAAGGCTTAAGGGATAATAATTCTGGAGTTAAATCTAGATCTGGAAAGTGCTTAGAAAGAAAAGATTGAAATTCTGTCAGGACCTTAGAGTGGAAAAGAGCCATATTCTGTTTGGACCCAGGACCTGATATATCTAGTGAAACAATAGGATCTGCAGGATTTTGGTAATGATAGTAAAGGGGATGGGGAGCGTATCAGGAACAGTCAGTCTCTTCTTTGACCTATGTCTTATATTTCAAATTAAGAAAACCAAAAGCGCTCCTTTTCATTTAAAAACTGCCTGCCTTATAAGAACTTTTTCTCCACCTCTGCCTCTTTAAGAATTTACTTTCAAACCCTGGAAGAATTCTTATTTCCAATATTCCTTTATTGCTTTCTAGTCATAAAAATATAATCCTGAGATGATTCCTTCCAACTTCTCCACCCATTTCTTTCTCTCTTTAATCCTTAGTAGAAAACTGACTTCAGAATATGACACACTTCCACTGTGGCATGTGGATGTCATACAGAAGGCGGTTCTGCCACTCCACAGGCAAAAGTTGCGCAGTTCCTTATGCTATCTCTTTAGCAGGATTTGCTATTTTTTAAGACAAAGAAGGATCCACTGCAGGAATGAATTTACAGCAGCTTGATACCACCTCATCTTGAGGACTGAGACACTGAGTTTAATATCTTTGAGACAAAACATAATGTGCTATAGACAGTTAGTAGCTTAACTTTTAAGAGAGAAGAGAAGGTGTTTGAATGAGGATAGTTTACTGGTTTTTAAAAAGTAAAGACCTAGAACAGCTAAACAAAAATACCCCCTCTTAAGATGCAGTGGAAAAGGCCTTTTGCCTTTTAGAAAAAAAGAACTTTCAATGACAAACTGCGCTGAAGTCTGTTTCTCAGTCACAAAGCTCATGATTTGCACCAGAGTTTGGAGTCTGATAATCCATGAAGTAATGATTGAAAAGGCATGGCAGTAAGTTTCCATACCTCTCTTAATGTTATATAGTGCAGTTTCTCCAAGGGAAATAAGAATTTGCACTGTGAGAGATCCCCCAGCCACGTCAAGTACAAGTCCCTGGAGGCCCCATTAAACTGCTATTATGATGAAACTTAGGCTGTGCTCTTCCCTCCCCTGGCTCTCATGCATTTTATGACTCCTCAGCAGGCTCCCTCATTATTGTAGAGGAAAATGCAGTCAACAGATTGAAGATCAAAAAGGAGTCAAAAGCTAGATGTGAAATATCAGCCCAGTCAGAATCAAACAAATCACTTTTGATTCTCTCTGCAGAGGAAGCAGTCTAGCAACAAACATACAGCTGTGCCTACTGTTTGGCACATATTGGGAGGTGTTTGATCACTTTGGCTGCCTACGTGCCCATCAGATGTTAGATTTATTTTCAGGACATGGATAGAGGAGGGCAAGGGGAAGGTCAGAGTCACCCTGAGCTGCCTCACAGAAAGAACAAGAGATAGGCAGAGAATTTCCCTGTCTGCTGGTTGTAAGTGGTTTCCTCTGTTCAAACCTGGAATCATAACCCTCCTTTTCATTTCTTATATTTCCAGTTGCTATCACGTTATGTTCCTGTGTGTCAGTTTTGCTGGACTGCAAAATAGGGGTTCTGGCCTGAAATCAAACATACAAAGGAGATGCTCTGTTTCTGTCATAGTAGAACTGGACCTGGAACAAGTCTTCCGAGGATTTGCAGTGACCACAAGTAAGCCCTACCCTGGCTCTTCGTTCAGCCAGCACCAGCTTTATGGTTTATCAAGAGTCCCTTATCTGCAGAGACAAGAGCTCTGATAGCTGGAGATGAGCTCACTACAGAGCTGTGGTGACAGGACGTGGGACCATAGGCACAAACTGAAACAAAGGAATTTCCCTTTAGGCATCAGAAAAAAACAAAACAAAACAAAAAAAAAACAAACTTTTTTTCCCTGTGAGGGAGGTTGAACACTGGTGCAGGTTTCCAGGGAGATTATGGAGTCTCCATCCTTGGATATATTCAAATTCTGACTGGACAGTCTTGGACAACCTGCTATGGCGGATCTTGCTTGAGTAGGAGGCTTGGATCAGACTATCTACAGAGGTCCCTTCTCACCCCTACTATTCTGCTTTAATAATGTCCTGAAGGAGAAGTCAGACTAGGTGAGATTTACTGTATTCAACAGTCTTACACTGATTTCCAGCTTTGATAAATGCAGCTAACAGTGTTTCTGTAAGCACAAGTGAAGAAAAACAAAGTGCAGAATCAACACTTCAGGAGTTTTAACAGGCTTTCTCATTTAGTAATATAAGCATTTAATTTTTCTGCTTGGCAGCTTTGTGCAAACAGGTGGAGAAAAAGGCTCTGGGCTGGATTTACTAGTGTTTTTTGACACAGCCAAGTGTCAACATTCAGAAGCGTGTCATGCAAGTCAAAGCCTTAGATCTGAATGGCTCCAGTTTTGAGGTAGTTTGCACAGAGATACAGATTTTACAGGCGGCTTATATCTTTATAATGAGCTGTCAAAGGCCCTGTGGCTGAACATAGCTGAACTTCAATAATGTCTGGAGCTGCACCCTTCAGACTGAACTCATCTGAAAATCTATGGACAAGGAGAAAAAAAAAAAACAGTTGCTGTTCCTGGATACAAAAATAGCCTTTCCTTGTACTGAAAAGTGATGTCCTGATAGTCAGTTGTTCTTACAATAACATACATATTAAAAATGTCTGGCAGAGCAGGAGAAAGCTATTCAGGTATGCCCAAGACAGCCTACAAAAAACAAAAACGATGTCATTCTAACTTCTAACTAGTAAAGGTTCACTGAACACTAGTGATGGGTTTCGAAGCCTTTGGATGAGGTCATGAGAAGTGAAAGTGAAAAACGATTATCGCAGTAACAAAGCAGAGCTCCGTGAGCAGTCTCATGAACAACATGGAAGGCAAAGGAAAAATGTGAACAATAATTTCTGAATCAACTGAGTCAGGGGATTCAGAATCTGGGAAAAAAAATCTAGTTTACAAAATCTACTAGTTTCCTCTGCACGAGCTTTATGGGCAATGTGAATTAGCTTTTGTGAAGTTCCCTGTGCCTTGAGGCCAAGCACATTAACACTGGGTTCTGCATACGACAAAACAAGAGTTACTGAGCTCTGCTTCCGTACTAAGGATTCATGTGAACACAGGGTTAGTTGCATTCCAGTATGTAGGTCAGGAAAGGGACATCTGTGTGCTAGGATACATATGCCCACAACCAAATGATAAGGGTATGGTTAAACAGTTAGGTTAACAATGACTTTTTACAGGCTAGGTGTTGTGCTCACTTTACTATCAGTAAACAAACTCATTCCCTGACCCTGAATACATATTTCTCTGTAAGGATATCAGTACTGAGATATTGGAAACAAACAACTAGGGAGAAGGGCTGGATCACACAACCCAAATCTTAGCGCAGTCCAGATTCTGTTCCCCTGATCCCATAAGTCACTGTGCTAACTCCAGGCAAATTATTTCGCACAAAATCATCAGGAGTATAAACATGCCTACCTCCTACTGATTTCAGGTTGTGTTAGTAGGAATTAAGTATCTAAATATGTAGTTCTTAGCTTTTGAATACATAATTTTCTCCATTAATAAATAAGAGCAGCAGCATTATATGTTCTCATGATGCAGAGACTTTAACTGTGTTAAAGCTTATGAGCTTCTGAGATGGAGCTAATGGGCAGGGCTCATGTATCACACATGGAATGGGGTATTATTGCAGCTGCTTCTTACCCACACTCTGCAGGGACTTTTCACAGAGGCATCATGTCATAAGGTTAAATTAATCCATTGTAAAATCAGCCCAGGCAAATTAAAATATTTTCCTTTGAGGTTCAGGGATATAAGCACAAGAATTGTTATTCTTTAATTCTTCATGTTGAAAATCACAACACTGATGAGAAGGCAGCGTGGCAAAATTTGAGTCCTGACATCCATTTATTATTTTATTTTATTTTATTTTATTTTATTTTATTTTATTTTATTTTATTTTATTTTATTTTATTTTATTTTATTTTATTTTATTTTATTTTTGTCCCCAAAGGAAAAAAAAACCTCCCCACTATTGCCATCTATGAAAGTCTGTGTGGCTATAGTCACATGAAGAATTTTTCTTCCTTTCTATTGGTCAAGTGTTGATGGTCATTGGCTTACAGTTTGTCAGTCTTTTTATTTCAGAGTTATTTCAGCACCTTAGAAAACCTCTGAATAAGGACATCCTATAGCAGACTGTATAAATCCGTTCTGGCTCACTAATGCCTACTTAATTATTGCATTGCTTGCCCTGCAGGCTTCCCTCACCTGGGACAGAACCCGAACACTCCTTTGGCCTCTTCTTGCAAAATTTCCAGCTTTTCAGACAGGATCCTGTGCCATTTGACCTAAACATCTAGTAATTGACCTAAACATAGATAGCTATTCACTTGTCTTAAATAAATCAGGCGTGACATATTTGTAACCTGAATGAAGTACTTTAGAGGACCATACATTAGCTTTTAATCATGCTGACTGTACTTCACACAATCATTACTGCAGGATAAAAAATTTTAGTAGTTATAAACCACGAGATATGACAAGCCCTCCTACACGTTAACAAATAAAGCAATTCTTCTCTAATGCGTAAATACAGAAGGTTAAAGAAGCAGGGAGATTGTCTTTCTAAACTGTTTCTAAATTTATAATAGCAACTACATTTTAGCCAGCTTATCTGACTTCTCCTTTCTATTCCATTTATTCATCTGATTGATTATCTCTTATGCATGGAGTTGCTGAAAGGAAAAGCTCCACTGACGTTAGGAGAAATGTAATGCATTTGAGAGTGAGGACAGTGGTACAGAAAACATAAGAAATCTATGATCTCAGCTTGGATGCTTTTGCATAGTTCCCCACAATCCGTATTGCTACTTTGTACTTAAAAATAAGCCCTTAGACTGATTTTTATGGTGAGGAGTAGACCCATTTTCATTATAACTAAACTAGTTCCTCATTTGGTAATAAAAGAGGATCACTGTAAATATGTTAATACCTGAGGCAGGCGTTTCAAGAAAAGATAACTGAAGTATGATGTACCTTTTGAGTGCAGAGCTTCCAATTTCAAAGTGCACAGATTTCTATTTTTGTAAAGCAAAGAAAAAACTAATGAGCTTCAGACATAAAACATTTGGTACCATCATGCAGCTGCTGTGTGCCAGAAATGCTGACAAACCTGTTTCTATCTCTGCAAGAACCACATGACAGAGAATGATTCACGTTCATGTTGACCTTTGCTGTGTTTGTGATTGAAAACAATTAAAATTACCAGAGTCAACAGAGTGCAAACTATGTAGAGTAATTGGGTTTGGTTATCTTTCCCTTTAACAGTGTTTCTGTGTTTCATCATTCTGGCTCTCGTGTACACAGAAGCTACTGAACCATTCATGCGTGCTCATGTGGAGATGTGGATTCAGTGTGTTTGACAGCTCAGGAAAGTCATAAAGCAATGTTGTCAAACAATTGCACAGAGGATGCAAGAGGCATTAGCTAAACTGTCAATAAGCTACAATATTAATGTAAATTATCAAATCAAATTTGTCAAGCTATCCCCGTGTAAACATGCATTTATCTTAATGGAACAGCATTTGGGTATTTGATGATTATGTTCTCTTCCAAGACAGCAGACTAGAAGTATAAATCATATTAATATTTCCCTTATTAACTCAGTGCCTTTAAATATTTCTTCAGGCTCTATTTGCCTAGGGCGCCTCATTTTAAGTAACACCTTGACCATATGCCCATGCCTTGCTGGCTCACACGATTTCCTCGTCTCAGCTGTCCAGCACAAACATGCAGTGAGGTCTCCCAGTGCCACTGAAAGGGTGATGACAGCCCTTCTGAGAAAAACATCCAGCCTTAATTCCTACTAAAACAACAGAGTTAAAGTGTACATCAATGTGCATAAAGTAGAACAAGTTGATGGTGTTCAGATGGCCCCAGTCACTCTTGGCCCATTTTTCTGTATTTGTGTGAGAGAAGGTCTGGGACCTATTTCATGACTAGAGATTCACAGTACAACATATTATTAAGAATAGCTACTTACAGCCCTTCAAGTAGGCATTTATCTGTTAATGTTTTCAGGCTTTAGATAGTCTACGTACATGCAGATTTTCTTTAGAGAGCTCAAAGATCTTTTCTTCATTTCCTCTATTACATAATAAGAAAAATGCAATACATACCAAGTGAAAGTCTTGTGCTTCCCTGAGCAGTGACATTGCATTTTCCTGAGGTGAGTTCAGTGACAGTTTGCTGCCATTGGCTAAGGGTGAGTAAATATTTAGGCACTCTTCAGGTATTGTACCTTTGAATGTCTACCCCCAGCGTCAGAAATCTCAAAAGCATAATGTGGTGCTATTGCAACTATCTAGAAAATAAATAGCATTGTACAGAGTATTTTATTTCAGTGTAAAGGGCTTTTATTATCACTTCTTGATAGCAGGTTACTGGATTATATGGCATAGTTGAAGATAATACCTCTAGCTCAGGAAGTCCCTAAGCTCCTAGCTTATGCTATAACCCTTCCAAAGACATTACACGTGACTAGGTTATAGGCACACACTATATAGTCTAGTCAAACAAGAGACTTTATACCAGGTCAGAAACTTCATCTACAATAAAATCTAAAAAAGAGTGTATGGAAGATTTTCTTCCTCTTAAGTATTTGCTTTTTCTTTTATTTTCATCGTTCTATGGAAAAGACTTTTCTTCGTTCTTGAGAACTTTTTTGAACACCATATCAATTTGCAATTAATCTCTCTCTAGTTGCTATTAATACTATGGTGTCTGCATTATTAAATGTAAAATAGTTACATCTTTCTACTAACGCTGCCTTTAAATATAGCTCTTCAGCTTTGACCTAGAATATTTTTCGTGGCAATCCTGTCTTTTATTTGTCATTTGTTTACGTCCTTTTCTTTTAAGAATGTATCCACACATGCTGACATTTTGCATTTGTCATTCCTTGGACCCAGTAGTCTCTTTATTCGGTTCCTAGTGCAATGGAATTAATTTATACAGGCATTTCGTTTCCTTGCTATACATTTCTTACACGTTTCCATCATGCTTCTCCCTGTAGCATTTTAATCACTTACGAAAGAAAGTAAAGTCTTCATTTTTGCAAAAATGTCTAAGCCATCATCGCCTCAGGTACTTTTCTTCTTTTCTGCAGGAACTAGCAGTGACTATTCATGTCATGAGTACAGTTTTATCTTCCACTTACTGAACTTATCTAGGTTAATATCACTGTCTCCTTGGTAGTACTTCCACTGTGTTGTCTGTAAATAGTGTCCGGCTTATTCCTAATCCTCATTCCAAAATCACTCACCCTTTCTATTCCTCACTTCTTGTGCTTTTTCCTAGTAAATGAGGAATAGGCAAAAGAAGAAAATGTATGATAAAAGAGAGGATTTTTTTCTTTTTCTTCAGTTCTCCCTTCTTTTAAAATCTACCAAGCCAGAATTATGGTTATGCATACAATAACTTACAGGAAGGCTTGTTTTTCCTGTGAGAAACCACGTACTACTAGACTTTTATGCTTCAGGATAAGCCAATGATAAACTGATGAGATTAAAGAAACTTTTTATCTTTATTTTTTACAAGATTTTCCTTTAAGAGTTTTCCTAATATTCCCCTTAAGATTTTACAGGGTAAAACAATTAATCTGATATAAAGGCGGGGTTTCCTTGGGGGATATAAAATGAAAATGTACAATGCGAAATACTAGCACAAAAGTCAATCATGACAGCTTCCTTAAGACATTAGCGTGAAAATATCCTGCAATATGTTACTTCTTAATCCAAGCTTCCAAAGTGCCTTTCATACATAGGGACGTATTGATAGGGAGTACAAGCTATGTTAGATTTTGTAATACTACTGAACTTCAGTGCCTTATTCATCTATTGCCCTTGGTGCTGTGGAAATGGGGAATGCAAGATACATCTCTGCTGTCATGAAGCACGCAGTAATTATAGTAACATAATGCATTTTTTCATTGTTAGTACTTTAATAAAATAACTGCCTTTTTATGACTATATATTAATGAGTACCTC
This sequence comes from Nothocercus julius, assembly GCA_013398735.1. Lineage (NCBI taxonomy): Eukaryota > Metazoa > Chordata > Aves > Tinamiformes > Tinamidae > Nothocercus > Nothocercus julius. The sequence continues at coordinate 3,384,560 of VZSV01000055.1, read as the reverse complement.
TGTCTAAATTCAGAAGGTATCACACCACCATGTACCTTCACTGCATTCAACTAATGCTACCAGAACATATATGAGAATATATTTTTAATCTATATACAAATATACATGTATACAAATATATTTCGTGTTCAAATATTATTTGAATAAAAGTTCATGAACAGATCCTTGTTGAGGAATCCCACTATCTGGATAGTCCCTTAGAAACAGTAACATTTTCCAACTTGTGATATAAAATAATTTAAATGATATAAGAGAATTCCTTATTCTCCCTCCTTTCCTATTTTTCCATATAAAACAAATAAGGGGCCTTTTGTAGCCCACACAGTCAGGTTAAAAAAAGGTTCCGTTTTTGTTTGGAAAATCTTTAAAGGTACGCCCACTCAAAGGACAAATATACTAAAATACTTCGTGCATAAAACTATATTGTATATAAAATAAGCAGTACTCCCACTTATGCCTTAATAGAAGCCATCATCATAAAAAATAGTAAGGGAAAGGGGAAAAAAGACACCTTAGGTGGCATTTGCCACCACAATATGTTTTTGTTTATATAAATGTATGAAAAATGACAAAATATACACAATAAAATAGTATCAGTATACAGGAGCCATAATTTGCTAAATATATCAGCAACCGATATTATTCACCTCAACAGAACAGGTTTTGTTCTATAAAGTATGTTTTACATGGACCACCAAAAAGACTTATTTTCGTAGTGAAAGAAAAAATATCTTTTCATGTTATATTAAATAAAACTTGGCAAGGAAAACTGAAGTCTAGAAACCTATAGAGGCAAATTTAGAAGAGGCGGATAATTTTCGGCTTAGATTATGCATTATTCTGAAATCAACAGGGTCTGTGAAATATGATACTTAAGAAAACATAGCCTCAAAACTGCAAGCTGTTCTTTGCCTTCTAGACTTTCAAAATTGCAAGATGTTGCAACTTGGCTAAAGGTGGAACAATTTTAGCTATAATTTAAGACCTGCAGAGTTCAAATACACTCCAGCTCCTGCAAACTATCAAGCACAGAGTTAACTTTAAAGTTACGATCTGTGCTAGAGATTTTGATGAGACTATTCAGGGGAATAAAGTTAAGTCTATGCCCAAAGGACCAAAAGAGACCTCAGCATTCTCTGAAACAAAATTTCCAGAATTAGAAAAATTTGAGTTTACTTTTTCTAATGATATTTCCCATAACCTTTAGGGTTTTTTTGCCATGGTTTCAGAACCTATGGGGGAAATGGAGGGTAAGTAAATTCTGATACACTTACTTTGTGTTAAAATGCTGGTGTAGGTGTTAAGCTGGTATAGTTAGACATGTATTTTGATAAATTTGGAGCTCTTGTCTTCCACATGACTTTCTCAAATGACACTCACACTGTTTTCACGAAGTGCGCAGTCAACAGCTGCAACATGAACTGTCCTTAAAAGCCTGAGAAAGTTTGGGGCAATCCTGTACAGACACTATTTTAGAAGCACTGAGTTTCCTGGAAAAAAAGAGTCTGCAGCCTCAGTGTATGTAAGGTGTGTAGAGCAGTGGGGCCTTCTGTGGGGAGGATGAGCCTTGCACCAGGTAACAAACATTAACCGCTATGGGCTAGGAAAGAACAAATGAAAAAAATGGAGAAAAGATACATTTTAAAAATGCACATGCAGAGGGGAAGAGGCAGAGGTGCTGACTCAAACCTCAATTAGTTTTTTTCTACGTAAGCTTGGACAAATCACTGTTTCCTCAGCTCTGGAGTTTTATTATGGTAACATTCCTTTCTCTTCCACATCCATCCAGCTTGTCTGTTTTAATTGGGGCCCTTTGGAGCAGAGGCTATCTCAAGCATTTGAACAGCGTCCAGTTTGATGGTGCTGATGCTTTTGTGGGGACTCCAGGGAGCAGCCTAACAAGCCATTAGTGCACCACTCACTAGTCAGTCTTAACTTTGTCCACCCCTCCTCTGAAACAGGCAGGGAATTGCAGACGACAGCTTTAAGAAAACTGTAGTTGAGCATTACAGTTGATAAAACAAAGACAATCATCAGCTACGTCTCTTCTCTTTCACTGGAGGATGTCAGGGGTAACTCAGTTAAATATAACTGCATTACACCGAGGCAAAGGAATGGAAAATCTGGCCTGGCGTATGCAAAAATGAATGTTTAACAGAGGAGCAGAAACTCAGACCATGTCCGAAGTGAACAGTTCTGGGGAGGTAGCAACAGAGTAGGTTGAAATGGGGTGTTAAGTGTGAGATGAAGGTCAGACTGAATCAGAGTATCTGCAGGGAGACCCTTAAATATGAATGAAGTGGCAAGACGAAGACAAGGCACCCGTGGAGGCAGAACTGATTATACTATGTCATCTTAAAGGGACACTATATTGCTAGGACAGGTACAAGATGGTCTCTACGTTACGGAAAAACAGAAAAATCCAGCACATGCATGCTAAGCAATGTATAAGTGCTAACATGTTTATAGCCATACATTATGGGGCTCATTTTCATGGTATTACCTCTTTAGTTTATGGGTTCTTTTTAATAGAAAACTCTTCCTGTATATATGCGCAGATGTTTTCTCCATCCAAAATGACTTTTAAATAGCACAGTTTCACTCAGCTCTGAGTTCACTCTTTATCATAAAAAGTTTATTTAAAAATATATTTCAAAAGCTATAAATGCTTTACAAAAGCTATGAATGCTTCATCATAAACAGTTTATTCAAAAACATATTTCAAAATCTATGAGTGCTGAGTGAAAAACACCCAGCTCAGAAGTGTTGTGTACCACACTGTGCAGCCCACCTCCCCTCAGCAAACTGCACCTCTGCTTGTGCAGGTGGTGGCACTAGGGCTTAGTGGTGCCCTGGGTTATTGGAGCACATGCCCCGCTTCTCAATTACCCCAACACGGCTTCTGAGAGACAGACGTCTTCTTGCAGGAAAGCAGATGGAAGGTGAAGGGAGTCTGCTGAGGAACCTCAGCCGTGGCTCCTCTGTGTGCTTGGGGCAGATGCTGCCGAGAGGTGTAACCACACTGGTGATTCCCCATCCCGGGGAGAACCTAGGGTGCTCGGGGCACTGTGCAGCGAGAGCCTAGAGCTGTTACAGCTGGTCTTATGAGACTGAACAGGCCATGGAAGAAAGACTGGCTTTTCATTTGTCCCATCCACACAGAAATACTTAGTGCAGAGCTGCTGTCCTGAGGTATCTACGTAAACCACATTACAAACAAACAAGCACTCATGACTCAGTGATGTTCCACATGCCAAATAACATGAAGGACTCCTTCATCGACAGCTTTCCTATGACCATCTCCATTACGCTTAAGTGTTCATATTTGTGCTTGCTAGATGTTCTAATATAAAACGGGAATTTGTTCTGTGTCAGCTACTTTAACACAGATTGCGGTAGCTGTCATAGGTGCTAATAGATTGTCAGTTCTGCAAGTGCAGATCTCATTCTCCAGAACTTACGTAGTAACATATTATTTGTATTATTGTATTGAGTCAACTCTCAGAAATTCATCCAGCAAGGGGCGAAGGGAGAGGTCTCATCCTACATGTATAGGAATATAAAACATTTAAAGAGGAAGATGAGCAATGAAAAACATTTGTTGAAACCTTGGTTTCAGAAGAGAAAGATGACGGCTGAATTCTAGCCAGCCTGAAACAAAGTAGTTGCAGCTTGTCTGCCACCTGATTTTTAACAAGCATATGCTTTTTGCCAATATTAAAGCAAGGAGAAAAAAAGGTATAAAGGCTCAGCCAAATACTTAAGAAGCAAGTGATAAAGGCTGGTATTGGCAAAATCTGCTCAAAAGAAGATAGAAGGTGAGAGTTAGGGCAGGTATTTTATAATGGAAAAATGGAGACAAAGGTGTTGTAGGGGATTGTGGCTGAAATCCCCACCATTGCTGTGATAACTTTTCTTTAGATGCTGTGCTCATTCTCCCAGGGAGTGCAGCTCTCTGTCCTCCTCAAGACAGTGCTGACAAGCAAGGAAGGAAAAGGATTATCGCAACAGTCTTCCTAATGGTCCTGGCAGGTGAATAAGAAATGTATCTGTGAGGGCAGAGAGGAGAGGTAGCTGATTTTTTAAAAGTTTTGCAGGAGATAAGGGAAAACTTCAGACCTAATGCAGCTTTAGGATCAAGGAGAGAGCCATTGTAAAGAAAAAGATGGAGCAGTTTCTTCAAAAGAAAAAAAAATGGCCTTGGGAGGGAAAGATTAGACATCTATTTTGTGCTTATATGTGACAAGACATCCATAAAGAGAGTCAGAAATAAAGGCTGGCATAAAGATATGATGAAATAATCAGTAATTTCAGGTAACCAAAGCAAGAAGAAGAAATTACATAGACTAGGTATGCACCCAGTTTCAAGGCTGCAAGTGATCTGAAGTGACTTGAACAAGAATATTGCTGCAGTTCATCTGCTCCATGCCTGATTTGTCAACTGCAGTCATTAGTCTCCATGGCATCATCACAACCTCCACAGCAAATGACTGCAATGTTACAGACTGAGACATATATGAGGAATAACCAGCAGGAAAAGCTTAATCCATTATTAACAATCTTCTCTTTTTTTTTTTTTTTGGATTGACTATGCCTTGAAGTAAAAAATTTCTATTCAGGGAATATACGCACACACGAGAAAGTCATTATATGCAATATGTATCATATTTTCAAGAAAGATTGTTCATTTTTAAAGGATGTAACTGAGGAGTTCTATCTTTATCATCTCTCACTGACTTATATCTGACCGTGCTCAGCCAGCCCAGCCAGCTTGAGCTCTAGTACAAGGTAAAAGGTGTTGTCTGCAGCAGTAATGACCATCAGCTGAAGTACAAGTAATTGCTATCTATGTATTACAGTGGAGTCAGCTCACTTTTTCATAGTGTGTTGGTTTCACAAAGGAGAAACTATGCAAATAATTCCTGTTTGTGATTTTTATCGTTTTTCAGTTTTGGTCCACTTATCCTGTTATCAAAGAGGAAATTAATCAAAATGTCTTAGAATTAGCAGATCTACTCCTTTGAAGAGCTGCAGAGCTGTTTCTCTTCTGTACATTCTCCAGTTAGCGAAGGAGCCAGCTTTCAAAGTTACGGATACCTTGCTGCAGAAGAGCTGCAGATTAAGATGTGTGCAGGTTCTTACTGTAACTCAATGATTTGTATGTCCTTGAAACAAATTGTCTGGCAGCTGCTTGCAGTCTAGCAAGTGTGTCAGCAAAAGTGACCCATATGTCAACCTCTCCCTCTGCAGTCCTCTGCTGATTGTGAAATTAGTGTGGACAAATTCCAAAAGGTTCTAGCTCCCTTGCTTTAAGTACTGTCCTGTGTGGGTGTTTAAGATCTACGAGTTCTTGGCTACAGAAAAAAAAAAAAAAAAAAAAAAGCAAAATTTTATGAGGATAAATATTTGCAAGACTGTGCAGAATTCTTTCTTCTCTGGACACTAGAGGTTTCACATCAGTAACCTCACCTAAGAGACAGTGGACATCTTAAAAAAAGTGCATCCTTCTCATTATTTATGACATTTTAGGATACATGTAGCTAGGAAATAACATTGAAAATTGTGAATTTTCAGAGGTTTCCCTTCTTCTTCAGAGCCCAGTCCCAAATGAAATTGGATCTGAGTGCCTGACCTGCTTAGATGGTTGTACAAATTTGCTAATTCAAGTCCCAGTACTTCCATGTGGGTAGATACATAGGAGTTGAAGATGGAACAGGAAATATATATATATATTTTTCCTCAGAATTCAAGACTTATTTAGATTCTTTGCATTTTTCTTCAAAAGTAGAAGGCAAACATTTAAGATATCTGCACTTCAACAATAAACTATTTTGTGGGTATAAATATATGTCATTGCCCGTGTCACACTGAAGTCAATTTCTCAGCAGAAGAAAATTTCGAAAATCAACAAAATGAACATATTTAAGAGTTACTTTTCTGAGTTCCTAATAGAATATGAGTTTTGCAACATTAGTTTTCTTCATGAATGTCTGTGACATCTTTCATTATGAAGGCTGAAGTTATGAAAACTTGGGAAATCTTGCTCAGCATATTTGAATGAAAACACTCACAGACATGTTCTGATTCTTTAAAAACACAATAAAACTACTAGAATATTTTTATTCTCTACATTTTTACTTTGGTCTATGTAGGGTTTTCTTATGCAAGTGGCACTGTAGACACTCCGCAGTCTCTTTTATAGTGCACTGTATCGTGTTGACAATGTTTCATTGTAGTAGTGGCTCATCAGGTTAGATCGATGGTGTGCTGGTTTTCACACATGCACATTTTGGACCAGTATTGCATGCAGGGAGCCTCAGATTGGAATTCTGGTAATGAGGAATCACTGAAATGGTATATCAAAGATGTTACACACTGTGTGCATACGATGAACAGAACAAATCCAACATGGTAAGATGCTCTTGTGATAAAAACAGTACCAATGAAGTGGCACATAAAGAGTCACAGCAACAAGGTGAAGTAGAATTATTTAGGCAGTTTTGTCAAAGATATTAGAAAAGTGGGTGGCTTTGTGGCTTCTCTTGATGTAAGGATAGTACTTTGGGGGCCTGTGTCTTCTCAATATGCACGAAGATGTGATCCTCACAAGTAAATGAAAGATTATTTTCTGCCAGCATGTTGACAAACACCATCTTCTCCTCCATGAATTTTCTTGCTCTAAAGCTGTGTTCTTACCAAAGGCCATGGCAAGATTACTGGCAGAACTGTGGCCATAATGCATGCAAAACTGAAAAAGTTACTTTAACCTTTTTGGATCTTTTCAACAGCATCCAGGAGAAGATGCTCCTGGCTTTCTTCCATTCTTTTTTTTCTTCCTGGAGCACTCAGCTCCTCTGGCTGTATCACAGTAATCATTCTGCATGGATACATCTGTGCCCCTGTGAAAAAGGTGAGCAGAAAATGGACACCCATAAATTATATTTAAGGTTCAGCGGCAAGGAATAAAAGTAATGAAACTGTCCAGAAGGCATTGACATTAGAGAAGTTTCTTAATATTCCCCCTTCCCTCACTGAAGAAGTTTTAAAGACTTGTAAATTGTCCTTCAGGGTAAGTTTTATGAGTAGCAGGTAAGGATTTATCCACGTGACCCTCATTAAATTTCATGGGAAGTTGTTTTGTCCCTGGTTCTGGGACTCTTGCTGCTGGAGCCCGCAACGTACAGGTGTATAGCTTTAGCCAGCCAGGTGCAAGAGTGACAGAAGCTACTCATTGTCTTTCATCTGAGCATTGACGGACAGGCTTTTATGAGGAGTATATCCTGGCATTGCTGCTAAAGGAGCCACCGCTTAGTAACTGTACCTCCAGACCATCTTTTTACAAGCAGATTACAAAGCACCTGCCATTCTGAAGGCATTGAACATCTCACAAGTATTCTAGTTGAAGCTGCAACTGTAGCACATACAAATTGTATCTGAGGTAACTACAAAAATTGAACTGCTAACAGAATAACAACAAACATAATGCAGAGTGCAGAAATCTGCTGAGTAAGTCAGTGATGAGGCTTGTCCTGAGCTCCACTCTGCCCCAGGAGCACTCCTACCTTGTTGGCAGCCCAATTGCCTTAATCTAAGAGACAGAGCAGGGAGAGAAACCTAAGAAGGTGAACCCCAAGGGAAACCCTGGGAAGAAACACCAAGGAGTGCAAGCAGAAACAGCAGTTTCTAATGACAGGGAAAGATGCTTGGGATGTGTTTGGCAGAAGTTTTGTTAACACCATTCCTGTGGTTCCTATGGACCTTCTTTGTGGGTGTTGCATGCATGCCGATTGCATCACCGCAACTGCTACTTTTTGCTTGAGGAAGAACAGTGGAAGGCCTTGATGTCCTTCACGAAGGGTCATCTGCCTAGTGAGGCAGGGTTCTCACCACACAACACAACTTCTCATGCATTTTACCTTCCTTCCTTTATTTTGAGGAGCTTCTTTTTTTATAAGCAGAATGGAAGATTAGGAGTGTAAATGAACTAGAGATTCATGATATAGAGAAATACGTTTCATCCATGAGTAGTGAACAGGATAAAATTTTCTGAACTGCTCACTTGAACTATCATTCCAGAGTTTTTTGACAGTCCCCATGGATATCTATGACTTAGATTTTTATGAAAGTATTTTGACACTTTGTGGTAGATATTTATGAATGCAAATATTTGGCGCTTTGAGGTTTGTGCTTGTGATTATTTGTGGGGCTTGCATATGCTGTTCTCTGTGGAAGAAAATAAAATTTCATGGCGTTATTGAAACTACCTGGGATTTTTAACTTTGGCCTTTAATGTCAACAGCTAGCCATCTGCTTTACAAACGTGGCATTATTAGTGTCTCATGTGCCTGTGTCTCCTTGAAAGTTCAGCTTTGTTTTCTTCTTCCAGTTATTTAAATATTTATGCCCGTAATCCTGACTCATTTTGCTTAATAGACTGAATAAAACAAAATATTTCAAAAACACTTTCACATAAAATCCAAATAGAAAATATCCCCAAGGCCTGGAAGGTTTCACCCCAGTTAACATCTAGACCTTATGCAGTTGGATGGGTTGAGAACTTCTTTACTGTCATAATTTTGCTGTTCTGCCTCAAAAACGGACAAGTCTGGGCAACTTGTTAGCCAGTGTTATAGCATACAATGCTTAAGCTATAAGGTGAAAGAGAAACAGGAAGACTGCTGCGTCTGCAGTTAGCAGGGTGGTGGGAGCCAGTCCCCACACTGGGGACGTGCCTGCACCCTCAGGTGGAGGGTTGTCAGATGGCTCCCTGGCCAGGCTGCCCTGGGCCAGCCTTCAGCGCCAGCGCTGGCATTTTCACCAGTCGCTGCTGGGAATATAACTGGTTGGAAAATTTCTGACAGAATAATGTTTCCACTAAAGAGACGGTTCTATTAGAATTGACACATTTCACAGGAAGATGACAGCACTGATTCATTGGGACTTTTCCCATTTAAAAAATGAGCCTTCTCATTTCAGTTCAGTGCTATGGAAACAGTTGAGCTCAGCTTGACCAGCTTGATTTATTGTGCATTTAAGTTTTAAGTGAGATATTTAATACATGTAATATGCATTTATATACATATGGTATTCTTATGTTAAGGGAACCTAGTGATTTAACTGTATGAAAATGCTTCCACATTATCAAACGCAAACATTTTGACAGCAAGTCCACACAGCAGCTTCTACAGCATCTAATCATAGGAAGCATGAAAAATGAAAGATGAGACTTTCTAAAACAAAACAGAATGAGAAATCAGATTTGCTTGTGCAATGGCTAATCTGCTTTCCCAACACCTCTGCATAGGAACTGCCAGCCTCAGCTGTCCTGCTCAGCAGGGCAGGTGCTCAGAACAGGCTGTAGACTTCAGGAGGCCTCATTTCTACCTAGTGCTAAGCTAAGGAGCCAGCACGACTAGTGCTTTCTGTTCTCTCTGCTTGAGTCTAGCTTCAAAACAGACACTGTGCTGCAGAGCCTGCAAGATGCAGCACTGACCAGAGCTGCCCATCAGCCAGCTCCTGTCCTTCTCCCTCTGGTGAATTTTAAATTGGGATGCAGCCTCTTAGTTAGTGGCTGACCAAACACAGCTGTTGGAAACGTGATGTCCCAGCAGAGTCTGCAGGACCCAGCAATGCGGGTATAATTAAGCAATAATGATTGAGGTGTAGGACATTTCCTGGGGAACCGATAACCAGCTGGGAGGAGTTAATGGCCCACATTGTGCTTTGGCTCATTAACTGCAGTAGATATTAACCCCCAGAGCACATTCCTTGTTGAGGTTGTTGTTGCTATTTGAGAGGGAGAAGTCTGTATTTTGTTTTCTTTATTCTTACCTATTTGTTGCCACCTGTGCTGTGAATTTGGCAGTGATGTCTTTGTAAGAGCAAAGTACAGGGATCCTAAAGTTCCCCCATATGCTGTAGTAAGGGGTCTTGAAGTTAGTTGCTGGTACCTGGCTATTCCTGCCCAGCAGTGCACTGTGTTAACTACTGTCTCACAACCCCAGATTACTGCATTATAGCTCAGTTCCACGCTGGGAGGGCAGTTTCCTCTTTTCCCCTTGGCAAGGCAGCACTAGTACAAGAAATGGAGAATTAATGGCTTGTGTTGTCTCATAACTTATTCAGAGGAATTTTGTTCAAGGAGTCCTATAATTTATAAGCTAAAATTAATTATTCCATAAAGGCAGCTGTCCCACAAACTCCTTCTGAGAAGAAAAAGATGTAAAGCAAAAACTCCATCTATTTTTAGAAGATATAAAATATCGTAAGAGAAGTTATTGATGGGTGCACCTCTGTCAGAGGAGCTCAGTAACATTATCAACGAAATCACATTCCCAGTCTTTTACAGCTTCGCAACAGTAATGGAAGCTAGCCTCTTATTTTCAGTTAGTCCAATAAAAAAGAGATTACATATGGTTTTATGTCATTTCATTAGTACATTTTAAAGTTACTATTTTATTTTGTACTCAGAAGGAGAAATACTCACTGGAAAGGTCCTACTGAAAACATCCAGCCCCTCTCCTGAAAACTTCAGGGGCAGCTCTGGGAAGCAGCATCAGTTTAGACAGCCCTTGTGGGACAGATGCCCACAGGGAGTTATATTGAAAGTTATCTCTTGTGAAACTCCATTAACTGTGACAAAATTATACCAAAGATGTAATTTGGTTCTGGCTATAAGGAGGAAAAAAGGAATTGCTGTGGCTATTATGCTACATACATCTAAGCGTTTGGCATACCAATGGGTTTGGGATTGCTCTCTGCATCTGCACTGGGAACGTAAGGGAAAAAACATTAATGGCAGGAGGAATTAAAAAGACAGAGGCTAAGGGCTGCTATCCAGTGAGATATAGCTGTTATCTATACGCCCAGAGCACTCGCTGTGAAACCATTTTCAAAGATGCAGCATTCTGTGGCTGGTGCTCAGGAGAAATGCTCATTTGAATTACTAGCATTACTGAGGAACTTCACAGCAAGAGTGGCTTTATATTAAAGGACAGATAAACTTAGGCTCCTGTTCTAGAAAAATTCCACTCAGTAAAGGGGCTATCTCCAAAGGCAAGAGATTTGAAAAGATGTTGTTATTCTTATACAGGTACTCTTGGCAGGAACAGACAAATTTGGCAGGATTATGATGTGGTTGTGGCCAGTGGTAGTGGACTCTGGGTGCCCTGAGCTGCCCTGGGCTGCACTGGGTGCCCAGGGAGAACAACGAGCACACGTGGCTGAGTACAAGCAGTGGGGAATGCTTCATGGGTAGACTTCTGCTATCAATAAGCCCGGCAGTTATTAACGCTGGGACTATGGGCCACTCTGCTGATGCAATGAGTTTTAGTCTCTTTAATGTATATGACTGCAGTTTATTTTCCAAAATGACTACTATATATTTTCCAAATAAAGTTATTTGTACTTACGTCTTCTAAAAGACTCTCTTCTCCGTGCATAAGGTTGACAAATACCTGGAAAGCAACTAGGAAGGTCACAGCTTAAATCCCTAAATCCTGAGAATAGACATATTTTTCGGACAAAGAAGATTTAAAGCAAGGCCACTGAGAAAGTGGAAGCTAACTCTGACAATAACTACAGACATATGGTACAAAGTCACAAAATAAAAAAGGAAACAGAGAGGAGCATATGAGTACTACAAAATAAATGATATTTTGGCATGATGTCAGGGTGGAATAGTATGAGATGAACATTTTACAGCAAGAAACAATACACTGTTCGCTACTCTCAGTATGTTGTAAAATACAATAGAGTAGTATTCCCGTCTATTAAGCTCTGTAAACGTATTACAAGCAGGATGAGGACTGAGCCTGAATACCAGAATAATACTTTAAGGACAAATAATAAGAAATTGGTTTCTTTATTTTTTGTGTTATATTATCTCATATCTTTGTTATTGTTTCTCACATAAAGTGCAGCAGGACTTCAGTGTGTGTGTATGATACCAGAATGTGCTCTGGATTTAAAACTAATATTACATCCTTACAGCAGTTGTTCAAAAATTGTCATAAATGATATACTTTCCACCTTAAAGCAATTCTTTAGTGAGTGAGTGAAGTGACAGCTTGAGGCTTCCTTTCCTGTATTTTTGTCTACTTATGGGACTTCTACTGCCATAGAATCATAAACGTGTGACTTTAGGAATTTATTTGCATGATACTTTTGGCATTGGATATCCCTCCCTCCCCATACAAACACACATGTACAGTCCTTCTTGTGTAGTATCCTAATAATTAGTTCATTCACACCACCAGGACAGGGCCTATTTTATCCTTCCACCCTGCCTCTCAAAGATGCTCCATTATACAGACATGAACTCACTGGAATGCAAAGGCTCATCTAAACTCTCAGCGCATTAACTAGAATTCTGATCCCCTCTCTAAGGCCCAGAAATGTTTTTTATTCATTGGCTATTTGTTATCAAATAAATGCCTGCCTAAAATTAGTCCATATTAGCAGGTTTCTTCCAGGGAGAAATGTTTTAAATAAAGGAGGATTATGCCTTCTGAACCCTTTAGACTCTCAGCTCCAGAAAGTGATCTGGGATGCCAGATTAACAGGTGGAGTAGTCAGGCAAAAATCTGGAGGCTGAAATGAAGTGAAGCTGTATGTGACTCAGGAGATGAGCCAGATTTAGGTTACACACTTGCATCTGAAGAATTAGCCACTGGCTAGTTCAATGCTCAAACAAGTATCCCACCAAGGTGCCAGCTTCTCCAAGGAGGAAAGGGAAATCCAGGTAGCCACAGCCTAGGCCTAGTTTAGGACTGCGGCTTCTACTTGAGAATCCGAGTAATGGCAGCTCAGAAAGTGAGTACATTTGCATTTCTAGCCTTGTATCATTTTTCAACCACTCCAGCTGAGCAAGAAGCCTACATCCAGCAAGATACATGCCTACTTTAGAACAGAGCTGAGTCATTCACACTAAGGAAGAAACACCTTGTCTACTGTTGGCCAAATTAAAGTTGGGTATCGACTATGGTCATATAGATATTCCCTTAGCTAATGGAAAGGGGTAAGACTGAAAAAATGGCTCAAGAGGTGCATCACAGTCTATCAAAAGAAGATACATCAATGACCTGGAATAGCTGCCTAATTTTTTGATTACTGCCTGATTTTTTGATTGGCTACAGGTGGAAAAGCCAACTCCTACTTCTTTGTGATTAACATTATCAAGAGGAGTTGCTAAAGCAATACTGTCACACACCTGTTTTTCATCAACAATACATGTATCATTGACACATTAGAGCCATACGTGTGCTTATTTAGGCTGATAGCCAAATGACATGTCCATAAAGTCAGAGACAGCTATCTAGTAGAAAAAAACTCTGTTTAGAAGTGGTGCTAGGTTAGATAACAGCATCTGAACTGGTTGAAATCCCACTGGTTTCTTGACCAGAAGACATACAAATGCTTCTTTAATTAGAGACCTGCATTAGGGAACTAAAGAGCATGTTAAAAAAATCCTCTTGAAATATGTGCAACACACCCTTTTTAGCCTCCACCAAAAAATAGGCGGGGGTGTCTGTGAGGAGGCAGGGGCAAGCGTTTTGCTTTCATACATTGTTTGTATATAATGTGAGGGTAACTGTTAATGACAGAACCTAACAGGCTTAAAGGATATGTTTTACCAGCATCTACTTGCAAAATTCTACTTTCCAGAAAGCTCCTTAGATACTGAAAGTGTCTCAGAATAAATGGATTGCCAAAGACGATGAAAACAAAGTGACTGTCACCACTGATTAATGAAAACAATATGCATGCTGGTAGGCGATACTCGCTAATCACATTTTCCATATACAAGCTCTAATCATATATTTACATTCAAAAAGACTTATTTTGCATAAAAGAGAACAACAAAAGAAGTTAAAAGTAAATACTCTGTGGGAGAACACAGTCTGCAGCTCCTCTGCAACAGCCTGTGTCTGAACTGAAGACACCATGGTAGCAGTCTCCAGCCGATATCAGATTCCTTGTGACTGAATGGGGTTATACAGAGAAAAGAAAATCATGATATTTCCTGCACATTATCACTGTCTTGAATTCTCCAGACCAGGAAAATATTTCTTTGATAAAAGTGTCAGGTAACAAATTGATGAAAGTTAAGCATGAGGAAGTAACTCTTCCTTTGATTTTATAAGAACTTTAAGCCCTCCGGTTCTCTAAAATAGACACAGTCAGAAGGCAGGACTATGTGTAATTCACTGTTTAATGCAGTTTCATGCAGACACCACAAACTGCACCCAGTACAAATTCCAGTTGAGTACTTCCGACCTAGACTTGACACCTTTTTCTCTTTGCTAATAGCCTGAATAACTTCTAAAAGCTGGGCAAGCACCATCTGTAGCTAAAAAACAACCAAAGCGAGCAGCCGAGCACACAGCGCAGTGGTCATTCTCTCTCCTTCTCTCTCCTCTTGCCATGGGCGCAGTTGGCAGCCACCATCTCCAGATGGTGGTCTTCCCACTCCTCCTGCAGTCCTCTCTCCTTCTTGTCACTGAGCGCCAGCTTTCTGGTGAGAATCTAAATTAATTTATCTAGTGGAGTGATGTCACCACTTCAGTCCTATTGTGAAACACTGGAAAAAGGAAAAACAAAGGAAACAAGTCAAGGCTCGAGGAACACATTTTATTTCTTTGTCTTACGATTGCTGCTACAAGTCTGTGCGCATACAGCATTAACTAAATGAATCAGATTTAGTAAGAGTGACAGTTCAGGTTGTACCCAAACTTGTACCTATACAGCACATAGCAAGTAGCCTCTCTTGTCTATTCAGGATTTGGCTGAAACACAGTGCATATGGAAATGACAAGCACTAATGCCTGAGCAGCCAGCATGTCCCTAACTGGTTACACAGGAAACATTTTCCTGACTTCCATCTTGGATCTGAACTCCCTCTTGAACTTCACAGAGTTAAAACTATGGTGCTGAACTCCTCAGCAGTGGACCAAAGTGAGCAAATAGGCTAGGGAAAGTCTAGTCCTACCCTGAATAGGTCAGAAAAGATCCTTATGCCATTGCAACTGCACCCATGGTGAGCACACTAAATATTTCGCTCTGGGTGAGGGCCCTGGTTTTCCTGGCAAGTACAAAATATCACTGTCTTTCAGTACATGTAGGTAACAGGGTTTGTGTGTCAGAGAGGAGAGCAAACAGCCTCCTACCAAGGAGCCACAACAGACACCCTCCCGTGGGCTACCACTCCTGTCTGCTGGTGAATTAGCTGCCTTCGGCACTACTTAGATTCTCCAATACAGTTTCAAATGTAAAAAATTCAACACAATAAATCAAGCCAAGAAATGGCAAGGAGGTTTTTATCCACCATTTTAATAAACTTCTGTGCATATTTAATGCCTTTTTTTTTTTTTTCTTTGCCAGCTTAGGAAAATATTCTTTTTGTTTGGCCCCAGAACCTGTGCAACAGAGATTGCTGTTTATACACAATCATATATTTGACCTAAGGGCAATTCTGGGAGTACGTCATTCCTAGAAGGAGCGATCCATTCATCCTCACTTAAAAAGGGCACCAAGGGCAGAGCATTCCTGGAGAAGTTTCTTGTCCAGTGTGGGCACAACAGGGACATAATGTGGTAAGTTCAGCCACCCTTTGCCAACAGAGTAGAGGTGAGTATTCCCACTTCACATCCATCCACGTATAGTCATTACACGTTCCAGTTGGTCTGAATTTCAGACTACAGAGGGAATGAGTCAGGTCCAGAGCCTGGACCTAAATTTCCTATTGCTGAGCATCCATCAGCCATTTACAGGAACTGATTGCAAGCAGAAAGTAATGGCCTACGTTTTTGTAAAAACTACCCGGGGCAGCACTGAACAGCAGTGGAACAGGCCCTCTCACACTGCCAGCTCTTCAATTATGTAAGATATCAGATTTGGGAGCAATTATCCAATTAAGACTGCTTTTAATTTGCACTTACAGGAGAACTTCAAATTCTTCTGGTTTTAGTTTAAATAATAGTTTCATATTGTCACAATATTATCTTTTTTGGATGAATTTGCTATTTTTATTTTTCCTTTTTGGAAAGACCCTTGTTTTCTCCACTTCTTTGAGCTCTTCTGGCTTAAAAGATAAATGTTCATGGCTTTACATTTCAAATGGCAATGTTTCTTTACAAACCCAGGCAAAAAGAACAGAAACATTAAAGCTCTAAAGAAGAGAAATATTAAAGATCTGAAGTTATTCCTAGAATTTTTCATAGATGAGTTTCTCAAGGAAAGCCAATATCAAGTAAAGATGCTTTCTGCCTAACCACATTGGATTTTGGATATGAATTCCTTATGGAAATAGTACTAAAAATGAGCAGAAGCATTGGAAAGTGAAGGCCATAAGCAAAGGAAATAATAATTTAATTTTGAATAGGAAGGAGTTAGAAGAACTTGAGTAATACAAGCAGATTAGCAGGAAACCTGGCAAAGGCAGTGAAATGACCCATAATCTGCTATTTTCTCTTTTCGATAGCCAGCTGTTAGGAAAACACTAATTTGATTTGGTCCAAAGCAGGAATACTGAGTCAATCTCCTTTTGCAAAAAAATTGACCATTATCCGTTCTTTAAAAAGCCCCATCAACTCAAGCACCAGGCAACACTCTAGGGCTATGCATGTTTAACTTCAGAGCTGTTTTTTAAAACAAATACTAAATCTTTGTTTCCGTCTTTTACATTGTACATCTATTTTTTTTTATAAGAAACTTCATTTTCCCAGAACTTAAATGTTATGTATTTAAGTGAGGGTTAGGACCACTGTATGTGTACACACCACGAGACAGAGTAGGTGGAAGGCAGTGGGAATTGGTTGTAGAGGCTAATTAATGGCCTGGAGTAAATGTGGTCATTGCTCCACTGGAGGTATAAGAAGGCCTTGGCAATATCTGTGTTTCCCTTCCTTCCTTCCTTCCTTCCTTCCTTCCTTCCTTCCTTCCTTCCTTCCTTCCTTCCTTCCTTCCAACTTGGTTCGGTACCTACAAGCATCGCCTCATCA
This sequence comes from Nothocercus julius, assembly GCA_013398735.1. Classification (NCBI taxonomy): domain Eukaryota; kingdom Metazoa; phylum Chordata; class Aves; order Tinamiformes; family Tinamidae; genus Nothocercus; species Nothocercus julius. The sequence continues at coordinate 3,367,560 of VZSV01000055.1, read as the reverse complement.
TCTTCTCCCAAAGGAATGGTTTTTTTACTCCCCCTTTTTTTTTTGAAAAGATTTATTAGTTTTTGGTTTTAGATTATATAATCCTTTAATGCTTTGCTGCTCTATTAATTATTCTGTCATCACTATATTTTGAGTAGCATTTGCAAGAAACCCTGCATGCTCTTTAATATTTCTGTACAAGTATTTTCAAAATGAAAACTTTTCACCATCCTTTGTGTCTTAAATTGTCCCCTCTTCAGCAGGAAAAGCATAAGAGCCAGCAAGCATGACAGTTCTAGCTTTCTCAGGTATTTGTATTCATCATAACTTCACAAAACGTGAAAAGTACTTGGGCAGAAATCCTATGAGCATGGGGACAGCGTAAGCTAGGGGGAAAGCCTCTGAGTTTGTAGTGATTGCTACATACAGCAAACAATAGGCTACCATGACCTTTTGAAAGCACTGAATACCTACAGAAAAATACCAAGCAAAAAGGATGCCAATTTTTTAGTGTTTTTGTGTGTGGCTTCTCTTTCTATATGAGGGAAAAAGAGAAGCTGCTACCTTGAAAGCAATAAGCGAAGCAAAAGCAGTAAGAGGCACTCTACAGCTGTAGCTGAGCTTCTGTCTAAATTAGTCAGTAAATTTCTGCAACTACCTAAAGTGATAAATGCTGAATTTTAAACCCTATGTAGGTCTTTTGTAAACTACTTCTGTTTTTCTGCTTCTCCATAATCACCAGAGCATGGGAAGAAAGGCACAGAGTAAAGCTGAATTTCATTGGTTTTGACTCCCATGGAAAAATTGTACTAGAACTGCAGCTAACCAATACAGATTCAAGAAAAAGGATAGGTTTAAGCCAAGGCTTTTCCCAGGATCCTATTTCTAGCCTTTCCACTTCAGACTGAACATTTGCTAGTCAGTTACAGATGCCATAAGGAGCTCGATTAAAAAGGCCGTTAGCACTGGGCACATGAATTTTGCAAAAGAAATGACTGTAGAAAAAACAAGTGCTATAAACGTTGCCGGTAAAATATGCCTGCGCTTTCCCCACATGAGCCTCACGCAAGGCTGTTGCTCAGCCTGTGGCCCCAGAGCTGAGCTAGAAGAGCCCAGTAAGACCCAGTTAGACAGCTCAGACTGGTGCAAGCGCCGTGGTCCTTCTTGCTCCAGGTTGGCAGTTTCTTCCAGCTTGGAAGCCCTGAGCCGGCCTGGCCCGTATTACACATGACACGAGCAGTGCCGGCCTTGCCCCGAGTCCCGCCGTGGGCTCAGCGCACTGAGATGCTGCTGATGTGCTCTGGCACACGTTGGGGTGTGCTGCTCTGGGCCTGCTCCTCCGACTTTGAAGCTTGGGGCCTGTGGGTTTAAGTTTAAGGCATTCTGCTGCTGTTTGTCAAGCCTGAGACCTTTTCCTTCCTGATGCTTTGAGCTGACGTCTTGTCGCTGTGCAATTGCTTTGTTTGAAGAGCCCCAAATCCTTTATTAAAACCACAAAGGACTGTTTAAAAGCAGTGCTAATGTTTTCAGAGAAACATGCTACACTTTAATCTGGATCTTTGTTCAGAAATGAGGCTTCATGATAGAAACCAACAATCTGAGATGTCTCTACTTCTGCACCAGTGGCTTGTCCGGTAAAGGAAGCCTCTTTTCCCCACTGGGCGCTCCCTAAGAAGTTAGGCGTCCAGAAAGCCTCCAAATACATATTGAAAACCAGAAACTGTTGTTTCCATCAAGGTCTTACGCCAGCAGTTCTTAGTTATGACTCCCTTTCCTGGTTTTCTTTTCCTTCTTCTGCTTTTTGCATCCATAAAAATTTGAAGCTCCTCAGCACAGAAGCCTCCTCTCTGTACCCATACTCTCTTCGCAGCACACTTTGAATGCTTTGGTTGGAAACAACGCAAGGATCTTTGCTGATGCCTAGGTCAAACTCCCACTAAATCATTTCTGCTCTGAGGACACCGCTTGACAGTCGCTGCAGAAGACGTGATTCTGATGTGGCCCAATGAGCTCAGGGTTTGGCAGGAGAACTCCCAGCAGGAGCAAATCCAGCCCCCCAAAAGGTGGATGATCCTTCTGCCAGTTGGTTTCCTGGGCCTGCTCTGCGCAGATATGTTTGTGCAGCATCCTTCCTCACCACTAACCACTAGCAAAACTGTTCCTTGATGCTTTGCGTGCTGATAACCGTGCCCGTGGCCAGCTGGCTTTTCCATGGCCTGCTCCATTACCTTCTCCCTTCCCCCTGGACATGTTGTAACCTCACAGATCCAGCTCTTTATAGTATCCGCAGTATCCCAGCTGGTACAGCACTCCCAGCCCCTCACCCAAACCGACGAAAACGCCCGTCTACACAGACTATTTTTCCACTATAAGTAGTGTCTAGTGAAAGAAGACATTCCATGTGTTTGTTGTACAGGGTTACTCAGATAGATGTTCTGATGGATTTTGCTGTGCAGGATCAGCAGCTCTTTAGAAGTTGTGCTCCTTCCAGAGGCCCTTAATTAATGCTAAAGCCCATGCTGGTTGGTCCCACATCCCATGCTGCCTCTGCATGGAGCTGGCAAGCATGTTTCCGCTCCAGCCGCGGTATGGGCGCATGCGCAGCAGCAGCGAGGGCTGGAGGGCGCCGAGCGCTGAGCCCCCAGGTCACTGCTGCTGCTGCCGGTCACAGCCCGCAGACGTCGTGTTTTCCTGAAGATCTGACTCAGCAGAGCAGGCAACAAGGAGCCCGTTCAGAGACAGGGGAAACAATTGCAGCAAGAACATTTTAAAAGTCACTGGAAAATTTTAAAGCTGGATCCGGCTAAAAATAAAACAGAATAGACTCTTACCTAGAGGAGATGACTTAGAGGAAGCCCCTATCTATTCGTTGATTTCTTCCCAATTTAAACCTCATTATTTGTCACATTTTTCCTCAACATCATCACAGTCCCTCTGCTTGACTCACCAATCCCCTCCTCTCATTCAAACCGTGAGATAAATATTGGCATGCTTTGGCTAGAACCTATTTGCCTTCCATAAGCCTTTTTACTGTGAGTGCCAGACAGAGGGGTGCAGGAGACCCACAGCAGCATCCAGGAAGCCAGAGCTCCTCTCACTGCTCCTGCTTGCAAGCACCAGGATAGTGCAGCAGCTTCAGCTTTTCACACAAACCCCTTACCCCTGGAAGAAAGAAAAAAAAAAAAAAAAAAAGCTACAAAGTTTGGGGCCAGGAGGGACCTGCCAGGTGGTGGCACCTGGGTGCTGAGCTCTAAAGGGCCACAGGAGATTTCAGGGAGAGAGCAGACATCTGCACTGCCTTCATCCCTACAAACACTTTCTTCTCTTCTACGTTGTGGTTCATGTTGGCAGAGAAATCAGAGCTCCGTTTATGCCCCTTGCAAGCCTGCTCCCTCTTTAGCAACTCGCCCAGAGGAGCTCGGTGGTGACTCCCAAGCCCCTGGGGTAGCTGCAGGTGTAGGAGGTCACCCGTACTTCCCTGATGAGGGAGACACAAATCTCCAGGTGCCAGAGAGAAGGAAAGTGTGACATCTGCTTGACTGGTCTCTCATGTCGCTTGTAGACCCTTGATTAAACCATACTCTGGTTCATTTTGAGTATTATTTATGTTTTTTGACTATTTTGAACAAAGCCACTCAAAACTGAGTGGAATTTTCCCACTGGAATTAGGGGAAGAAGTGAAGCAAACAGGAAATGAGTTAATCTTATGAAAACCACAACTCATTATGAGACTGGAGAGGATTAATTCAGCCTTGGTAACCTTAAGAAATGTTATTTTGCGTATGTTTGTGTTAGATGTAAAGTAGAAGGAACTCTGATTCATAGGTTATGGTCCTGTCTCAGAAGAAAAAAAGGAGAACTAGGAAGAACCTAGTGAAGCACGGATTATCTGGAATATTTGAAGAGAGCCTGTTTTCCACATTTTATTCAGGTGCTCTTGTTATCTGCCTGTCCTTCTAAGAGATCAAAGACTCTCAGTCTTTCAAGCATTAAAGCTGAACTGAGAGTGAATCAGAACTAGGATGTTATTGGACTGCATTCAAAACCAAAATTAGAGTTTTTGCTGAGGAAAGGCTTAAATCTGCAGCTTTTTAGAGGATGAGAAAATCTGTCTTGGAGAATCCAGTCTTTCCACTGAAATATCCCATTTCTGACCTGCCAAGTATTTTGTGCTGCTTTCACTAATTTATGCCAAAATCTTATGTGATGTGTTACTTAAGGCCACTTTGCTACAGATTTTCTATGCAGTGCTATGTCATGGGAATGTGATCCCCTTACGAGGAAGGAGTAGTGAGCTGGAACACTCCCAGTGCACCCGCGGGAGCCCGGATTAGCTGTCATCCCTCAAGCCCTGAATGGAGAGCAGTTTACATTTATGCCCAGAGATTCACTGGCCACAATTCAATGTTCTTTAAGTAACTGTGGACCAGTCTGGATCATGCTACCTCTACCAGATACTCATCCTAGTCTTTGGTCACATTTAACTAGCCACTTACCTGGTTCCATCAACATACGAACATTTTCTAAGCATTCAATTATATATACATCTCTGAACAGGATCTACTTTAAATTCACAGTTTCCATTTTCTATAATGTCAACTCACTGCGTGTCCACGGACATCTTCAGGAAGTTTGCTAGGCAGCAGTCAGTGATGAATATATCATTTCTCCTTTTGTTTGAAATGGAAAATAACCTGAAAGCCTTTCCCTAGTAATAATCGTAGCTCTGTAACATACATTTTTAAAATAATAATAATAATAAAAAAAATAGTATGAAGTATTCACAAAGAAAGAGACCTCATCGTGGTATCAAAAATAATGCATACTTCAAGTGCAATATACATCTCTTTGATAAAAATGAATTGCTCTGTTTTTAAGCAGGAAGCATCTAATGACACAGGCTGGCAAAGTGAACTCTTGAAATATTTGGATCGCAGCCTCAGGTTGCCAGCAAGATGCTTTCATGCATCCTTTTTCTCTTCCAGCATGGGAGCATTTCATTTAAACCTAATTATACATACACACAGAAAACCACTTCAAACCAGAAAACACATTTTTGATAGCTAAACACAAAAGAGATTAACATGGTCATTTATAAGAGATTTCACTTGCATATGAGAAATTTTGGACTTAACCAGTGGAAGAAGTCAAAGGTGTGTGATAGCCTGCAGGCTGCTAATTTCAGCATTATGCTTCCTTTAGAAATTTGCTGTTCCCTTCATGTTGCATCCTCAAGCTGGGTCTGATTTCCATTAAATATGTTATGAAGCATTAGCCCTTAAGTGGATGGAAGTAATATATGATTTCAGCAGTTCATGGGGGTGAGAGGAGAAAAACTTTATAAAACAATCCAGACTAATTAAAATAAAAACAGCAAAGAAAACATCCTTTGCTAGTAAAACATTTCTAATTTTTATTTAGTTGCTAAAACTGACTGGAAAATCTGAGCAAAACCACAAAAATCTGTTTTTGTTGAACGACAGGGTTTTAATGAAATCTGAAAAAAAAAAAGTTTAGAAATCACAAGGCCTATACTTTTCATTAAGATCTTCATTTGAAAGCAAAGCTATTAAAAATAAGTGCAAAGTTTTCAATTCTAATAACAGCAAACCCTGAGGTATTTCCCTTTTCACAGCGCGAACTCAAATTCATGCATCGGACAATTAAACCAGATGAAAAAAAAAAAAAGAAAGTGTGGGATGTGACTCAATCAGGCATGTCATATTTGTTTTTCTTTACTTTTGATATTTCTCCAGTTCCCATGTATAACTGCTTTTATGTCCTTAGAAGTCCTGGTTCATCTCTTCTGTCTTTAGATGCTCAGTGCCATACCTAATTTATGCATATAATCACCTCGTACTCCCTAAACAGTCTCTGTCTCCTTGAGAGAGGCAACTCATCAACTTACCAGGAGTAAACTGAAGCTCTGATGTATCCTTTAAAATGTGTCTTTCTCTCCTGGCTAGCTATGTAACGAGCCTCAGGTTCCCACCCCATCCCCTCTGGTTACAAGATATGATTCTGCAGTTTTTCTTTTTCCCATGCTATCAAGCAATACCGATCTTGTGAGTGCTTGTCTTCACATCTATTCATTTCAGTTCAGCAGACACACGGTATTTAGAGGCTTTAGAGATTGTTGGTGATGCATTAGATATCCAGATTATTTTCCTTACTCTGCTATATACTATTAAATATACATGCAGTTCACCAATTCCAGAATGACAAGAATCCAATGGCATTTTCAAGGAAATGTGATATTTGTAGGGAACAGAGACTATTATTCTTCTAAAAATTAAGTCATGCTGAATCAAAAGTAGGAAAAAGTAAGATAGGAATGAAAAACCTGATTCCAAGCCTATATAATTTTAAGCTTAGAAGTATTTGTATATATGTCCAAGACCTTTTAAAGTTATTTTGCTATTTTTAAACTCTTTTGTCATAAACAGAGATGCAATTGCCTGCTCTTCTTCCATAAATTGGAATTACTGTAGCGTTTACACATCTCTAGGTCAGGTTAACCCATGATCCCTGGAGGTCACGCTAGTAAATGAAATTAATTTCTAAAGTAGTGTAAAACTGTTTTATGGATAGGTCACTTCTGTTTACCTGGGTCACCTTTATTTTGAGTCACCTCTGTTTGCCTCGCTCTTATCATGCTACCAAAGGAGTCTTCAGAAAACTTATGAGTCCTCTATCATGTTAGGTAGATCATGTCTTTGTTAAGGAATAGTGAATGCAGTTGCCCATTATTTCTTTTACCTGAACTGTCAGCTAAAACAGTAAGGCCATAACTCATCAGTAATAAAGATCAGGATTTGTTCTTCTTCCCTAGAACTACTGCTCATCATGCAAACTGTGTCAGTATGGCAGTTTTTAATCAATGTCATTTGAGTTTCAAAACCTAGGCAAAGAAAGTCACATGAAGTTTTAAAACAGGTCCAGTAGAGGCTCTTATCAATTTCAAGAATGCATTAACATTGTCAACTTTTGAAAATGAAGATATGTGAAATATAAGCCAACTATTATCTGACTTTAACAACAAAGGCACACTTCTGTTTTGCACTGAGTGAAAAAGAGGGTTTCTAAACCCTTTTGAAAATTGTCAAGGGAAATAGTCTATTTTATGAAATTTAATATTTATGAAAATGTTTTATAATATGGCCTCAGTATCAGACTTTTGGAAACAGCACCACATTAGTCCAATGTGTTTTTTGTTTTTGTTTTTTGCAGATGCAAGTAACTGGAGAAAAAAGACATGTCATTTTAATTCTGGGACTATAGACATTTCATTGACATTGATCAGCTCACAAACATCAGAGAAAAATAGCATGTCTCTTTTTTAATGCAAAGCTTCCTAAGTAACATGTGTGAATGAGAGTAAATGTAATAAGTGGTACTTTTCTCCAGCCACTCATCAACTGATTTGCATAGTCAGGAAAAGATCACCTGCAACTATACACAACAAGTATTATATTGCCTTGGTGTATGCTCACCCAGTTTGCACATGTGGTCTGGGTTACTGAAACCTGCCAAGCGAAGGAAACAGATCCAAACATGATTCCCTTGGGAAAGTCAAGCCAGATGGTTCATGTCCCAACAACTGTGAAAATCTGCCTTTAAGTAAGAAGCACCTGTGCGTACAGCTTTTTCTGACTAAAGATGCACAAATGGGAGCTCGGCAAATAAAACAGCAGTTCCCCGACCAGTAGCACTGTTCAGCCATCTGTACCTGCTTGCAAACCCTGCTCAATGGGTGCCCAAATGGGACTCCTTGGGACAAGTCTTCTTGGAAATGTCTCATCATCTTATTCATAGTGGCTTTTGAAGTAGCTTCCATCTGCCTTTTTGGGAACAACATTTTGCAATTCATTTTTTAGGAGATAATTGCAGCACACACTGGTAGCACTCAGATAAAATGCAGCACCTCCACAGCTCCCTCCAGTCTGCTTGACAGTTCCAACACAGCTCCACAATTCAGCTATGATTCACCAAGAGCCACAGCTTTATGATGAGATCAGGCTAAATTCAAAATGACAATATACTTCTAGGAAAGTTTGTGGTTTATGACTGCAAAGTCTTGGTGGCTGAGTTTTGATGCAAGTTTTCAAGTTTTCTTACTAGACTTTGAATTAAAAGCTCAGCACTACTTGAAAGCTGAGATAGCAAGCTTCTACTAAAGCTACCATTTCTTATAGCATACAAAAGAGACTTAATGTCAGCAGGGTCCCTTCTGGCATGCTGTGGATTAGAATAATTTAAGTGCACCTTACACCATGCAATGGAAAAACATTTTCCTTGCACCCCTATAAATTGTTTCTAACACCTCTACAAAGTGTTTCTACTTTACTACATAGCCTTTCAGTGGAAGGACTGATGACAGCTTTATATAAGATTGTCTTTCTCTGTCTCAGGACCCAGAAGGTAAGAACGGCAGAGATCATTAGGAGAAGAAATAGTGAGTAAACATATCCATCAGGCAGAAGCCAGGATGTTTTGGATTTTGAGTGCTGCAATTTTATGACTTAGATCTAACATTGAAGTAGATATATCTAAACAATCAAACAGGCAAACTTTCTTCCAGACATATCTGTCTGCAGATTTTATTATGTGCTGTACTTGTGTGTGTGTGCGTGTGTGCGTGTATGTAATTGCTGTGGCATAAACCTTGAATTTATACCATTTGCCTCTTGTGGGTTATTTTATGTTCACAGCCTAAAAGAAAAGATCTGATAGTTCACAGTGTGAGGTTCCCTGCCTTGTTAAATGCTCAAGTATTAAACCCTTAAAGAAGACCAATGGCACAATTCATTTTTCTCACGTCAGAGTTGAGTTTGACCTAGCAATTTCAAGTTAATTTAAGACTGCTGAACAGTTTTTCCTCCAAATTCAGAAAGCTTCTAGCAATTTTGTATCACTGTACACTCTCCTGTTTTCAAATTTGTTCTTATGCACCTACTCCACGAAAGAATGAAGCCTTTTGACCCTTCCATTAATTTTTTTTTCTAATTTTCCACAGTGAAAAAATATTCTCACTATTCTCACTATCCAGTGTGCTCAGTCAAGCAGAACAAGCTCTCATAACTGCTGACAAAAAGGTCACTTTGCTAATTCTAAGTCTTGATTGTTAACATGACACTAAAATAAGTCATTTTGTGTTCCTCAGACCTCAAAGGTTGCCAAACTGTTTTCTGGGTGTTTGGAATAATTTATTTTGAAGGTGATGGCTGAAACTCTTTGCATGTACTGAAAATACAGAGTTGTTCCTATTTGGATGCTAAGCCATGGAAGAATGTGCATGCTTTCTGCTTCCTCTTACATCCTAGATATAGGTTAAGATAAAAAAAGGGCTAGTTTCACCGAGTGAAATCAAAGTTCCCCATAGGGAACCAGTTTGTTCAAAATCCTAGTCTTTAAAGCTACTGTGTCACAGTATTTTTCACAAAAATACAGTACTGTCTCCACTACTTTGGTCAAATTCCTAGGCTTGTTGCTTATGTTTTTTATCACTTGTTTCATAAATAATATTCATTCTCTGCTCACCATCCCAAATTATATTGTGGCTGTTAGACAATTGCGTCATGACACAATTCAGACTTCAGATAAAGTGCACAGCAGATCGACAGTGTAATCTGTGCTCATAGCTTTGTACATCATGCTACTTTGCTCAATCTTTTTGTTTTTCTAGAATAGTGGTTTGCAGTAGAAAAATATAGGTATGCTGGTTGCATTTGTAGTAGCATGAAAATAAGCACCGTCAGTGCTCATTTTGGCAAGACAGGATTTCAGTATTGCCCTCCTGGTGGGATTTCAGAGAGATTGCCCCTTCTCCCCAGATGTTAGGCCAGAAAAAGGTGCCTTTTTTTTTTTGCATTTATCATTTTAAGGAGATCACAGTTAGGCTAAAAACTTAGTTAATCCGGGATTATCCAAGTTTAAGAACTTTTAGAGCTTCTTAGGGTACTATGTTATACTCATCTATGTCTTTTCACTTCAAACTAATTTAGACTTTTGAACCCATATGCCCCAAATTTAGCCTCAATGAATGGTGTCTGGATCAGTTTGCATGACTGGGACTTTAATTTAGAGTACTACAAAAAGATCAGTTTCGACAAGTTATATGCTGGAACAGATTCCAGCTCCTGCTTGTGCTTAGGCAACTGTGGAAAGAGAGAGTGAATTGCAGACTTATTTTTAGTGGCACAGAAGCACCTACTGTCTCTCATTGAGACTGGCACCAAGACATAATGGCGTACTCCCAAAGCAAGACAGCATCTGTCTTCAAGGGTTTTTCCTCTTTAAAAGAATGCAAAAAGATTCTTTCTCTCTCTTTTCACTCTCTGTCCTTCCTGTGGAAGACGGGGAAGGGTTGACACATGGGCTGCCTACTAACTTAATCAATGCTTACCAGGCAAATCCCCCCACAAAATGCAGCAGACAGTGCCAGGCTTCAGGTTAGATACTTTCAGGCAGTATGGAGTTGAGAAACTCCTCCACTTGTAAAAAGCTCTCAGGAAATTCAGTTTCCTCTGGGAATCTCCTGAAAGATGTGCTATATAAATCCACCAAGGAGTCCTCCCTTCTGCTGGCTTGGTGCCTACAAGGTACCAGCAGCTTTCCTGAGCCCTTACAGAGCCCATCCAACCTGTTAGAGAGGGACATTTACAGAACATAAATTATAACTGTGGCTCCAAACACTAACATTTTGATTCATGTTTCCATATTAAAAGAAAGAACGAATGGGACGCTACTGAGGAATTACAGAAATTAAGTGTCCATAAGCCAGACACAAGCAAAAAACATAAAGAATTGATGCATTTGAAATGAAGACACAGGGTGATTCAGTCCCCAGAGCTCTGGAAGAGCCAGCAGCAATCTGCCAGTTTTAAAAGGGAAGGTGGGAGTCATTGGTGTTATCTGATGGGAGAACAGCAAACAATACCTTTAGCTAATAAGGGTATGTAAATCATGTTAGGAGCAATGCAGCTGTATGTTTGGCTTTGCTATGATCAAAACTTTAGTCAGCTTTAAAGAAAAGAATTATTACAGACATGCAAAGGAGTACAAAGTGGGACAAGGCACAGTGTGGATTTGGAGTGTTACACTAGACTAGACCGATTCTTTTTCCTCTGGTGAGACAATTAGTTTTCATCTAGGGAAATACATAGCTGATCTAATCTACCTGGACATCAGAAAATTATTTAAATTGCTACCACATAGGAAGTTATTAATTAAACTGGAAAAGATAGGGAATACCTATGAGAATTGTAAGCCATACAAAACTTGCTAGAGAAGAGGGTGGGTTGAAAGGAAATGAGAAAGGCAGTTCCTCAGTGACTCGTCTTTTGGTCGCATCTTACATAATGTTCTTATTAGTATTTAGAACATGCTGGTGAAGTTTGCTGACCCTAGGATGTTGGGAGGCATTATGGAGACATAATAGAGTTAGACAATTGTATGGGAAGAAATGGATGATTTTGCAGACTTAAGTAGTAGAAAATATACTACTGAATGTCATTCCACATAGAAAGCTTACACATTTCTGGACAGACAGCAAAAAAATTTGCTTTGAAGGACATTTATCAGCTAGAAATGATGGGAGAGGAGAAAGACCGGGTTGTTGCAGAGTCTGGGATAGTCACTGTCATCTCTGTCGGTTAGGAAAATCCTTTCTGCACCACGGCCAGCTTTCATTTGCAGTAAAGCATAGAGTTTGCTCTACCAGGTCTTCTTCATACACTCAGAGGAGCTCATTAGGCAGTTAACATTTAAAGCACTGTGATGGGGCTCTGTGATAAACAGAGCAGGTCATACCTCTGCATAAGTCTTTCTCTCCAGTTCCTGAAAATGCAAGCAGACACAGTGCCCTAGTGGCACCACTATATGCTGGTTATATCTACCTTTTGAGCATTCTCGGGAACCGTGTTAGAGACACTTCAGAAAGAAAAAAGAAGTCTTAAATTCTAATGAATAAGATGTCAGTAAGAAAGAACTGCCAGTACGCTACTCTGTGTTAGGTCAGCTGAATGTGAGCCTGCAAGGAAATTGTATCAAATCATTTTTATACATCTGCTCAACATGTTCACCTTGGAATTAATTCTTGGATACCTATTTTTTTCATGTCTTCTAATTTTTAAATTCAGCTTAAATAAAAGCACAGAACGTCCAAGACAGGCAAGCTGCAAGGTATGATTTTATGAACTAGTAAAGATAAGGAATATCACAGCAGTAGCACTGGCATTGTACTTCATGGGAACGTTGCATTAAATTTTATAAAGGGCCAGCCTGAAATTGGGGAGTTCAATTATTCTGAAATGAACTTTTAAAAAACTGCTGCTAAGGCAAATGGAAGGTCCATCTCTCAAGCCTGGACTTCTGTAACCCAGTGATGTAGTAAAGCAAATATTAATTTGACTAAATCTAAAATGATACCCTAAAATGCAAGAAAGAGCCTTTTCCTTTACTAACCAAATCATGATACTCCACTGCTTCAAAAATAAACTTTCTAAATATGTTTTTGTCTCAAAAAGAGGATGAGAAAACAGCAGTTCAATAGTGATGTTCACATTTCTTAATACATTATTAAAAAGATGCTCAAAGGAAAAAAAAAAAATGCAGAATAAAAATTATCTCTTCAGGATACAACCAAAGACTGTATTGCCACCTAGCAGAATATGTAAAAAGTGAAAAGGTGAAAAGATGGAAAAAATAATCTTTTTTAGCTTAGTTAGGGAAAGCTCTTGATTTCCCAGCAGAAGAAAACAGCTCTGGAATTTTTAATGAAGCTGGGTGATCTTAAAAGATGAGTTCCGGATACTGACTACTACTGAAACTGAAAACAGTCCTGCAGACTCAGAAGCTTTACCTTGAGTGTGGCTCTGTTCCAAATTTGGGAGAGGATAGTGCACATAGGAAAATACAACTTTCAGTGTAAGTACATCAAGACAGAGGATCACAAGTTCCACCTACTCCTGGGATATCCTATGATGAATTTAACATTCAATTACTTTGACTTTCAAAATTTTTCACGGCTCCAGAGATGAAGCCTGATGAACTGTCTGGTCAATAGAAATATTGTGTTCTACAAACAAAAGGCAATTTTTTTTTAGCGCTAATATTACAAATGAGTTACTTCTCTGGTTGTTAGGAGGAAAACAGTTAATGAAAAACTGCAGTAGGGATAGTGTATGATTTCTGTCTCTGACCCTGCATAATTTAAACGCGTTGAATGGATACATTTTCCAGATAGGCTTTACTAAATTGTCATTGATCCAAACAGAGTAATTAATGGTCATGCGAGACCCAGAACCAACCTTCATCTTATTGGGCTGGCATGCTCTTCAGTTGCACCAGGTAGCATATAATAAACCAGAACTGAGGCAGCTCCATGTCAGAAGCTTTTGATCAGAAAGAGGTTAAAACTAGAATTAAAAATACAAGTTAAATTTGTACTTCATGCAGATGCATGTGGAGCATGTTGAAAGGTGAACCATACTGACACTGAGCTCCTTTTCACCTAATGATGAAAAAGTGGTGCAATTTCCTACACAGGCATATAAATGATTATCAACACACACTCCGAACATAATGTCATGATCAGTATGAGTAATTGATGGACTGGGAAAATCAGGTTTCTTAGATGCTTCTGAAAAATCTCAGTAATCACATACCTTCATGTTTATTCAGACTTGTACCTTTGAAAAATCTGACCCCACACCTCATTTGGGAGTGCAGAGCTTTGAAAATTTTCTCTCTCAGCACTGTGTATCAAAATCAAACTTCCCTTCTAATCCTTTTGTTGCAAGTTTTACAGAAACCCTGGTATCATTGTCATTTATGATCACATTTGGCTTGAACTGAGCTTTTGAGTTTCCCTATGGCTTGGTAGCAGAGCTCAAGCAGCAGCACAAGGACAGCAACGTCAATGTGTGTGAACAGAAATTTTCAGGAAAGGGATAAGAATCCTTTCCAACTGAATAGTCACCTGGATCTGGGGTTTTGATTATACTGAGATGTCAAGTGATGCAAAACACGATTTGTTTCAGTTCTTTCTCTTCAAAGACCCACACTGTGTAAGGGGGATTACAGCAAAAGGCTAGGCGTGTGAATCTTTTATTTGAAGGATATCATTAACAACTTACGTCTTCTCAGTCGACCGCCCGTTCCTCTCTACCTCAGTATTTGTTAGGGATTCTAGATTAGCTTCACTTTATAATATGCCTTTATTTAGCCATCTGTAGGAAACAGATTTGCCGTGCATATTAGCCACATTCTTCAGTATTAACATATATTAGTTCCAATTTCTCTTCTAAGCAACGGAGTACAAGTTTTTTTCTCCCTTGAACTCTTATACTTTTGGAGGTGGGAGGGCTAGACAATCCCTTGCTTTAATTTTATACACCATATATACTTTATAACAGTCTGAATGCACAAGGAGACATGGAGAAATTAACTATGGGCCAGCAATGTACCCTCATGGCAAATAACGTCTATGGCATCCTGGGCTGCCTTTGGAGGAGCATTTCCAGCAGGTCAAGGGAGGTGACCTTCCTCTTTACTCAGCCCTAGTGAGACCACGGCTGGAGTGCTGGGTCCAGTGCTGGGCTCTGCAACACAAGAGATATGGAGCTATTGGAGCAAGTCCAGAGAAGGGCCACAGAGAAGATGAAAGGCTGGAGCATCTCTCCTGTGACAAAAGACTGAGAGAGCTGCGTCTGTATAATCTGGAGAGCAAAGGAAGGCTGAAGGGGATGTTACCAATGTATAGAAAGGGGGAGTTTAAAGAAGGTGGGGCCAGACTCTTTCATGGTGCTCAGCAATAGCAGAGTAGGCAACAGGCACAAACTGAATCACAGGAAATTCCCCTTGAACATATGAAAATATTTTTTTATTATGTGGGTGAATGAATGCAGCTCGGAGACATTATAGAGTCTAGGTCCTCGGAAATTCTAAAATCTGTTTGGACACAGTGATGGGCAACCTACTGTAGGTGACCGTGCTTGAGCTAACTCCAGCTATCCAGGTATAGGCAAGAGAGCTAATGGGAAAAGTACCCAGTATTTTTATTGTTGTTATAGTAAGACAGTAATAATATCTAAACTCTTTGGGGATCATTTTGAACATAAAGCAGTACTTAAAATGAAGATCTCTTTTTCCTTGATTGATGTTCTTGAAGTCGATGCAGAGCCCTAACAGATTTGCATTTTGGTTGCTGATACTCAGAGAAATGCCTTGGTAGTACATGCCTATATAATATAGAAAATGGGTAGCAGCTATTTAACTAGATTGTAATTCCTCTGCCCTGCTTATCTTCTGTTACAGAAGCCATAAAATCTAAGATAAAAGCACTGCACAAGGGTAGCAAGACCTTGTCTTTGCACACAGTTCATTTTGGGGTTTGTCACTGAAGTGATAACTGCAATAAAAACCACCATAAACCTTAAAAAAGAAGGGTATATTCCTAGAGCATGATAGTACCCAACTCTCAAGGTAAAATAATTTTCAGAAAAAAAAAAAAAAAAAAAAAAAGAAAAGGATTGTGGACAGAAAATCTGCAAGCCCTGGCTGTATAGCTGCTGCTGCAGAACCGAGGCTCCTATCCAGCCCATACTTGAAGCATTTACTACTCGGGTACCTTACTAGTTGTAATAGCATATGACATGGAGGCAGGTTTAAAATTCTACTGTGAATCTCTCCCTTTCAGGAGCTGTATTAGTACAATCAATGCATGCCTAGGAGTATTGCAAATTAGTTTCTCTATCGTTGGAGAAAACCTAACTTGCATACAGACACTTAAAGAGCCATTTGAGTGACTACAATGTGGATACTACAGCTGTAACTTTATTGCGCACTAGGAACTTATTTGCATGTGTGGCAAGTTGCTTAGTTGGCTTTGAGCCAATACAGATGGATTTAGTCTCATAAAGAATACGATTTTCCACACTTTTCACTAAGAACTTCATAAATAGCAAAAGAGATTAGTAAGGGTGAATATGAATGCAATAACATCATAGTGCCATTCATCTAGTACTGTCTCTATCAGCTCCAATGCATACATTGCCAAAACTGCACAGATATTGCATGATTATGTTGAACATCAGATTATTCTAGTATCTTTTGCTATGTATAAAGAAAGGGGGAAAACAAGGTACTCTAGAGGAATATTGATACAAGCTTTTTCAGAAGTGCTATCTGAAAGTCTTTGTCTCAGTATCTTCTCTAAAATCTTAAAATGGACATGCACACTGTTCATGTACTTCCTTAATGACTACAAAGAGATTTGTTTAGCTTTTAAAAATCTTTCTAGAAACAATAAATGGATTTCAGCTTATTCAACTGTAATAACATTTGCTTTCAAAAATATGCTATTTTTGAATTATTTTTGTATTGATTGAACAAATTCCAGTACAGTGCTCTCATAGAAGCAAGTGAGACATGCTTGTAAGGTAATGCACAGTTGCATAGACACACTTTTTGCAAATCTGATGCAGAGAGACACAATCCCTCTGGGAGAAGGAAACATAAACGATCATCTCTATCCTTTAAAAATGCTTCTATATGAGTAGACATTACAGAAGGTAGCTAGAGGTCTGATTCAGTCGCATATTGGACTGGACAAAATTTGAACTGCCTCCAATTGCCTGTGCTTTTTTTTTTTTTTTTTTTTTTTTGAACTGAAGGACAAATCCTGAAGATTTCTAGCAAATATAGCAAGACAGAAACATTTTATATTTAATATGGCTCTGCAAAGCAGCTGTGGATCATTCACCCTGCTTCAGTATAACATGTTGAATAGGAGTGCCATGGCCACACAGGTATTAATTCCATCTCTGATGAGGTTGAAAAAGTGAACATACTGCAAAAAGAAGACCTGTGAGTTTATATGTACTGAATGAAGAGAGATTAGAGAGGCATTCATTCACTGGAAGCTTCTGCAGAAAACTTGGGAGAGAGATTAAAAAAAAACCCAAAGCTTACTCCTCCTTGACCTCCTTTCCCCCTAAATATGACTTGAACTGGTTGGATTACAAAATTGTCAATTGTCAACTGATTATATTTTATCTACAGGCAACAGGTTTATCAATACCTCAGAACACTTGTCTCTGCCCTATCCCTTCCTTTGGGAAACATAATGGAGAAAATCTTGGCTCTCAGCATCAATGACAACACGATCATTAACTTCATTGCCTACCCATTGTCCTTAACTAGCCAAGACAAGGCCAGCTCATAAGTTCAGCTCATCTTGGAGTGAGGAAAAATTATCATTTGGTATTTGTGCTAAAATGGCCCTTCCAAAGATGCATGAGTAAGAGAAGGACAAATACCAATCACAACTCTGACAGGCATCCTGCACAGAACAACTGTCATCCTTGCTGCAATTGCAAATGCAGGGTTTTAAGTTGTGTTCAACCTTATCTCCCAAAGAGAAATGTCTTTGGTTTTGTTTGGTATTTTTTTAAGGAGTTTCCTGTTCTCAGACCAGTCTGCTCTGACATCCCTGTGGTCATGTGAGTTCTAGTCTGTCTGGAGGTGCCAATGACTGCCTCGCTGTGCTGTAAGCTTTTCATCCTGTCGGTCAGTTTTACTAAGAATTATCCCAACTTGCCACATTTTTTTGAAGGAGCCAAACAGACACCAGAATACCTTCATAACATCATCTTTCTCACGCGCAAGTACCTAAAGCCTTATCAGGATGAAAGGTAGCTGCCTGGAATGAATCTTGGTAGGAATCTCTGGAAATCCCAGGTAAATTTCTGACTGTCAGTGCAAAATAAATGAGTAGTAGGTTCAGCAGAAAACAGCATGTGTGCATGTTTGTTTAGCAGAATACTACAGTCTTATGACATATGCATTTAAAAGTGATTCCCACATTATTACCATACTTTTTGAGAATAGGGCTAATTTATCAATGTATAAACAAGGATCAGCAAAACAAGGGACCTTAGGCTCCCAGTAGTACAAGGTACAAGGCTCCCAGTACCACTGTTGGGCTAGCAAGCTCCCAGTTTGCCTCGAATTAGGAAAATATTTTGTTAGCATGGGAACACAGAAACTAAAAAGCTCAAAACTGAGAAGATAATGAACACTGCCACTCCTAGTAATTGATGAGGACAGAGTATTTGGAAAAAGTCTGAGCCTCTACATAGTGAACCACCTGGGCAAAAAGTCGAGCCATAAAAGCAGCTTTGTAAAGTTCCACATTAAAATTTTAAAATGCAACTCAGCTTTTCACTTTTTTTTTTGTATTAAGCACATGCATATTTTTCAATGTTTCATTAGAAACAAATAATAAAAATATAACACCTTTAAGTGGTATGTGATCTAAGAAGCCCACCAGACAGATGTTTAAAAAAAAAAAAAAAAAAAAGATATTAAAGCAAGAACAAGCAGGACCTTTATATCTTACACAAGAATTCCCTCTGTGCTAAAAATTGGGGAAGATAGATTTATACATTCTTATATTGCATACATGTAAATAAAATAAACAACTTGAATTCAAAATATCACTAAAAAAACTATAACATGTTCATCAACTTGTAATTTTTCCCATGTGAATTTTTTAAAACCATTTCCATTTGTTATTTATTTATTTATTTAGTTTCCCTCCAAGATGGGAGCCAGAGTTCAGCTGTGATGATTTGTGAAAAAGTATTTGGTCACAAAATTCAAAAAGGGAAAACTGCTATATTAGACGAATATGAGACCTGCTATTTGAAATTCCTTTCTCTTGAATGCTCCACCAGATCATCATCAGTATAGCTAATAATAACAGATAGACCATCTATGCCTTCTTCCCTCTGCACAGAATTATTTCCAGTGTCTCTCTGGTCCTCTTAACTTTGTGACAGAGGCACTGTGCAAGGGTCTTCTGGTATCACAAATGGCTACTACTAATTGGTAAGCTGAACTGGTCAAAGCACAAACACAAGTGCTGACACTTGTGGCAAGATGAAGTTTTCTAAGAATAATTTTCCAAATAAGCAAAGAGTCTGGGAGCAAACAGAGACTCTGCATGGATTAATTACACTGCTTTTGAGTTAATGGTTTTTAGGCTGTTTTAACAAGTAAGGTTGGAGCTGCACCAACACCTGTGTCACATGCTACACCAAGATACCACACCAAGCTGCCAGGATGCACTGCTGCACTGTCATGTCATGAAGCACAGTGCACCATTGAAGCAGTCAGCCGTGCTCTCAGTGCAGCAATATTAATATATTAACTCTTGGGCGAATGATCCCCAAATGAAGGCAAACGTAGGAAACCAACCTGTGCCTCAGGCAACTTCATTCTGCAAATAGAAGGAGGAAGGATGCTCTTCTAGTTACTCTTTTAAAAGCATCTGGTGAAAAACTACCTGGATGAAGAGGATATTTTTCCTTGCATCTTGGCTGGAATTGTGCCTATTAAGAGTCCAAATCCAGAAGACCATCTGTCTCTTGTTTCATTAAAATGACAAGAAGAAGCCTGAAATCCTAAAAGCATATTTCCCCTCCCTGATTGCTCTCAGATCACTCTCTGGCATGCAAATTAAATATAATATGCTTTTAAGAGCTGATGTAAAAGTTCTTTTACGGGCGAGTGGTTAAATTTGTTAGCTCGGTACTGTATCTGGACTCAAAGCAGCCAAACCTTGTTCACCTCCTCAAGGAGGACCCTCTGGATTTGACAACAAAGACCTTGTGAGAAGTGACCAAATAAACAATATTTTATTCTTATTGAATATATCAAGGAGTGCATGGAAATTTAAGAGTCTATATTACAAAGCTTTTTTCTGTCTTATTAGCTGTTTTGTACTTACTTGTGACAGCAACTATTTAGTTAAAATTGAAATTTTGAAATAGAATTTGAAATTTTATTGTCAGTTCATAAAGTCTACTCTCTTTTCAGGTATGACTCATTCTTTCCACTTAGCAAGAATCTTGCAAGAGTAATTTGACTTGCCACTGAAATACAATTTAATTTATATGTAAATCAAATTAAGTATAATTATGTTTCATAATTACCACTAGCAACTGAAAATGTCTCTTTCAGAAATTCAATAGAAATAATTTCTCAGCAATTTCTTCTTTGTAATTAAGAGAAACGTGGTTTAAAAAAATAATAATCCTCCTAGATAGATATGCCTTGCAGACAGTACTTGCTTATGAAATGATATTATCTGCATCGCCCTGCACAGTAATTTAGCATGCACCGTTTTACATTTGCCGTTCTGTTTTTGAGGTTTCTTACCAGTTAATTTGCCTCAACACCGGGATGATTTTATAAAGAGGGAGATTAAAGACGCTGTGTCCTAGACTTTTTAACCTTTGTGCTATCAGACATGCCAGCCCCAAGTCAACAGAACTATTTGGAAATGATCATTTGTTCTGTAGTTAGGATTATTGAAATGAAGAAAAAAAAGTGTTTTCTGCTAATGATTCCTAAGTGCTGTTAACACTTCAGACTGAAAAGGCTCAGGGCTAACAAGTGCTGTGGATGCCATTAGATAGTTACTGCCAGAAAAGCACCACTGTGTTATTTTTTTATGCATTTTACATTCCTTTCTGAAGAACATATTAGCACCACATCAAGAGGAGCAGGAATTGTTTGGACCCTGAAATCCCTCCTCTGGAGAGGATGAAATAGTTTCCCCTTTCTGGTAAACTTGATGTAACTGACAAGATGTTTGCACAGACTTTTTTTTCCCTCCATTTCCAGCCTCCAAGTTTATTTGCTGTATTTCAACTTTGAGGTCATTCATAAAACAATAATTTCAACATTAAGTAACTGGAGGACTGGAAGGAGAATGGATAACAGAGAAGGAAGCTCTCAGGTTCTAACACAACAATTTTATTCAATGTCAAATTACATTTGTATACCAGCGTCTTGTGGTGATGATTGAGGCAGGAATGTGACTCCTTAGAGAAAAACTAAACCTTCCCTCAGAGTGCTCCAAGATAGTATAAAATGTCTTTGACCTCTTTTCTCAAGAGGCAGCCCCTCTTGAGAGCCAGATTTAAATCATCAGTCATGTTCCTTCCAATTTAAACAAGGTTTGGGATGCCTCCAATGACTCCCCTCAGCAACACACACTCTCAGTGCTTCCATTTTATTTGTCTCATAAACATAAGAGTTTTTTTATTTTTTTTTTTTTTTTTTTTTTTTTTTTTTTTTTTTTTTTTTTTTTTTTTCTCCATTAATTTTAGTAAAGGCTTAAATTTTAAGTTACTACCTCAGAAAGGCCAATCTCTTGCAGAGTGGAATATGATTCCAGAAACAGCTTAGCATTTTATGAAAAAGAGAATGATGCAGCCAAACATTAGGAGAATCAAGATATCATACATTAAAGAAAACAGAGATATTGACATAGGTGACCACTTTATATTCAGCAATTAACAATGGCTTACTTACTGATAAAGGCCAGCAGGACAAGATGTTGCTCATAGGAAAGTCTTTTGTGGATTACTCATTAATCCATTAACAGAGGGTAGCACTGACCCTACACAGATCTCAAAAGCAAGAGGATGGCATAGCATCATTGCTTGCTTGAGTAGACGGCAGCATAGTGCAGCTGGACAGTGAAAGAAGCTGGGGTCTCTTGCCCTGCTTGCAGAACCATAACCCATCAGAGGTTTGCTGAAGCCTTGGCAATAAACCACACCTTGATTTTACACAAATAGGCTACTCCAAAAGACAGTTTGTTGGATCCACATGGAGGCATCCTTCTTCCTACATGAAGAATTCAGCACTGGGGATATTTTCTTTGTGCATTGACTCTAAGTGTCTGAAGTGACAAGATTTGCTAAGTTTCAGAGAGCAAAGTTATGGTGAGATAGGATTTACTTGTCCTTATGTAGTGCATCTCATAAGTGAACAGGAAAAATTTAACTTCACTAGAAGTCACATTCAAGGGGCTGAAAATACCAGCATAGTTTCTCATCTGTCAGCAGCTGCAAGCCATTATGGCACATGAAGCAAGATTAAACAATCATACTGAAAAATAAGCTACTCTTGCATCAACATTTATGGTGATATTAGAATCAGAGCAGAGAAGAAATGCTAAGTGCTGATTCCACCACCAGTGAAAGAGATCAGAAAGTCCTTGCAAGTTAACATTCAATCAGGGAGAAGAAAACGAAAATAAGACAGTGATTGCACAGCTCTCCACAAATGCCTACGTGCTGTATTATATAATAGAGTGTGCGTACATGGAAATGCTGGTCATATTATGTCAAGACTTATTTACAGGGAACAATCATATTGCCTCTTCTCAAATGACAGTAGTAGCTGGAGGGGCTCGGGCATATCTGCTGTGGATTGCCACTGTTCTCAGAGGGGTGCCTGCAGTGGGTGTCCTTTGCGTGACACCCTGCCTACTATTCTGGTCACGACACAGTACAACACAGCATTAAAAAATGGTTCAAATGCACAATGCTAGAAATCCTATTTTAGTATATGAGAAAAGATCATTGGATAAAATTGAACTAAAATGCCTCAACCTTATCACAACTAAATTGTGCCTCAACCTTCTCGAGATTAAGTTTTTCAACAGAATCAGAACAAAAGTTGGTTTTGCCAAATGAAACTTGCTCATTTCCCCTGACACAGGGATTTTCCATTTTGAGCAATTCTAGGGCACAGACAGGGCACAAAGCTTGATGCTGAAGGGCCAATAAGCATCATGACATGTAGAATCTGTCAGTGCTGGGAAGATAGCAGCACACTTTCCTTCATTTTTCCTGTTACTAGGCATTTCTTTCACAGAAAGAAAAGGATAAACATGGAGTATACAAGAATGTGCCCACAAATCAGTTTGACTCCTAGTATTAACAAACCAGACATATAATGAGTTTATTATTATTTTAATATATAATTATATTTAAAATTCATCTGCAGCTATTCTGGTGTTTTAACCAGCCTTAAAGATATAGCTGCACAGAACCCTTCCTGTCCAGATGGATAGGAGCATTTCTGGATGCCTACATGCACAGATTTGCTACTAGCAGAAAATATTGCCTGTGTTTCTTAGTAACTGATAAAATAGCAAAATTAAAGCAGGAAGTCTCACTGCATAGCCTTAGTTTTATGCTAAGATTCTCCCTAAAGATAAGGTCTGAGATAAACCACGTATGACTAGAGGAAGGAAAATTCAGTTTACATTACTACTCCCTAATTGCATATTTTAGAATAACAGAATCAAATATCTTTAAAGCAAATGATGCAGGTCAGGGATTAAAATAATTTGTGTATTTTTAAATCCTCAAACTTACCTTTTCCTTTTTACTAAAGGCCCGCTTGGTGCTTAGCAACTACAAGCTATCTAAACTGCTCATTGCAATCACTGCCATCCAATGAGAAAGATTTAAAGAAAAATACAAAGGTTGTGAAGGAAACCCATCAGAAATCATTTAGTTCCATGAAGCCATAAAACTGATCCAGAATTAGCCAATTCACCTCATGCAGTGCTACACAAAGAATGCAGCACATGTTCCCTTTTATATATATATATTTAGTATTCAAAGGGGACACAATAGACCCAAGTGAGTATGTAACTATTGCTTATACCAAGGACAAGTCTAAAGATTTTAGAAAACAAACAACCTCCCCCTCCCCCCAAAACAAAAACAAAAACCATACAAACACACAAACAAACAAGAAACCACCACTCTCACCTAATCACTCAGAGTTGAAAAAGGAGAGTGTTCCTCTCAGGAGAAAAATTACTAGTAAAAAGTCAGTTCTCTATGTAAAATAGAAAAAAAAGCTCACTAAAGAGAAGCTAAAAGAACTAAGAGAATTACATCCATAAAATTGAAGCTAAACAAATACATGATATTCAAAGTAGAGAGCTAACAAATACCATCTACTGAGAAAGAACCAAGGAGTTGCACATTGCTACATGGTTTGTTAACAGAGACAACCCTCAGAATGCTAAAAGAGGTGTCCAAATGTAAATAAAAGACTCTGCAGTTTACAACATGCATACGTAGTCAAGCAGTCAAAATTAATTTTGAGAAACAATTGATAAAAGATATGAGTAATAATAATAAAAGACATAAGTAACAATAACAAGTAAAATCTACTTTTCAGCACATCAGGAGCGGAAAACCTGCCAAAACCAGTCAAAACATACATAAGAGTGAATTGATGATCATAATGTAAAAGGAGAAACTTTTGAAGAGAAGACACATTATTTTTTTGCATTACTGTTCACTCTGGGAGAAGCTCAGGAGGTTCCCATATCAAAGCACTTTTCCACAAGGGACTCATCTGAGGATCTGTCTGAAATTGAAGTGACTGTAGAAGAGGTTATGGAACAAATTGACAAAACGAATGTAGCAAATTGCCAAGACCAGATGGTATTCACCCAGGAGCTCTAAAGGAACTCAAGGATGAAATAACAGAATTACCAAGGAGAGCAAGCCTCTCATTGCATTGGTACCTGAGCAAGATGACAAATGTGACATTGGTTTTTAAAGAGCAATTTAAGAGAACTGCAGGCCTGCTGTTCATAGTGGACAACTTGGTGGCAACTCCAATAAAAGATAGAATTATTAGGCATCTGAATGATCGACTTGAAAAGAGTCAATATGACTTTCTAAAGACAATTGCATCTCAAACATATTTTTTGAAAGGAGGCAGCAGACTTTACCGGTGTGACAGAGCTAATGTCTGCTGGCCTTTCCAAAAGGCTGCCCTATTAAGGGGACAGAAACAAGTGATTATAGCAAAAAGGAGGATGGCATAAAAAAAGGTGATGGCATAAATCACCTGTGTGCGGTCCAGGCATGATGATCTCATTGGAATCACAGAGACATGGTGGGACAGCTCACACGACTGGAGCGCTGCCATGGAAGGCTACGTGCTCTTTAGGAAGGACAGGCTGGGAAGGCGAGGTGGGGGAGTTGCTCTTTACGTGAGAGAGCAGCTGGAATGCACAGAGCTCAGCCTGGGGGTGGATGACGGGCGAGTGGAGAGCTGGTGGGTGAGGGTTAAAGGGCAGGCTAACGTGGGAGGCACTGTGGTGGGGATCTGCTACAGGCCACCCGACCAGGACGAGGAAGTCGATGAGGCCTTCTATAGTCAGCTGGAAGGAGCCTCGTGGTCACAAGCCCTGGTTCTCATGGGGGACTTCAACGACCCTGACATCAACTGGCGGGACAACACAGCCAGGCACAAACAGTCCTGGAGGTTCCTGCAGCGTGTGGATGATAACTTTTTGATGCAGGTTGTGGAGGGGCAGGTTGTGGAGGAGAGATGGGCTACTGGACCTCGTGCTGATGAATAGAGAGGGGCTTGTTGGAGATGTGAAGGTTGGGGGCAGCCTCGGCTGCAGTGACCATGAGCTGGTGGAGTTCAGGATCCAGCGAGGAGAGAGCAGGGCTGTAAGTAGCCTTGCAACCATGGACTTCAGGAGGGCCAACTTTGGCCTCCTCAGAGACCTCCTCAGAAAAATCCCATGGCCTAGAACTCTAGAAGGTCGGGGGACCCAAGAGAGCTGGTTGGTGTTCAAGCAGCACCTCCTCCACGCCCAGGAACAGCGCAGCCCTGTGTGCAAGAAGTCAGGCAGAGGGGGCAGGAGACCTGCGTGGATGAGCAAGGAGCTTGTGGCAATGCTCAAGAAGAAGGCGGCAGCATATAGAATGTGGAAAAAAAGGACAGGCCCCTTGGGAGAAATACAGGAACATTGTCAGGGAATGCAGGGAAACGACACGGAAAGCTAAGGCACAGGTGGAACGTGATCTGCCAAGGGATGTTAAAAATAAGAAGACAAACTTCTTCAAATACATTAACAGCAAAATGAAGATCAGGGAAAATGTGGGTCTGCTGGTGAATGGTGTGGGTTTAGCACAAACAAAAGGAAGTGGTTCATTATATGGCAGTCCCTAAGCGGCCAATGGCTGTAGCTAGCAGGATATTAAGATTTATCCCTATTTATGCTGTTGTTACTCTTCCGAAGGTATCCATTCCTAGCCTCTGTTGGAGCTAGGACAGGAAATTGAATGGATCCTCAGTCTGACCCTGGAGTCCGTTTTGCATTGTTATATTAAGTGCAGTAATACCTTACTTCTGGATGAATTTAAATAAAACTGATCTACAGCTTATCTGGATTTCGGATAATAATAGATAAATATGGATAGACAAATATTTTCTACAACAGGCAACTCTTCAAGAAGAAGGTACCATGGCTCTGAATATCATCCCTACAAAGGCATGCATGTAACCTCTTCGGAGCAAAGTGATCTCTTGAAATCAAGAAAGATGTAATTCCTCCTGGCAATAAACCATCATGTTTTTAGTAGTTAAATATCAGCAGAGCTTCTGTCATTTCATTGCAGCTCCCAGAAACACCCAGCTAGGGGTCTCTCAGAAAGGGAACGTTGGTGCTGTCTATGCTCACTAATTAAATAATGCTTGGCATCTTTCCTAGACATAGGAATGTGATGGTCTACACAGTTATGTTAGCATGGTCCCGTTAAATAGCACTATGCCAAAAACCAGCATACAGTCTGGAGCAAAGATGTTGCAGGGACTATTCCCAGCTTGGTTTGCATATGGGCATCCCATTTTGAAGTTGAGGGAGATGCCAGTACAGGACTTCTCTAAAGAGAAAAGCAGCAGGAGAGGGGAGGAAAATAAAAGGTAAAGACACATCTTTACTCCCTTATTGTCACAAATCAGTGCTCAATAATCATGCTACTGTCCTATTTCCCATGCCATTTACTCCCATATCTTCTTCCCTTGCATTCCTGCCTTACTGTCTGTTTGCGCTCCATTCAGATAACTTTGCTCTTTTCTCCTCAGCTGGTCAGTGTGGCAACCACTCACACATTGTACTTTTTCAAGCCCCGAGAGCCTCTTCTTTTTCAATTGGTCCCTAAAGGAAAAACAAACAAACAAAAAACAACAACAAAAAACACACCTATGTAAAATATCCGCCAGCATCAAGTCCTGTATTTTGTAACAGAATCCTAAAATTTTTCATTCCCATCTCATTAGAGGATGCTAGAAATCTTTCTCTTATTTCAGATGTACTTATCTCAGCGACTACTCAAGCCTCTTTGTTCAAGTGGAATACTGTGGAGTCAACGTTCTTCCTTCCAGCTCTCCTGTTCTCTGCTATCAGGAATCTCTACCCAGTTAGGATACAGATTTGGTTAATGAGCATAGGAAACCATTAATAGAGGATTAAGCCTTTTGTATTTCACACATCATGTACTCTGGCATTTACTTGTACATGATGAAACACCCTGTGACACACTACTTGAATACAAATATTCCAGTGAAGGATATAGAAAAATCCATACCATTTTAGCTGTCTCAGAAGCAGCATCAATTACTGGTTCAATCCTAAATACTAAATTTATAGTCACTTAAATGTTGCACTAGCTGAATAAGTAATTTACGCCGTTCTCACAAAGACTACAGGTTAAACACATCATATTGCCCAGTTGGCAGACAAGATCACACTGTCACCACTCCCTCCACTGCCATGAGATCCCTGCCTCAAGCAAGGATGTCACTCAAAACCTCTTTGTAACCTTGGCAGCAGGAAAGCCAGTGGAAATCCCTAGCTGTCAACAGCATTGCTTTGCCTGCACCTCATTTTTTTTCCAGCTCAAAATGCTGAACAATCTACTTTAGCCCCACTTCTTCCCACTCTAGAGAAATGAAAGTCTGAAGACCCAGAAGCTGTCTAGTCCTCAGGTAGTCTTCTCTCCTGCAACCACTGCACTTCAGTAGAAAGACTGCTGAGGAGACCTCATTGTGCATCCAGCTCTTAGTCTGTCAGTTTAAGGAGAAAAGCAAACCAAAGGATTAAGCTTTACTACTTCAACAATCAAAGTACATAGTTCTTCTGCCAGTTTTATTACATTGAAAGGAAAAGCTGAAGTGGAGACTGATGCAAATAGAACCATGTTACATCAGACTTTGAAATCTGCCAGCTTTGCTGTTGGCATATGAACCTATATATTTACTTTTGGTTGTTTTATTTTTTGCAAAGTAAACAACAGTTGGGGGATTTAATTTCAAGGAAAGTGACATTTGTTGGTAAGCTTTCTTGCATACAGATTCTTGAAGCAAACTGAAGTTTAAAGACAATATTTTCTTCTTGGAAAAATGGCCCTGAATAAAGAAGAATGAAATTTGAGATAAGAATGAAGTTGAGATTTACAAAGAAAAGATAATAGTAGTCCCTCTGAAAGAGCTTGAACATGTCAAAAATCAGAAAGAGTCTGTATGTAAACACAGAATGAGATGGCAAGATCATGTCTCTACTCTATGCTGGGTGAGGGGTATAAATCTCTCTAACCAGAAACTTGATGCAGGCAAAGGATAAAATGCCAGCACTGGGAGTGCAGTATTAACAGAAAGGATGGAGACTAGATAGAAAAAAAAAAAAAAAAAAAAAAAAAAAAAAAAAAAAGTATGCTATAAGTAAAGACGTGGTCCCTTCTAAAAATACTCCTAAGGAAAAATAATTCACCTCCATACTCCATATCAGCTGTGTGAGCCTTGAAATGTTCACATATCATTTTTTTCTTTTGAGAGCAAAATGTTTCTTTGTTGTTGTTTTTTCTTTAATAAAGAAAAATAAATTGAGAGATTCTGGCATGGAAGTCATTCTACCATATTAGCTTTACAGTAAAGTTAATATGAAAAGACTATAAAACCACAGAACTCTGCTGAACATTAAGGCAGGTCAGGGAAATAACAATTTTAGGAAAAAATGCAGTCTCTTCAATAAATAACTTAAACAGGGGCAAAAATAAGCCATTTACTTGGGGTCCTTTATCTGTGAGGACTGAGGCTCTACTAGATTGCTTAGCCCTCTGAATACCACCCTTAAAGTAAGCGGCTTCCTCATCACACAGTAATTTTTACAGCAGTGCAATGCAAAGAAGCAGAGGTCTCTCATACATAAAAATGTCTCTCTTTGTTACCCCTTTCTGACAGTTCCCAAGTATTAAAAATCATG
>VZSV01000055.1:3322641-3338614 GCA_013398735.1 Nothocercus julius | reverse complement strand
CTATATTTATTCCGGAAGTCTGTGAAAGCAGGATGCACACTCAGAACAAAATTGCAAGAAGCAACTTCCAGGAGCGCAAAGGCAACACCTTGATGACTAGTGTCTTCCCAAGCATCAGTCTCTGCTTGGGCCTGTCCCTCCAGCCCCTGCAGCACCCATGGAGACCCACTGCCCTGCCTGCAAAACTGCAAGGGTTTTCATGGGGAGCATGAAGCTTTCCAGCTTGTGTCCATGGGATGCAGAGAAAAGCTAGTGAAATATTTGGGAAGTTTAAGAGTTAATCCTAATGCAGTGTCTTCTTAGTAATGTGATATAAAATGGATGCAACAACTATTTTCCCTTTCAGGGCAAACAGCCCCTTCTCCACCCACTGCCCTCCTCTCAAAATTGCACTCACTTCCAAATTGTCTAGCTGGAGCAGAGAGCCTCGATTTTGTCTTCCAAAAGCCTTCTGGACACAGCAGCACATATCTAGGTCCCTTTTCATTAAGGCAGCAAAGGTCTGTTAACATCTCTGTCCTACTGAGATTTTCTCTTTGCCAGAGCACAATTACCTCACACATCTCTGAACTGTCATCCAGGCTCACAAAAGCATCCTCCTGCACAAGCCCCAAATCTGGCCCAAGCCATTGGAGGTTTCCAAGGGAATAACTCAGTGTGGGAAGGTCAAGTCATCACTTCAGCACAGGATCAATTCACTAGAATAATTATTTTTAGACAAAGCATGGAGTTCATACTCATGTCAGCCGAGATCACTGTCAGCATTAGAATATCTCCTTGCTGGAGTTACAGCCCTGCTGTGCTGGGTTGCAGTACGGTACCAGCAACACAAGCAGAATAAAAGGAGTCCAGGTAAGGTGCAAGAGAAGGTGATAGAGTTCCTGGGTGGCAGAAATAAAAGCAAATGCTTATTTTCTATGTTGCATGTATAATGAAGTATGTGGTTCTGAAATGTCACACTATTGGGGTTATACTCATCAAAACAGACAGCAACCAAGTAGATATTAGTGAGATGATTAGGTCACCTGCCTACACAAACAGGAATTCTGCCTGGTTCGTCCCAGTGCTATTAATGAAATCAAGACAGGAAGACTGGAATGGCATATGGCTGGCAGATGCAAGCATGTAATTTGATGGTGCAGTGGAAAAAATTACTCACTACATCATTATCAGCTCAGCCTTTTCCAATTTCTTAAAAGAAAAAGACCTTACCTCTGGTTCAGCTATTTAGAAGTGAACCTATCCATGACTGAGTGTGCATGCCTATCCATTGCTTTTCAAATACAAGCTTTATGCCTAGTTTACAGCACCATGAAATAATAGGTCTGGAAAGAACTTCAGAAGGTCATGTGCCTGTACCTAGGCCCAGTTTCATTCTTGTGGTTCTTGATGGACATTTCACCAACCTGTTCTTAAAGATCTCCATAACTTATCTAGTCTATGATGATTTATAACTTTGCTCTCAAAAATCCTTTTATCTAGCACCTGATTTCCATCTCTGTTGCTGCAATTAAAGCTCACTGAGCCCAATAAGTTCTATAGAGCTTCTTGCTCTATTTTCAGAGAATCAAATTATTCTTCCTTTTGTCTTTGTAAAAACCTTTCATACAAAAAATTGAGCTTGATACCAACTTTTATTTTAAAGGTGAATCATTGATAAGCACATCCAAAGAGCAGCTTATCTGGAGATAATCAGTTTTTCATCCAGCTCAGTTTCCTAAACACCATCTTTCCCTAGTTAATTCTCAAAAACTTTGCATGAAATAATGTCAAAGATCTCTCTCAGGGCATCATCATGCTACCCAGCCAGAAGTCTAAGTTTGCAAATAAGAAAAGCCTTAATGCTCTACATTAACTACAAGCTGTGGAAGATGACCAACATATCACTTCAGCTATTATTCTTTATTTTCTCCAGCATCTGCTAAAAGTTTTAGGCAGTGACGCTGTATGTCTTCTCTTCCTTCCCCTATCTTTGTTTTACCGGAGGCATCTCTTGAAGGAATGCTACAGATGCGGTAATGTGTGGGAAGACAGGGCACATGCTAATAAACAGGCCCATTTCACTTTTTGGACAATACTTTGCAGTACATCCCAGTCTACTCTTTCACAACACTGAAGTTAGTGTTTAATTTTTACTTTGCAACACAATGTGTTCCACGGCCAACTCATCTGGCAGGGATGCCCTCTCCAAAACAGGAAGTTCATGAAGTTTCACCTTCTCCACCTTTTCTGCCTATCCTTCCACCCTTTCAAAAATGGGTGTTTGTAGAAGAATGTGCATATTAAATTTTTCTGATCAGGAGGGAATATACTGTATCCTGTTTATTTTGAAAAAAGTGAAATGCATGCTACATTAGCAGCTTATATATCAATTTCAATAATAGATATAGATTTTCTTGCCTGATAAATCACATACATTAAGATACATATTAAGTTGCAACAACTTGAAAGCATAGGAAAGTGAGATTAGATACCTGGGGGCTGAGGTGTGATCTTTGTTTCCTCTGATTTAAATAACTGTAATCAGTTATCTTCTGAAGGCACAGATTTATCTCATTTTGTTGGTTTAGCTACAAGTGGTTGCTTCAGTAGTAATTAGTATATATGTACCTAAGAAATAGAAGAGTAGTCTACGCAGCTAGTGCTTGATACTAGATGTTAATTCCTTGTTTTCCCTCTGATCCAAAACATAGCTTTATATCAGATGTTTAGCTATGTTTAGACAAAGTAGCCAGTGTATTCATCCAGTAGCTTACTACTTTTATTCTTATCTGAACTTGCTCTAATAGAAGTAACACCTCCATTCACACGGGCACGTGCACTAGCTCCGACATCCGTACCTTGATGGTAATTTGCCCATCCCAAGCTTTTCCAGCATCCTACACTGACCTTCTTGAGGCATTTGCAGGAGCAGGGCTTCTGTATTGTGGTCTTCCATACACCTGCACAATACTGTGTGATGCCCAGGATGGATTTACACACACACACACACACACACACACACACACACACACACACACACACGCTGCCCCTACTGGAGGGGAGAAGAAACAAACAAACAACAACAAAAAACAGAGAAGGAGCTTTGGGGATGTTTCTACCTTGCTGAATTCTGCACATGCTCTCCTGACTTGCAATGATTAATGGAGAAGTGCCTGGAAAGCACTTGCACGAAGCTGCCTCCTTGCACTGATTCAGCTTGCAGAGGGTGGGTCAGGTATTCCTTCTTAGCTGTTGCTCTCTGCAAGCTGTCACATGACTTTTTCTGACCACTGCTCACATTTTGGCAACTACAGAAGGAGGCTGTGACTGGAGCTAACGTCTACATCTGAGGAACAGCCTTGAAGGAATTTGCTTGCTTGTTTTGCCTTCCATATAGCAAATCAGATTAATTCTAGTTTAAGCCTGATGATTTAGATTAACACGTCATTTGTCTACATACCATGAAAAATGTTCCTGAAGTTGGAAGAGGGCCGTGTTTGGAGTCACTACTCTCAAAACCTGGATATGAATCAGCAATTTTGACACAGACAGACGGACCAACAAAAATTGCAGCAAAACTCGGCCCATGACAGCTCTTCTCTGTTCACCTCTCCGCTAAATATCACCATGAGCCAAAGCTCCTGTCTGAAATCCTCGGGTGCTACAGAAGAGGAGAACTGATTTAGAATCACATACCCTTAGGCAGAGGTTTACAAAATATCTGAAGATACAAGCCTATGCCAAACAGAACAGCTGAGAACAAATCTTCCTCAGGAAAGAGGATGAATCATGAAGCTACAGAAATGAGAACAGAATCCTATGCTTTTCTTCTAAATTTATAAGATACCTCTGTGAGAGATGTGGGATGTTTTTTAGAAAGGCGCTTTCTGAATGATCTGTTTAGATGCAATAGCCCTGTAGTTGGGCTGGTTGCAAATAAAGGTAACTTTCAAATAAACACCTAACAGAAGTGTTGATAGCAGGAAACAACTTCTGGATTAGGACTGCAAAAGAGCTATCAGTTTTTGAAGCAGCTGTCTCTTCAGAGGTCTGATGAAAGTAACCTTGGGAGGTCAGGGGCCCACAAGGCATGCCAGGCCTTTGATTGGCACCTGTCCTAGGCCTGGGCCTCTACACTTCACACAGGGTCCAGGGTCCTTTGGTTTTGCAGTGTCCCACTGCCTTACCAGGAGATCGCTCCATTATTGCTTGCTGTTCACAGGCATGTACCTCTCTGAAAGCTTCCCGCATACAGCAGCGGCCTGCCCCATACCCAGCACTCCTTAATTCCAGTTGGAATACTTGACATAGGAGAAGAGTAAAATCAAGTTAAAAAGAAGGTGCTCTGCTCAGCCTCCTAATTGTAATTACTCAGTCAGACAGCAGTTACTTGGTGCCAGTTCAGCCTTTGCAGTTAAGAACTGGGTTCTCATTTGAACTCTCTTGCATCTGAAAGCTTTCTCTTATTTCCATCATGACCGTGTTTTTATGCATATTGTCCCTTCCTTTCTTACATTAAAGGGGGAATGAGACAAGGCAAGGTAATTTAAGGATTCCCCTTTAAACTGCAAGCTAGCTAGTCACGTTAACTCAGACATATTTATCTGATACACATCCAGTCAAGTCCTTGCCTATTACACAACTTGTCCCAGTTCTTTATGTGAATAAGCAACAGCTCAGAAATAAGTTGGAGAAAAATAAATCATGCCTTTTTTCTTCCCCCCCCCCCCCCCCATAAGAGTAATGCAGCCATTTCTTTCATCGTGCATGGAGATATTCCCTCTCAGCATTATCCCATAAGCTGGCAGCTATAATGAGAGGCCAAGTAAGTGATTGGGGTGGCTGCTAGCAATGGGCATCTATAAGACAGCAGAAGAAACAGTCAAGTGAAAACAACAGGAAGAATGACATAGTCTCTGCTGATTCCCAGTTCCTAATATTTCGTGAGATAGCAAGGAGCTGCTACATGGTCATGTCGTGACTTTTTTTCCATCAGTTCCAAAACATAGGCATTAAAGAATGTAACCTTGCAATTCTCATCAGAATGAATCTGGCAGAATCTTTCTCTGTGGTAGTATGCCCCCTTAAAAAAAAGATTTTTTTTCCCCTATTCCTATAGATTGTGCTCTCTCCTTTTACTCAAAGGAAGACTGCATTTATTTCAATAAGCATGCTGAACGTCCTCAAATGAGGTGAGACGATAAACTTGAAAATGGACTGAATAGGATTTTAAAGGGAATTCTGTTGCTCTTCATTCACTGAAAGAGAAGATAGAGATGCTGAGATTTTAAATATGCAATTGCCCAAGGGCATATGAAGGAATCCATGCAAGTGACTTGCCTCCAAATGATTTTAGCAGGTCTTCAACCCCACAGCTCTTATTGAACATATGCTCAGCAAGCTATACAGCAGTAGTCCTTAATTTTGTAGCCTGTAAGATCTGACTTCTTTCTCACACTCTTAATGCCTTGTATAC
The DNA here is from genome assembly GCA_013398735.1 of Nothocercus julius. Classification (NCBI taxonomy): domain Eukaryota; kingdom Metazoa; phylum Chordata; class Aves; order Tinamiformes; family Tinamidae; genus Nothocercus; species Nothocercus julius. The sequence continues at coordinate 3,333,156 of VZSV01000055.1, read as the reverse complement.
CGGATCTCTCATTAACTCAAATAGAAGTTAAACAAACAAGACTTCACAGAGAAACTAATGTAAGAAGATACCAGTTTGAGTATGAAAACCCATAAACAGCTGTATTTTTCTTTCCTTCTGTATACTCCAACTCAATCTCTGTTTACTGATTTCTCCTATTGCCCACCTCACCTTAATCAATAACAGAGAGAACATTGATTACCCAAGAAAGCTAGGACAGATGAGAAGCAAGCAACAGATTTTTTTTCAAGTAGATTGAGAACATAGCCTGTGTTCCTCCTGCATTAAAAAAAAAAAAAAAAAATTGATTTAATAAATTTCATAGCTGATGAACCATTTGCCTGCAGAATCACAGCAAACCAACAGCCTAAAGCATAACATTAATCAGGTCTACCATTATAGCAGTCCTTATTTACTTTTGTCTTTACAAAAACAAACAAACAAAAAACTCAAAAAACAAAACAAAGCTACTACAACGTGTCCTGTAAGCTAAGGAAAACTGCAACCACTATGGTAACAACACAATAGACTGTAGACTGTTATTTTTAGATCTCTGTGTTTCTTAATTAGCTTTAAACTTACCCACTGTTGAGTGCTTTGTGAAGACTCTGATGCACACATGCACTCTTTATATTTCCACAGGGCACAGAGACTCTGTATTATGTCTTGGGGATGAGATGCTGACATTAACTGACAGAAGCAGACACAGAGAAAAGCAGATATTTTTAAATGAGAAGGGAGAAGAAGGCAAAGCCCCTTAAGCTCTTGCCCCCTGCACCTGAGCCTCCCCTCACGCAGCTGGAGCTCACAGGTGTGAGGAGCTGAGGGCACCCACTGAGTCACAGCCCTGGCTGAATTTCATGTTGCCTCGAGTGGCATCTGGATCTCTATGTGTTTGCCTGTGCCAAAGAGAACTTAAGCCAAGTGGGTACATCCTAGTGGTAATTCCTAGAAACCAGCTTTTGTCCTCACTGGACATAAACCCTGTTGCTGATTTATGCAGCAGGCAGCCTCAGTCAGATGCTAAAATCCCTTTCACCATAGGAACAGCCATTCTGAGACAAAAAGTCTGTGCATGTCTGCATCTATGTGTCTACTCACAATTAAGAAACAGATTGAAGTGCCTGATGTCACAGTTTTAATAAGGAAAGCCAGAAACACCAGCAAGACATAGCCAAGCGGAATTTTTTAGCAGAGTTTTGCAAGACCCTTGGGAGAAAATACAGCCTTAATGAAACAGATGTAATTATCAAGAAAATTAGTGGAAGTTATGTAATGTTTCTTTTGGTCCAATGAGATAAATACTTCAGACTGCACCAGCCATCTCAGAAAAAAAGCAGAGGACCTGCTTTTTCTTAGGGAACTGATACTTTGCTGAGTGCCCTTGACCTTCCCTTGCTGGCCTCCTCTGTGCTCACTTCCATGCCATCCTGCAGTCCCTGTCTGTAGGGCTGTTCCAGCACTTTTTGCTTTCCTCTGGTCTTGCAGCGCCCACAACACTTAACACTCTATGGTACCTTGGCTTTTCTAGTGCTTCCACCAGCATCTTCAAGTACCTAGTGAACCTCCTCTTGTATTCAGCAACTTCTCCCCAACCTCTGAAGTTCCCCACCTTTATCTCAACGTTAATTGCTAATTTGTTTTCCTAAACTAGCCTCTTCACATTGTTTTTGTGATTTTATGGCCAAACACTTTTGAAAGGAATTTTCTCCTAGAACAGTTTTGCATAGCTCAGGGAGCTCTCTTCAGACCTGTCTTTGCAGTGATCCATGTAGCCTCTCCATTAGTGCTCCTAGACTCTTGACAGGGCTCTGTAGAGCCTATGTATTCCTGAAAAGATCAACTTTCCAGCTGGGGACAAGCCAGTAACCTGGATCTGGGTATTCTCTTAATATTATTCATTTATTTATTCTTTTTTTTTTTTTTTTTTTTTTCCCAACAATGAAAGTCAGATAGCATGTGAACAGCCTCCCTTTTTCAGGAATTTGCACCCTTCCCTAAAGCCAGATCGGTCGCAAGTATTTTCTTTGGTTTGTTAGGTGAGGCAGAGAGCCAGTGCCTAGGTTTTGGCCAAGGACATTTTGCTAGAAAATGAGCAGCAATGCAGAATTTATTCAAAGATGTAGCCGGCTTTGCACAGCTGTAAAAAGAAGTTTTATCACTATGAGTAACAGTGCCATCTGCCGACTCCTGCTATAACCATATTGGGAGGGTTCCATAATAGATAATTAAGCAATAAATTCTTCCAAAATCCAATATCTTTTCACAGAAAACAGCTGCTGATAGTTTTTTTCTAAAGTCATCTTATAGGATTCTAAGTTAAAAAAACTTTTCAGTATGATTTCTGAAGTCAAGAAATCCTTAGATGCTTTCCTAAGGACTTGAAAGACTGCAGACTCTTTTATTAAACATTTCTCTGACCTGTGTAGGATATTTGTATTCTATTACAGTATTACACAAAGATTTGCATAGCTTGTCATGTCTTTCCCCAGTTCACCATCTCTCTAAGTGATTTTCTGGGCCTGATCAGCTGAGTGCTGGTCTTTTCAGAGGGAAGACCTTGAGGTCCACAGGCACATTCAAATCAATGGTGACTGAGCTCAGCTATTTGGAAGAGAAACTGTAGCTTTTTGGAAAAAAACAAAATCCTATTTAGTACACTGAGCCTCTCAGTCTTGGCAGGCTAAACCCAACTACTGCTCCTTCAGGATCCAATACAACAGGCTGATATGATCTGTCTTGGGTGGCTGTCTCCAAAGTCCTGGTTGCAGCATTCTTCATGTTCAGGCACATTACATAGTTTCATTAATATTTTCAGGCTAGTGATTGGTTACTTTTCAATTAAAGTGTGCTTGATAGAGCTTTTCTTTTGAAAGAAGTAGGAGACTTCACCCTTGTTCTTGCCAGGATGAAGTATTTTGTTTTCTGTTCATTTTGCCACAATCAGTTTAATGGAAAAGACTTTAAAGACAGGCCCCTAACAGAAAAAGAAAGTGAAAAAAAAAAAGAAAAAAGAAAAAAGAAAACAAAAAAAGGGCAAAAGATCCTGGTGCAGGCAAGCAGTATAGCTTCAATACCTGCTGAGTCAAGCCAAAGCCTCACTCAAATGATGCTGTAAAGCAGAGTTCTTCACAGTCCGGAAGAATTTGTCTTTCAGCTGGCTATTGCCAGGCTCTTGGGGGTTGCCTCTAAACAGAAGATGTGACTTTTGTCTTCTTCAGATGGTCCATTCCTGCCATCCCAGATGGCTGAGTGGCATCTACAGCTCACACATTATAGAAACCTTCGTGGTGGAGCTGGCATCACAGAGTATCATTGATTTAAAAGCATTACCCTATCATCATACTGAGTTTGATAGACCCAAACTGTCAGAAAATGCAAACAAAGCAGCTTTACATGTCTCATTGTTATTCTGTGCTAATATGACAAAGCTTGGATGGACCAAACATATGTAAATAAAAAGGCCAAGACAAAACGTGTAAAAAAAAAAAAGGGTAGAAACAGCATGCAAAATCTACCTTAAAAATTAGGTATAGTAATGGGCTTTTACAGCTTTGGGCTTTGTGTGATAGAAGAAGTTACGAGTCTTGTAAGCTGTTCCTCAGTGCTGTGGTGTCTGGCAGCAGAGGATAAAGCATCAGCTTTTAAACAGGTATCTATCCCCAGAGCATCATGTAGCGATGTTGTATCCCAGCTGGTTGGCCACGTGGTTTGGGCTGGCAGCGTCGGGGCACAAGGGACACTGGGCTCAGCACAGAAACCACCACCTGGAGAGCTGAGCGTCTGCTGTGAGGTTAGGCAACGTGCTGCAGGATCATTAGCTTGGTGATCACGGGGGAATGTCCCCATGCGCGAGCATCTGCTGTGCAGGAAGCACAGGCAAACCATGTGCAGGGCAAGACTGAAATTAATAATCCCATTGATGTGAATCTTTGACTGACTGTGCAGCTATATACGCTGCTTTGCAACTGCCTTGGAGAAGGCACTTAGGTGGTAACCTGTTCTTCTGGTCTGCTCCGCTTGCCTCAGGGAGAGTTTTGCAGCTCTTTCCAGGGGAAATGGGGCAAAACTCATCCTATGTGTATATGTACATGCTGCTGCCATCTGGTAGCATGAAAGAAGTCTGTCATCTTTTCTTTCCAGATTGGAAAGGGGAATTTGGAGGTAAATTGAATTAGTTAGTATGATAGTAAAATGTGCAATAACACCAATAATTTTGATGTGTCTTTCAGACAGTTTGCAATGCTCAGAATTCATAGCTATTTATCAGTTTCTCTTATCAGCTGGCTTGCTCTTTGAAACAAGGGCAGAAGGGAGGATTTTATTGCTTACAGAGGCCCAGTTGAGCAAATACTATTCAAACAGCCACTGCCAATCCCACTGAGGGCTGAGTCCTGTGTCTTTCAGGCCATGCTCCAGGACGTACACCAGGTATGGTATATGCCATTTTCCTATCAGTGTGACGTTTCTACCTCCTGGTCACCCTGTCACCTGCTAGAATCACTAGCAGGATTCTTCTCTGGATGACTGCTGCTCATACTAGTCATGTGTGTTCCTGTATTTCTGCCTTGGCCAGCATTAACCTTCCATATTTCATTTTGTTGCTGGGATAAGAAAAGGTACAGTTCATTTCTTGAATTTTTCAAATTAATTTTCATTTCTAATCCTGTTCCCCAGTCAATCCACATTTCCTCCCAGCCTGAAACCCAAAATTTAATATTGTTATGATGATGCAATCTGGGAGAAACATGCCGCCCACAGTGTCATCTTTGTTGTCATCTGAAAGATCCAGGTTGCACTGACAGCCTTTGAAATAATTTATGAGGCCAGGAAAGAAGATATCTGTCATGCTATAGTTTTCACTGGGGTTTACTGGGCAATTTTACTGAGGTCTGTTCAGTAGGAAGTAATTGATAGTTCTGCCCAGATAATCATATGTTATATGTTGCCCTCATGCTGGGAGCTGTGACAGGGCCCCTTGGCTGCTCCATAAGAGAATTGCTGTGGAAGTCCTTTCAGGAATGTAGGAAACATCATATATTTGCACTTCGGTAAAATCCAGCTCAGATTCACTCACATGACAGACATACATCATTCTGTGCTGCATTATTCAGCAATGACCTTGCGACCACATAGAGCAGGTGTGTAGGGTGGTTCTTCCAGTCAGACGTAGCGAATGTACATGGAAACCAACGCAGCTGTGTGCAGTGTGCACCCAGGAGCTGGCCAGGTGCCCGCAGAGACTCCCAAGAACTCTCTCTGTGGCACAGAAGAACATGTTGCCTGGTCTGAAGAAGCACTGCCACTGATGGAGGCGGCCACAGGGTGTATAACACAGTTGTGTAGTGCTCCATAAGTATGACTTATAGATTCAGAAATTATTGTTTTGGAATTTTTTTTTTTTTCATAGCCGTTGCAAAAATTATGAGCTCTCATCCTCTATTTTTATCTGTTTTTGACTTGCTCTTTTCCTCTCTATTACCTCTTTTTTTTTTTTTTTTTTTTTTTTTTTACTGTTTTGTGTTTGATTTAGTTCAGCTTAAAATTCAGCTCAGTGGTGCAAAGATGGAGAAATGAATAGTCCAGAAAGAAATTTCAGCTCATCCTGAAACAGACAACTACTTTAGGTCAGTTGAGTAATTCTTCAGTCTCCATTGCCTGAATTGACTAACTTTCCATTGACCATGATTTTTAGACACCTAGTTTACATGTGGATGCCGGCACTGAAGTATATTAATCTGAAAATTAATCCTATTCCTTTAGCCTCTGAGGTGTAGGCCAGGTCGCTGTGCAAGCTGACTGGTTTGAAGTTCATCAATATCTTATCCATATAACGCTTCTTGGTATCTGGCTGTCCTGACACTGCTTTCTAGCTGCGGTTTTCAATGATGCCTTCATTTTCCTCCTTCCACTATAATTGCAACCACCTTCTAACAAAAGCATTCTTTTCAGGACATGCCCATGCCAATATTGACTAATTTTACCCAGGTTGACTTTAATTGCCTTCCCAAATTCATGTCAATTTTTATTGGGAGAGTGTCTCTCAACATCTTCATTTCTGTGATGGCTTTCATTCTTAGGAAAAAAAAATGTATTTTTTTTGGATGAAGTTGGATGAAGGAGAGATCTACACGCTTGACTTTTCAATTTAAGTATTCCCTTTTTATTTCTCACAAAAAAGCTCCTTCCTTTTAGAGGCACATTTTTGCCAAGCAGCTTCAATGCTGTCTTAAACATCACAGAGCCATCCTCAACATTTCTTGAACCAAAGCATTTTAATCCCTTTACGCTTCAAAATGTCCTTTCTGTGATAACCTTTATAGCGTGTCCACCTCCCTGCTTAGAGTGGAAAGAAGTTTCCAAGGCTCTGATCTTACTAACTTGCACTTCTGTCAATCTACCCTCTTTAAAGCTGACTTGAAGGATTTCATAGTATACTGGCAAGTATCAGGAAGAAATTGGTGAGCAGTCATAATGGTTATAGGTTTTGGCAATCATTTTTACTGATTAAAAGAGCTGCTCTTTCTCAAATTAATTCTGTTCTATTCTATGCTGTTCTATGGTCTTTTCTTATTTTTTCTTGAATGAATTCTATCTAGTTATAAGAATATAGGAATGTAATATATATATATCAATGGTATAGATGAATTATATCTAATATCTATACATCAATAGAACTATATTTATATCCCTAATCTTTTTTTTTTTTTTTTTTTAATCAAAAATAGAACTTAATCCCTGTGGACCTGTTGTTATCTGAAGACTGGACCACTTCAGGCAGGTTTACGTGAAGAATGAAATCAGTGCAGTGGCTGGAGAAGGAATTTCAATACTGGAACAGCTCTTGTGCAGGCACCTATTTGCAGTACAAATGGCAATATTTAATTCTCTCTGTACAAAGCAGGATTTTTTTTTCTGTGGAACCTGTAGCAAAAGAGTTTTTTTTCTAATTTCTATGCCGAACTCTATGGCTGTAGAGAAGCAAAAGAGTGTTCGATGACCAGGTCATATTTTGTGTGTGTTGCCTAACAACATGATGGCTTTTTGCTCTTCCAAGTAGACAATAACCGTTAAACATGCATCACTAAACTGGAGGCTGGAGTGTCCTTCCAGAGCTGTAGTCATCCTACACGCAGTACGTGGAAAACAAAATGCTTGGGACGGTTGGAAGAGGTTCACATGTGGTCCTGGAGCCCCAGTCCCACTGCAAATTAGTATTTGCATGCTGGATCACAGTTTCACAGATCATGGAGATGGAGGAATTTGGCGCTAGTGCTGTAGTCTTTGTTTATGATCTTTGTTCTGAAGAATGAGACGTACCAGCCCAGGGGGTGCTTTGCCCGGATCACAGATTGAGTTAATCTCCCTTACTATTAACTGAAGCTCTGCATTTTTTCAACAGAATATTGCAGTGGAGAAAGTACAGCAAGGCACTGCAGTAGCCAGTGTGCTGCAGAAGGGCTTTTGTTCTGCCACAAGTTTTGAGTTATTTTTGGCTGTTCACTGAATACACCCTTTTGCACTGCACATTATGCAACAGACAAAAGAACCAGCAAACTGGCATTCTTCCCCTTTAATACCTTTGTGTGATTTTAATCCCAGAATTTCTTTTTATAAAACTGAGCACAATTTAAACAAAAAGAAGAGACTACAGCTACATGGATTACAAAATTTGAAGAAGCTATTTCAGCTACTTTAGGTGTTTTGGACTAGAGCAGGGAAACTATTCAACACCCAAAACTGGAGCTGGTCTATCTAATCTATAATTGGGGTCTGTATTGGTTTTTGTTCCTGCAGGGTGAAGTCGAGGGCTGGGGGAATAGCCAGAGCCATGGTGCTGCAGATGCCCTGCAAGGCTTTTGTGGGGAAGTGCCAGGTGGCTGAGGCAGCCGGAGGGGGGTCTATTTTTGTCCCTTTTCATTTACTGGTGAAGTCATGAAAAACAGATTATTTTTTCAGATGTCAGCAATACCCAGGTGGTTATTCCCCTGCTCACTTACAGCTGTTTAGTAGCCAAACCACTTCCCAGCTAGTGATTGCAAGTGCTGAGATAGAGGCATCTGTTTGCACGAAAGCAAATTAACTCCAGGTTGGAAAGGGCGAAGGGGAAGGGGAAGACTCATTCTAAATACAAATATCTCAAGCCCCAAGGCAGGCAAGACATTCCGGAAAAATACCACACGCTGCCCTGCAACGCTGTTGGAAATGGTCTTCCTAAAATAACACAGAAGCAATTTTTGAAATTGCTAATCAAAAATCACAAACAGCAGTAAAACTGCAGGGATGCCCCTAATTACTGATTGCTGCCACAGTCCAGTTCAGTTTTTCATTTTGTAGTTTGGCTCAGATAGTTTACCAGATTTGGTCACGATGTGTGGCAATGGGCTTTGACTTTCCTGGTGCAGAAGAGCTTTCAGTGGTGTGAGACGATTAAATCAGTCTGGATTTGCCTGGTTCTGCTGGCTGAGGTGCCCCTAAGCCTTTGAACTACTAAACAGCGCAGTTATTATTTTTTTTCTTTATTTTTTGCTCTTTTATGTGTCTGGTTGCTGTATTTCCTGAAAGCAACATCCTGCCTCTCAGCATCGGAGCTGGCTTCCTACCCCTCCTTCTTTGAAGGAAGCCTATTCACAAACAACCCTCCCAAGCCTTCCCCAAAGCTGTTACAGGGTCAGATAAAAGCTTCATGGATAAACACACAATCAGTGACTTAAAAGCATCTTTTCCAGGGGACTACTCTGCTCTGGATGGCAATTTTCCTGAGGTTAATTAGAACATGTCCGATATTCATTATGTTTCCATCATTGCAGCTTCCCTGTGAGCTGCTGTAGAGCAGCACAGACCCTTACAGCTCTTACCTCTTGCAGTGACAGCTTTAGGCTTGGCAGAGGATAAATGGGGAGGGGAAAGGAGGAGGAAAGGGGAGGAAGAAGAACCATCAAGTCAGAGGCAGAAGAAACAGTGAGGGTCTGTCATGCCTCTGAATTCCCCCATAAGCCCAACCCCTGTAGTCCTTAAGCCCAAACCTTCCCGCTCAGCCAGAACTAAATAACTCCCCCCCCCACAAACATACAACCCCTCTAAGATCAAGCATAACTTACCATGAAGGAATGAGGCCTCAAATTCAGATTTTGCAACCTCTGTTTCTTGAAATGTGCGTGACCTGAATGGCTTGTAGTAAGTCTTGGGTGCATGACAGCTCTCACCCGTGTGTGTTTGTCAGCATTCCTGCAGTCTTTTTTTATCTGTCTGCATGAGCTTCAGGAGCCTGAAGTGGATGGATAATGATTTTTTTCCACACAGTCTAATGTCTCTGAATCCACAGGAACTATAAAACACAGCTGTTGCACGGTACAGTTTGGACTTAGGTGTGTACGTGTGGTACTTCGGGTCTGGGCAAGGTTAGGTTAATTGGCGTCTGGGCAGCAGGATGAATGGAGCAACCTGCTACGTGCGTGTTAGCACATGCACACAGCCATGCCACTAATGGGGTCCATGTCCTGCCTTCGAGGTTAAGCAGGAGAAGCAGCGGCTTGAACGTTGTCCCACTACTGATGTGTCTGCAACCACCAGAAAGCTTGAGTGTGAGGTGGACGAGCCGATTGTTGGTAGTTTGTCCAGATAAGGGGTCAGGAAAGAAGAGTTAAGTGGAGGTCGTGCCCACAGAAAGCTAGGCTGAAGGTCTCTCCTGTGTTCTCTGTCTAGCATGCTCTAAAACTGAGCCAGAGTATCTGTGAAATCACCCCGGGGTTTCAACATAGTCCTCAAAATTGGTTCAAAACCCAAGACAATTCCAGGCACCAAGATATAGGATGACTCAGGAGTTTTTTAAAGCAGATAGATACCACTCAAAATGATGTCCTACAGATGAGAACTTGGCAAAGAAGCAGTTCTGAATTTCCATCAGCTTTTGTAAATCTATTTTCAGGTCAGGCACCGGGGTAAAGTCAGAGGAGAAACTGCAAATCTTTATAGGCTTTTCTTCAGAGCCAAAAATGGACCGGTTTTACATATATATATATATATATATGTATATGTGTGTGTGTGTATATATATATATATATAGCAATGATTTTACTGGCACCTAGAAACCAAAGTGTTTATTTGTCTTGCATTTTTCATGAAGTTAATTAAAAGATCTCAAGATAAATGGTTTTGTTATTTACAAGTGAGCTAAGTATTTAAGTGATAATCACCCTCAGTGTTCAGATTTAGTCCATCAGCCTTTGGAACAAGCCGTGGCACTGACTGAGCTGGTAGAGGTCATCATTCTGGGAGGCGACCTCTTCAGTTCAAGGTGTCACATGCACTCCAATATGGCAGCAATCACCACGTCAAAAAAAAAAAGAAAATGGTATTTAGGGAATGAGAAAGGCAAGACCTTGGTAGACCTTGCAAATCTTTTCCTTTGGGAAAATAAATTTATGGAATTTCCCCATGTTATTTTAGGAATGGTTGAAAGGTTAACAGTTAACAAAGGCGAGTGAATCTGCACTGATAAGCAGTTGCTTCAGT
>VZSV01000055.1:3284741-3322530 GCA_013398735.1 Nothocercus julius | reverse complement strand
AAAAAAAAAAAAAAAAAGAAAGAAACACAGAAGGAGGCCATGCTTAGATGTTCTGACATTTTAAACTTACATTTGGAGCTGCAGGAAATGATCCCTGGGTGTTTTTAGCTATTTCTGAAGCAACTGCTTAAAGAGCAAAGAGCGTTTCTCAACCAGCTTCTTAGCTGGGCAGGCTCAGGAGTCAAGGTTTGATTCAAAAGGCATTGCTGCTGGTCACTTCTGCATTTACCCGTACACTTTACTACAAAATATATGGAATCTTGCATTTTAGCAATTCATTTGTGAGCCCCAAAGATGTTTTTAACTGGTTGGAAATAGTCAAATATAACAAACCAGGAGTGTCAGAGTTACACTAGTCTGCTAGAGCAGGCTCACTGAGGAAGAGATGTGTTTTGTGTTTGAGTTTTTTTTTGTTTTTTTTTTTTTAATCACTTTTATTATAGTATAACTGATAGAGGGAACCTATGGGGATCAGCCCAGAAAGAGCTGCCTCTGCATGGACACCTGATCTTGCCATGCTGGGGTGAAACAGTCTTTGCAGCCTAACCAAGGCCTGTCTGTTCTACCAGTGCAGGATGAGACCATCCTTCCAGACTTCCCAACAATGCTCCCTGCTCCATTCCATCTCTTTAATATCTCCCTGCCCAGAGAAAGACCCCTGAAAATAAGGCTTGCATTTCTCTCATATAATTACCCCATTCCCTTCAGGGTCCTCATGACATTGTGGCCTCTTCAGAGACTGCCATGGGGATTACAGAAGTCCATTGCTCATGACTCCTGAGTCCTTCCAGCCTGTCCAAGCCTTGTTGGCCTGGAGACATACAAGATGCATGCACAGGATGGTATTGTACCCTCTACTGTGTTAATGTGTGCCACCCCTCTCATGCTTCTGGCCCTGCAGGTGGCTGATGGACTAGCAGGAGGATAAGCAAGATACATATGTCCATTATCACTCACGCTTGCTGGTGAGGGTAACTTCAACTGGCAGTATATCTTCCCCTTTGACTACCTGATGACAGAGGAGAAGATCATTATCTCCAAGAAGGAGTCCATGTTCTCCTGGGATGAGACCAACTACAAGATCCTGGCTCACCTCACTCTTCAGGTCTGGGATACTGAACACTTCTTGGATGATGATTTCCTCAGTAACCAGGGAGGGCAGCTGGGCTGGAGTGGCAGGGAAGCTAGGGCTGGGGGATTGTGTGGATGATGGAGCAGGGAGGGATGTGGGGTGAGAAAAGGTTTATGCAGGAACAGAATGTGGAAGGACAGCCCTGATCCTTAAGTCAACTATGTCCTACCTTAGCTTTTTACATTAGTTTCCAGCCTGGGAGCCTTGTGCTTGTGTTAACTGTTGAGCACAGGATGATGATGAAGAGGGGAAGAGGAAGTGGGGACATGATCTAAAAAGCAGGATGAGGTGGGGAGATTGGAGGATCTAGGGCCACAGATGTCTAGGAGGATTGCAGGACACCCAGCTCAGAGGAAGGAAATGTTGGCTCCCACAGTTGAGGGGTGCCACCATCTGTGCTTCCTCTTCTCTTCCCACGGACACTCGAGTTGGACCTGAACTGCTTTCCTCAAGGAGCCAAGACTGCAAAGCAGTGCAGCCTGGAGATGGTAACAAATGAGGTGGAGCTGCACATGGTCTCCATTTTCAAGCAGAAGTGAGTGAAGGGCTTGTGGTCGTTTGTAGGGATGAAAATGGTAAGTTGGTGCTCACAGTAAGAGTGAGGAGATGTCTCTGTCCTGGAGATTCCGTACACGGATGCCTCTTTGTAGATTCCCTTCACAGCTTGTTCTGCTACATCAGGCCCCTTCTGTTCACCACACCCCTGGTTGGCACGGTCTCCTGGGGCTGGAGTACCGAGCACTGCCTGTTGCTCAGCAGGCTTTCTCTGCTCCCTGCAGGGGAAAGTCGAGGCTGAATTATACCTGTTGACAGCCAAGGAGGCAGAGAAATCCCCCACTGGGTTGGCTTGCGATGAGCCTGATGTTGTGGAGAAACCCAAGTAAGTAGCAGACCACTCACCCCAGCGCATGCCTGTGCATGAAGGGCTTCCTGGGGAAGTAGCCATGCTTGGGAAGGTGAGAAGGGGTCCTATATCCAGAGTTGTAGGAATGAGGGTTGTGGATAGAGTGTTGGGGGTAAAAGGGGCAGAGGCAGCTCTCCTGCTTTATCCCACTGCCCTCTATTCACTTTCCTGCCTGCCCTTCTTTATTTTCTTCCTCCTCTCCCTGCCTCCCTAACTTCATTCCCCTTTAGCAGCCTTCCACAGCCTCCCACCTCCTCTTCCTTCTCTCTGGTGCCGCTTGCCAGGATATCAGCTTCATCTGACTCCACTCAAGTCCCTGCATTACTTTACTGGCACAAAATCTGCTGGTTTCTCTTGGAAACCTTCCTGTTCCTCAAAGTCAGGCTCTTTCATTCTATAAAGGGATGTGCAGGGGAGGAGATCAGGCCTCCTTCCATCTCCAGCTGGGCTTGTAAAAGGAAAGGCAGGGCTGTGTCTAGGTGAGAGCAAGCTGCAGAGAGCTGGGAAGATTGTGCGCTTGGGCAGACACCGGAGAGCCACATCTAGGTAGGGACAGTTGTTGTGCCTCCAACCTAGAGAGAGCCTGCTGCAGCATGGGGAGGCTGGAAAGGACACAGCACTGCCACCACATTGGCTCCCATGGCTGCTGCTCTGGTTGTACTGCCTGTTGTGCTTGCCCTTTCCATTGCCATGTCTGCTTTCCAAACAGTCACCAGGACACATCCTTCATCTGATTCCTCAACTCACTCAAGTCCATCAAATACCTCATCTGGAGCCGCTACAAGTGGCTCGTCATCAAAATCGTCCTGGCCATACTTCTCCTCATCATGGTGGCACTCTTCCTCTGCAACATGCCAGGCTACACCGTCAAGAAGCAACTGGGACTATGAAGCAAATGGACCTCCTCCACCCCCACAACTCAGAGCCACCACCTGTCAGATCGCCATAACTTTTTCCTCCCCTGTGCCTTGCAGCGGGCTTGGGGGACACCTTACTGCTGCTACTGTGTCTCCTAATCTTACATTTTGGCTTCGTGGAACCCTTTCTTGGCTTTACTCTCAGAGAAATGATATTAAAGAAGGGCTCTAATTACAAGGCTATAATGTGCCCCTCAATTGGTATGGCAGAGATGCCTAGCTAACTACTAGAGAAGAGGTAAATCAGGGCACAGAACTCCAGCTAGACTTGGTGCTCTGGAGCACAACCGTGAACTCTGCGTTTCTGCCACTTTGCAAGCCAAGGAGACAGTGTCCAAAGCGTTCGTGCAGACGGAGAACACAGGCTCTGCTCTGCCCCCATCTAGCCAGGCAGTCCTGCCCTCATGGAGGGCTCCCAGAGTGCTTAAGCACGGTTCTACCTTGGGGATGCAGGTGTCTAGCCTGCTGTCGTTCTCCTCCTTCGGAGGCTTGAGCTGGCGTGCCTGCCGAGCTGCCGCGGGGCTTGTGCAGGGCTGCAAGCTGCCAGGCCTGCAGTTGCTGACGGGTAGTGGCTGGCCAGCAGGAGCTGGTCCCAGAGCCAGAGCACCCGTGCGGGCAGCGCCGGTCAGAGTGCTCAGGGAGGTGGCACTGCCGCCGTGAGCAGCATGGGCAGGAGCAGGGCTTCCTGCGCGTCTCTTCCAGTGCTCCCTGCTCGTGGAGCTGTTGCGATCAAGGGCAGGGTGAGACTGAGGAAGAAGGATCACACTTGACTCCCACCAAATTGTGCACAGATGTTTATTGCACTGGGAGGTGCGCTGGGCATAGGGTGTTGTTGCGCCTCTGCGCGCTGCTGGTGGCCTCGAGTCCCTCAGCAGGGTGCAGAGTTGTTGTTGGCACCGCGCCAAGGGGAGAGCGGCAGTGGGCTCAGCGGGCGCTGCTGGGCAGAGCCTCTGCACAGAGGCTGAGCTCTAGGGCGTCGCGCTGGAGCCCCTCGTGGCGCGGCGGCGCCTCCAGCCTCGCCTCCTCCTGAGGGCGGAGGCGCATTGCCGGAGCCCCCTGCCCAGCGCTCGCAAGCCCCCACAGGCGCAGCCAGGACGCAGCAGGGAGCTCAGCGCCGCTCTCCACGCGGTGCCAGCTGCAGGACGGGAGGGAAGCTCCGTGTGCGGGGCCGAGAGCTCCACGGTGTCGCAGTGCTCGAGGCCCAGGGCGTCCGAGAAGTCCTGGCTGCTATCACTGCTGCTTGACTGGGGCGGTGATGGAGACCGAGCAGGCAGCAGGATGGGCTCCGAGGTGCGCCGCAAGTTGGCTTTGCGCCTGAGGTTCGGGGGCCCGTCCACACGAGGTTCCCTGGGGCGGAAGTGCCATGAGGCTCTCCGGTGGCCCTGCGGTCCGTGCCTGTGCACCTGGGAGGGAGAAGGCAGGTGAGGAGGGAGCCCAGGGCTGCCTGTTGTCCCCCAGCAGGACGCCGTGGTGCTGCTGGTGGGCCCAAGGAGAGGTGGCCCAGCTCTGAGCCTCGTGGCTGCATGCTGCTCCTGCCTGAGGCATGCAGTGCCCCGTGGCAGCCGCCAGCAGGGCAGGGCTCCACTTACCCTGCAGGCTCCTCCAGCCGCACCGTGGGGAGCATGGAGGCTGTGAGAGAGGAGGCCGAGGGGCTGTGAGCATGGGCATTCCCTGCGGGCAGCTGCGGGCAGCATCTGGCAGGGAGCTGCTGCCACGCGCCTGTGCTCAGGGATAGGGCTGCTCACCTTGGGGCTCCTCCATGGCCACGCTGCTGCCCAGGCCACCAGCAGCACCCAGGGGCCACTGTAGAGGCCAGGAAGTGCCGGGTTAGTGGGGAGCCCGCGCGGGGCACCCATGTCCTGCGCTGGGCAGGGCTGCATGGGCAGGGGGAGCATGGATGGGAGGCGACATGTGCACCCCGCACGCCTACCTGGCGCCAGCGCAGCCTTATGCCCGGCAGCAAGATCATGGCCACGCAGAAGGCCATGAGCACATGCCATGCCAGCGAGATGCCGAGCAGGCAGAGAAGCACGAGGCTCACGGCCACCATCATGCCCACCGTGCGCACACGAGGCTCCATATCGTCGAGGCGATGGGGCCTGGTGCGCGAAGGTGGCGACGAGCTCTGTGCCCGAGTCCTGTTTGAAAAGGGTGAGCCAAAAGAGGGCCCTGAGCTCGTGTTAGTGCCCCGCTGGCAGCCACCCTCATGCTCCTGGCTCCAGGCTGCGCAGCAGCACCCACAGTCCTGCTCAGCAGGTCCCTTCCCAGCTGCTGCACCACCCTCCCAGCCCCAGCCCCGGCCCCGGCCCCGACCCTGGCGCCGGTCCCAACCCCCTGGGGCTCACCCTTGGCACGGATGTGCACGCCGCAAGATAAACGTGGCAATCTGCCACAAAACGCAAGGAGCGAAGACCGCTGCGAAGAAATCTGGAAAGAGAAGGGCGCCGTGCGCTAAGTGCATGTGCCCTCCCTGGCGCCTGCTGCTGGGGCTGGTTTGCCATGGCCGCGCTGGGACAGCCTGTGCTGAGCAGCAGGTGCCCAGAGTCGCCCCTGAGTCTGCGGGGCTTCGCTGTGGGCTCTTTCCCTTGACGCTGGGCCTTCCCTTGGCACCTGGAGGCAGGGGCATCCCCCTGGGCGGCTGCAGCGCAACGTGCGGCGCGTGCTGCGGCTCCCACACCTGCTCGTGGTGCGGGTGGCGCCGCAGGAGGAGCGCGCAGTGGTTGGTGTCTCTGGGGAGGCCGTGGAGGGCAGGGAGAGACGCGAGGGGAGGGAGGCTGGGGAGAGAGCCCAGGAGCCAGCTCTTACGCCGCTGCCTTGCTCCGCCGCCTGCAGCTCAGGCTCTTTGCCCGCTTGCTCGCACAATCGCTCGCTCACGGGCAAAGAGAGGCGCGAGGCCACCCCAGCGCCACCTTTATAACGGGCCTGGCATTGTGATGCGATGGTGACGTCACGGCGACAGCCCTGGGCCTGGTGACACCCCAGGACGTGCGATTGTGATGCGATGGTGATGTCACGGCGACACCCTTAGGCCTGGTGACACGCCAGTGCTGTGCTGGCGCTCCTGTCACCCAAACACCAACACCTTTCCAGGGTTGGAGTGATTGGCCTGTAGTGCCCTAGGCCTCCTTCATGTCTTGTTGGAGACTCCTGTGGCATTGGCTTTCTTTCAGTCCTCAGGCACCTCTCGTGTTCTCCACGAGCTCTCAAAGAGGATGGGGAATGACGTAGCAATAACACCTGCCAGCTCGCGCGGCACTGCGGAGTGCATCGCGTTTGGGCCCACGGCTCTGTGGCTGTCAGCTTTACCTAGGTGATCTCTAGCCTGGTGCTCCTCAGGCAAAGGAAAGTCTTCCTTTCTGCAGACTTCGTCTCTTGTCTTGAGCATGTGGGCTTTGTGAGGGAAGACGTGAGCAGCAAAGGCTGAAGTAAAGGTGGCATTCAGGTGGTAACTGTGCCTTGTGTGTGCACTGTGTCAGCACAGCAGCCACCCCATTCAGCAGTACACCACATTTTCCCTGGTCTTTCTCTTGCTATTTATGTATTTGAAGAAGCCCTTCATGTTGCTCTTGCCGTATCTTGACTGATATAATTCCAAAAGCTCCTTAGTCTTACTCTTCTTATCCTTGCATACTCTAACAGCAGTCCTCTAGACCTCCCAAGTGGGCTGCCCATGTTTCCACATTCTGTATCCTTCTTTCTTTTGTCCCTCTTCCCCAGTGGAAAACAGTGCAAGTGGTGGAGCTGTGGGAATGCTGCCTAAGGGCTTTTCCATGGCGCTCTTAAAGCCATTAGGTGGAGCAGAGCTGCCAGGCCTGGCGGGAAGCATGCATACCCCTCTGGCTTGAGGATGAGGCATAGAGCAGCCCCAGTGCTTCATGTGCTCATATACATCCTCATAGTCTGTGTTTTGTCCAGTTTGCATTTTCCTTTCCAAATATCTTACTGAAGTTGCGTGAATGAGTGAAAGTGTATAGCTAGAGGAGAGGCTATTTAATTAGCCTCTAATTGAGGATGGCAAGAGAAGGAGCTCTTCAAAAAAAAAAAACATGCTTATCCATCCACCCAACATTTATTCTGACATATTTGAAAGACATGCAACAAATTACTGGACCTTAAAATATGTTTCATATATATAAGGGATCTCAGCCTTCACCACACAAGTGTTTTATAATGTGAAAACAAACTGTTCGGTGTCATGACAAATACAAGATGTCAGATTCTGGTTGCACAGATATTTATTACTCTGTGTTCATTAATACTCCTAATCTATGTCAGCGGCAATTAAGTACTTGCATTAATAACACATGAACCAGATGACTGAGAGGATTACTACTAGCAAGACCCCTGCTTCCCAGCCCCCATGGAGATGGCTTTGCTCTCCTGGAAAGAAAATGCTCACAAAAATGTCCCTGCAGTGTGAGGTGTGATTTAAGGCAGAGAGAAGGAGTTTTCAAACATGAACTACCTTGGCATTTAATTATATTGCTCTCTTTTCCCGTTATGGAGAAGAGAAAAGTAAAGATGAAGGAAGCCACTGAAGTTCTGCTTAGAGCGATGCCTGGGAAGGACAGGACCTTGTTCCCATTTTGTATGTGCCCAGCTATTGCTTTGAGGACACCAGGCAGCGTGGCACATACAGAAGAGGTCTGGGCACCTCTCCTCCTCTATTAGAGCTGTTTTTCTGTGCTTGCAGTCCAAACTTCTTCCTGTCATCCCTGGTCTGGCTCTTGCTGAGATAATCACACACTCTTTGCATACTGCACATCCCCAGGCAAAATATTTCATGGAAATGCAACCACAGTTTAGTCACAGTTTGAATTAGATCCACTCGGGCACACACTATGGCGGGGGGGAAGGAATTGTTGATTTGTTTGTCGCATATATATTGGCTGTTAATTTTTATTGCTTGTAAACTTTCTCTCTATAAAATCTGTGTGAAAGCTGGACTACCATGTTAAAGGAAAGTTACCAGATGGGGAAAATATGGTTGAGTAAAGTGGCTGTTTCCATGTTTGCTCAGTGTTGTGACACATCTTCACATTGGGTAAGGTGATTGGTAGAGAAATAACAGCAGTGAGCGCTGATGAGTGTATGCGTCATGTATAAATGCCTGGAGCTGACTAGGGTTTGTGTTCTTCAAACTTCACGGAGTTCCTGAGTCTGATTTACTGCTGGTTTTGCTGAAAAAAAAGAAAAAAAAAATAGAAGATACAAGAAAATTCAGAAGTCAGTGTCAAAGTTCTGCTTTAGACTGCTGAATGCTAAATGAGAAAAAGGCAGGTAGACTGTCTCAAGCAGGGAATTGAGCTTATTTTAATACCAGAAGTATTCTACAATTCTATTTATTTTTGTGTATCATCTTCCTCCCTTCCATTCCAGGAAGGATGGATGGTTTTTTAGTTAACCACGACTTCTCTAACTTCCCAGATCCATCATGCTTTCAGATGGGATAGCATTTCCACCTCTTAGTTTTGATTCTTGCGTGTTTAGACTGCAGAGCATCCCATCTGTGCGTGCGTGTCTTTGCGTGGACATCTACAGAGAAATATATAGGGATACATACAGATTACTCCCACTGACCTTGAGCTCTGATTTTGCTGGCCTCTGACTGGTAAAATGAAGTGAGAAAAAAAATAGTTTTTAGTAAGGTATGAGTATAATGAAGAATTCCTAATCTCGCTGGTCCACAAATAAGTGCCAAGCAGACCTGTACACAGTGGTTTGTGTCACATCCTGAAGGCAGCAACAGAAATACAAAGAAAAAGATTTGCACTTTGGGATTTTTAAAAATTTTATAGGGCTTGTTTCCTTAGAGAGAGCGAGACAGGACTGTTATCTATTGTAGTCACTGGGATGGGAAACCTGAAATTCAGTCCTTCCTAAACTGCTCCCTGTGCTGAGGAGCCACTGCACTGTTTACTCAGACTCTGTCTGATATCTTGGCCCCATGATACGGAAGGACTCTGGCAGCTAGCCCCATCCTCAATATATTCCTTATGACAAGCATCACTTCAGTCCTTGTGGACGCTGCACCAGCCGGCTGCTTGTCTCATCTCATACTCATTCCGAAAAGCCTGTTGACTACCCAGTCATTTTCCTGTCCCTGCATCAGTTGCCTCTCTCATCTTTCAATTCATCTCTCAACTCAAGTCATTCACAGCAGCTAACCTAGAACAGTCTGTATTTTTCCTCAGCCCAAAATACACAGTGATGTCAAGGCTCTGAGATCTGAATTTTGCTACAGGCATAAGGTAAAGTTTGTTTCTGTGGGGTCCTTTCACTGAGTGTCTAGGGGCCTCCATCACCTTCCACTAAAGCACAGATTTCATAGAAGGTCCTGATCTTTTTCTGAGCTAATGTTGGGACAGAGAGGGCCCTGACACATGACTGCATGGGGCAGAGCTCAGGTGCAGCAAGGAATTACAGCAGAAGTGGCTGGTGTTCTTCTAACATGCTGCCACCAAGCTCTGTAGGGATGAGTTGGCAGAGGTGGCTGATCCCTGAAACAAGAAATTTACACCTTAAGTACATCTATCTACACTGTTGGGCTCACTGAAAAACACTGCAAGTAATGAATTCAAGGGCCAATTAAATGAAGAACTAAAACACAGGTATCAAAGCAAGATTAAAGAAATGACAAGAATATGGCTTGCAGTATGCAGGTAGGGACAAGCAAGGTCTTGCTTAATTCTGCTGAACATATGCATGATCAAACATGCATAGGTGATAGCTTCTGATCTGCTGAAGAGTTCTTCCAAACTGCCAACAGAAAGAAGGACATAAAAACTCTTTACCAAACTGAAAAGACAAAACACAACTCCAGCCTTAGAAGGTAGAGGGAAGAAACCCAATTTTTTTGTTGTTTTTGTTTTTGTTTTTTTCTGTTTTTAAGAAACAGGAGTAAGGGCAGCCTTATTCCTTGCCTGGATCTCTGATTCTTGGGATCAACTTGCCATAAAATCCACTTCTGCAGCACCAAAGCTATGCTAACTTCTAGCAGCTGGTTACTGCTTCCACAGGAGAACCTGCACACTGGTGAATTCACTGACAAGAATTAGTTTTGTACCATATGGTAATGAAGTGAAGCTCAGCCGAAGTGAAGGATTGAGAGGGCAGACCGTCTTTGAATTTCCCAAAGAAAAATCATTAAAAAAAAAAAACGGACAAACAAGCCAGAGTATATCATAAAACTAAACTAATTTTTACTTGATTATTTGCAGACCTCACTGCATAAATACGAGAGGCTTCCGCCATTCAGGGAAGATGGTGATCCTTGCGCCTGGATCAAAGTCTCTTATTCCCACAGGCCCAAATAGCAGTAGAAGCAGCAAACAGACAGAGGCAAAACGTGGGCCCTGAAGCTGACACTAGTGCAACTGTTGTCTTTTTGACGAACACAACTTTCTTTTCCCTCCTGCCTCCAATGCTTATGTTCCCCAGCTCTCCTTAATACCCAGACAGCTCCACGCTGCAGCAAAAGGCTCTGCAGGCCATAACCGTTTACAGAGGATTCCATACGTGAGTGCCACAGTGCGAGTGTCAAGGTGCAATCCTTAGGATGAATTTTATTTTAAATATCTTTATAAATGGGAAAACAATCAGACTGGCTCTTCTTGATAATTTATGAGCTCGAAGGCAGGCAATAGCTTATGATCTTCCCTTAGAGGGCATGAAGCACTTTCTGCCAAAATGAACAGTCCTGAAGTCATTTTTTAACTTGTCTAAGCTAGGCTTTTCCTTTTGGGCTTATTAGCAAAGGATGCCTGCCTACTTGATGTACATTTTAAAAGAGAAAACACAGTGTGGAATAATTTCTGTGCAAGAATACGAAATGCAATTTGACTGGGCAGCATGATGTCAGGCAAAATAATTTGTTTCAAGAGAGGCTTAGCTATTCCAGCAGTTGAATATTCGAAAGTAGCCACTGGCCAACATGTGACCAGTCAGACCTCCCCCTTTTCAGATTTACCTTTCAGGGCCTGATATGCAGAGGACAGGCACTTTTCCCTTGGCAGTTCTCCATCAGTTGCTCTGAAAATCTTTGGTTTCAGTATCATCCTAATTATCCTTGTTCTGTTCGTGACTATTTAAATAAACAGTAACAACAGAAAAAGAAGAAAAGTAATTTTGGGACTTTTAAAACAATCATTTATTGCTGAACTTTAGAGAAAATTGGGAGATAACCAGGAAGTGTATGTCAGAATTGAAAAGCACGGGCTTAAATTATTAGAGTGATTAGTTCTAGATGGGCAGACATGACATAGTATTCTTGAAAACAAAAAATATCTCATTCTATGTTGCTGTACTTGTTCCTTCCCTGTTTCCACGAGTGACAGCTTTCCAAACGGACACTTGTGCTTTGCAGTTCTGTGGTCAGCCTAATGCTGACACACTGGACACGCTCTCTGACGCTTTACAGAGGCCACATCTGACATTTAAGAGAAGTGGGACGTAGTGCACATCACTGGGCAATGCAGGCACGGTGACTGTGGATATGTGCCACGTATCCGCAGGTCAGCGCAGCGTCTGCAGATAGATGATGAGCCTGATCCGCTATGAGAAAAAGCCTAATTGATGTGAGTGAGTTATTTCATCCTTTCCCCAGAATTCAGAGCACAATCTGTTCTATTGCCAGGTCCATTTAGGCCGCACAGATAAAGACTTTGCAAAATGTCCTTGACCTTGAGACAGTGCTTTCCTGGTCTTTACTGAATTTCAATGAAAAGAAATTCTCGTCTGTCAGGGAGAAGGAGAATAATGATGCTCTGGTGCTAGCAGTGGGTAAAACACTGAAGTTGATTAAAAAAGAAAAAAAAAGTCAAATTAAATTTGAGTTCTGCGGCACCCCAGGAATTGATTAAATGTATGCTTTTTTGTGATACAGTGCTCTGCTTGCTCACTCTGCTGACTAGGGAAGTCTCAGGAATTGGATTCCAGTGAGCAGGTGAGTGATGTTCCTCATGTAACTGGTACCTCCGCAGGTCTGTCACATCGTTGGGAGGGGTGGGATGCCCTCAAAAGCAATGTACTCATTGGGAAAGAGCAGTTCAAGTCTTGGCCTCAAGGTGTGTGGCTGAACACCTGAGACAAGCCGAGCTCTCTGCTATTGCTCAGAGGAGGGGAAGCTTGTGGAGCGACAGTGAATTAGAGCTGCATGAACCTGCAAGCCTCCTCTGCCTCTGGCCAGCCCTCCCCTGTGGAAAAGGGGACAATCCAGCCTTTTAGCCCACCTATTTAGCTGGGGCTTTGCAGCAAAGCCCCATGTGAGTTGCCATGTGGAAGTTTGCTCGCTGGAGGCTTGTGCCATATCCATGGGAAAGCTATGGGAGACCTGCTACTGAGTTACTGGGTCCCACATCTTTCTAAAAATATATTCCCTTTTAGTCTGAGGATATCCCACCTGAGGAATTTTTTTCCCTGATCTCATTTATTTTCCATCAGTGTGCCTGCAATTACTCTCCCTCAAACTCCTTCTCTCTCTCCTACCAGCATGCCTTGCCTAATTCCTCCCAAGATGCTGTCGGCTGGGATGCTCAGCAGCTGAGCTCCCTTTATTCCTGCTGATGCAGGCAGGCTGGAAAATGAGAGAGAGATTCAGAGTCTCACAGGGTCAGCTTTTGCAGGGAAAACAGGGAAGTAGATTGCCTGGCCAGTAGCAAGGCTTGGTGTCTTTTGATTATCCTTTCCATTGTTGCTCTGAGAGGACAAACAACACAGGTGAAAGACCCATGTGTTACACTTACCTTTATATGCCAAAAAGTTCCTGGCTACCTGGCTCATCAGATCCCTGGCCAATGCACCAGGTTATGCAGCCAGCTGGCTGCTTTGTACAGGAATTCTTTTTATTTTTTTCTGTTATGTTTTTTTTCCTTATGCTCTACTCTAGGATAAGGAAACATGCATGGTTTAACTACCTAAGGCCTGTTCTAATAGGAAACGCTTCATGGCTAGTGTGAGGTGAAATGCCACTGGAGGAAGAGGAAGCATGCCTTCATCTTCTTTTCCTAGAAAGCCTTTGACTGGATCCTCACATTTTTATATCATTGGCCTTCTGGCCACAGCAGCTTTGGGATCAGGAGCAGTGAGTAGTCAGGGCATGGTTTGATTCTTCCGGTTCAAATGTCTGCTGCTGATACAACACAGGACCCACGACAGGATAGAGCAAACCTAGAATGATTCTCTTTACTCAACATGTAGAGACAGCACCATAGCTCAGTGCAGTGACTGGGGAGAATGACTTGTACGTGACTTACAGGCCTTCAAAATCTGTCTTTTCTCAGAAGAGCATCACAACAAGACCATCTAAGCCCAAGATCAAGACATCCTTATGAATAAGAAGTCGAACGAAGGGGGCAGGAGAGCTGCATGGATGAACAAGGAGCTCCTGGCAAAGCTCAGGCAAAATAAGGAAGCATGCAGAATGTGGAAGAAGGGACAGGCCCTTGGGAGGAATATAGGAATGTTGTCAGAGTATGCAGGCATGTGACACAGAAGGCCAAGGTCCCCTTGGAATTACATCTGGCAAGGGATGTCAAGGACAGGAAGAAGGACTTCTTCAAATACATTGGTAGCAAAAGAAAGACTAGGGAAAATGTGAGCCCACTTTTGAATGGGGTAGGTACCCTAATAATGAAGGATAGAGAGAAGGACTGTAGGGCTACAAAGATGAGCAGGGACTGGAGCATCTCTCCTATGAGGAGAGGCTGAGAGAGCTGGGGCTGTTCAGCTTTGAGAAGACTGAGAGGGGTCGTATCAGTGTGTACACCTTAAGAGACGGTGTCAAGAGGATGGGCTGGACTCTTCCGGTGGTGGCCAGTGGCAGGACAAGAGGCAACAGGCAAAAACTGAAACACAGGAAGGTCCATCTGAAGAGAGGAAAATCTTACTGTAAGGGTGGTGGAGCACTGGAACAGGCTGCCCAGAGAGGTTGTGGTGTCTCCGTCTCTGGAGATCTTCCAAACCCGCCTGGATACCATTCCGTGCAATGTGCTCCAGGTGTCCCTGCTTGAGCAGGGGGGTTGGGCTGACCAATATCATCTATGATATTCAGAGGTCCCTTCCAACCTCAATCATTCTGTGTTCCTGTAACAACACCTTGAGCTTAGCTTGCTACACTGAAATTACTGTGATGAACCATCATGAAGTGAAATCAGAAGAATTTTATATAACCAGCCAGTATGTGCCCCTCTTTGTTTCCTGGTCAACTGACTTTTTATGTATATTCCTCCACTAGTGAGGCTCTTGGTGGGATGGTGTCTTCTTCATTTCTACTTGACTGATTAAATTTATGCATTAATTGATATGAATGTTTAACAGAGAATTGATATTTTTGCACTCTGTCTCACCAATCAATCTGGATTTGTGTGTGAAAGAAGGCAAAAGAGTTTGGGAGAAAATGTACTTTTTAAAAAAAGGACTTTGAATATCTGTTCCCACAATGCATACTATAAAACTACACAGTACAACAAGTAAATAAAACTTTAAACCGACCTTTTTCTTGTAAAGTTTCACTTAACTCCTGGGGAGTAATGTTCATGGTTGTTTTACCCAGGCAGATCTTAGGTAGAGATATTTCTGTACCTCATGTGGAAACAGAAAAACCTCAGGCAGAGAGCCATTAGTGCCCTCTTAACTGTTTTTGGTCCATATTATTTTCCATTAGCCTGAGTAAAATAAATCCCACCAAAAAGAGCCAAAGATAATTCCATGCATTCTGCATTAGGCTGTTAAA
The DNA here is from genome assembly GCA_013398735.1 of Nothocercus julius. Classification (NCBI taxonomy): domain Eukaryota; kingdom Metazoa; phylum Chordata; class Aves; order Tinamiformes; family Tinamidae; genus Nothocercus; species Nothocercus julius. The sequence continues at coordinate 3,307,846 of VZSV01000055.1, read as the reverse complement.
GTGCAGCAGAAAGAAAATGCGCTCCCCACGTCCCACATATAGGCAGGTTTGGGGTGTGACTGTGTGGGTTTGTCTCACCACTAGGTGACACTCCTGTCTGTTGGAAGGCTCCTGCTGCGTCTGTCACTGCCTGCAGGTAGCAGAAAGGTTGAAATCTGAGATTATCCTGGAGTTCTCTCTCCAGGTGGGGAGCTCCCTGAATGCCTCTCAGGCACGGCCATTGCCTGATTAACAGAGGTTGTTGCAGATTAGAAAGGCTCACTTTTTATTTTGCAAGAATAAAGTGGAAAAAAAAAAAAAAGATAAACTGACTTCAAATTGCGGAAAGTTTTCCTCCCAGTAGAAGGGAGGGCGGGGCATTTCTGGTGAGCTGATTTCCCTTGCACTGCTCTGCAGCTATGGGTTACTGAGAGAAGGCCGTTGTGGTCAAAAGCATGAGGTGTCCATGCTCCAAGTCGAGTAGGACACACGGATTCTTGAGAAATCCTGGCCATGCTGAGCACTTTCAGGAGGCCAAAATGTTACTGTAGTATCACTGTTAATACTCAAGTTGCTGTCTGCAAAACTAGAACTCCTTGCCATCCAGGAGTCCCACGAGATAGAAATCATTCTTGTATGCAAGTGCCCAAATACTATAGGGTAACAGGCTATAGCCACCCCTGCCATGAAAAACATTTTGAGTGGTACTCTCTTTTTTCTTTTTTCATGGCTTGACTCCAGATATTTACTACTGCAGATTTTGGACAGGCTAGTCTGTAAAAAAAATCCCTGAGATTAAAATGGTGGTGTGGCTTCAGATTAAAATAGCCCTCTACCGCAAAAGAGGAATATAAAAAATACAGATAGAGCATGGTGTTTAAAGACAATTGTATTTCTGAAAACACTCCATGGAGAAATGGCATTTACTTTTGACTCGCTGCTCAGGGTAGCTATGTGTGCTTATTGATGCCCAGGCAAATACTGAAGAAACTAAGGGGTACAAATTCCAATTTTCCTGGAAATAAGACATAGCCTGAGATTGCAGCCCTCATCCCTGTCCTCTGATCAATATGAATTGGCTATTAGGTCTGTGCAGAACCCCACTGGGCTGTACTTACACAGACCTTCTTGCAAGATCACAGATTTATGTTTTTTACTGCTTAGCAAGTGATTAGAGAGATAACAGTGGCAATTTGTTAGGCAGCTAACCTTTACAGACACTTCCTAATGTGAAGATCTTCTTTTCACATCATGCGCCTTAACATGAATAATGATAGTCTCAGGAATTTGCCATTTCATGTTTTCCCTGGCTTGTGGTGTCTGTTTTCTCCTTTTCTACAGAAGTATAAAGCTGCTGCCCAAACACAGACTTTCCAGTACTCGGGCTTCCAGTTTTGACCAGGCAATTAACAACTTAACCCACAATCAATAAACAGAGTTTTCCTAAGTGTATAATGCAGTAGGCATGGAGATGAAGATGGATTTTTCCTGTATCCACAATAACACTGAGTATTTACTTGTCTTGCAGTAAATATACTTACCTCCTTTTAATCATGACAATGAAATCAATAAAAGATATTTTACTTGTCTGTTCAAAAACTAATAAGGGAGAAGATTTACAAGAAAGCAGGGTGTGCTTGATAAATTATCAGATGGAGACTCAAGGGAGCTGGCTGAGCCTCTGGGTCTGCCAATCTGAATATTCTCGTTAGTTAGGACTTTTGTAGAGCTGGATGAGTTGGAAAATTTTCCACATTGGTCCCCTAGTCCTCACTTTGTTACTGTGGCAAAGGAACAAAGAAAATGCTGTATATTTAATTAGAGCTATTATCATACAAAGGGGGAACCAGACCATATTAGGGAGCCAATTTACGGGAACAGCTTGTTTACTTTTGGACAAACAGTACTGCCTATAAGAGCTCAGTCTCAAGCACAGCTCCTGCTGACTTCAGTAGGAATCTGATATGAGTCAAAAGTGGAGGCTCAGTAGTGCTCTACAGAGAAGCATAATGATAATTATAACAAAGATTATAATTGGAGATTTCCAAAGTCAATCAGACTGCTTCTGTTAATATCAATAGCTGTCTTGTGGCTAAATTGCCTAGACTAATTCTTTTTTAACACCTCATCCGTACGACTCATCGTTAGACAAATGCCATATCCTAATATATACTGCAACTTAAACACAATGAGAGCTTCAATCTGTTTTTTAATCTCTGTGATATTCTGTCTTGTTGCCCACATACTGGGAAAAAAAGTTTATTGTAGGCAGAAGACTGTACGGACTGTTCCCTATCAGAAAGTCTGCCGGCTTCTTGGCCCTGTAAAGGGATGGGCCTTTGAAGACTTGTGGTGCATACTGACATTTGAAAAATAAGCAGTGAACAAAAATTAAAACAAATTTAAGTGGTTTGCTGCAGCTTTTAATGTTGCAACTAAAAAAATGTACTGAAAGGAAATAACATATTGAAACAGATTGATAAATGAAGGGAAAAGTTCAGTCAGCAGTTCAAAACCTTATGCAATGCATAAAATGGTAATTTCTAGCCAATAGAAAAAAAAAACTGCAATTGCCTTAGAGAGTCCTGTAACCAAAGGTTCTCCATAAAAAAACAAACTATCATCTTCCCATAAAAAATGGCAAAAACATCCATCCAAAGTTATCTCTTTAACAAGAGAACTTGGAGAACAGAAAATAGATTCTTGCTTATCCCAATGCCTCGCTTTCCTTTTGCACAGAGCATGGATTTGGAGTCCCAGCCAAAGTACTTGTCTAGGGTTAAGCAGATGCCCATCCTACAGAGACTGACGTCAAAGTCCCCTGTCTTCATTCATGACAGGGACCTCCAGGACACGCTCCTCATCATAGACAGAGCCAGTGCCACTGAGCGAGTACCTGAAGTTGTCTGGAACATTTTTAGGCTTGTGCATTCTCTGGATCTGTTTAAAAGGACAGTGTTGTTTAAAAGGAGGACTCAGAAACAACAGCCTATGTTTTCAGAGTTAGAATCCACCGTCAGCAGTTAATTCTAACTGGCCTGATTTTCCATGCCCCAATTTGAAACAAGCTCCTCTGATCCTCACAAAATTAAGCCATTTTCAGTTTGAGACCTACCTTTCGATAACTGATTGGGAACATTACGACCTGCCTTAAACTGTAATGTGTTACAAAATTACAGGGGCAATTTATGGGACAGCAGACAGCTTCCTTTGCAAGTAACTGACTCCCCAGTGCATTTTATCCTTATAATGAGTCAGTAAAACAAGTCACAGCTACAGCACAATGAATGCCAAGAGGCACACTGGACAGCAGGTATTTTTAATGATTTCATCCATCAGCCCCCCCCCCCCCCCCCCCCCCCCCGCACACACTCTTGTACCTTTTGGCAGTTTACTGTACTACACTATACAAGGAAACTCACTATCAGTATTTCAGCTGCATCTCTTGTACCGCAGTGAGATCAATACCATGTTCCCGTGTCAGCCTGGCTAGAGGAGAGAGGTCAGAGCACAGTTCTCTGGCCTAAGGACAAACCCTGAAAACAAAAAGTAGAAAAATCTTCTAGGACCCAAGGGCCTGAGGCAAGGAAAGCTAGACGCAGAGAGTGTCTCCACCCATGGAGATTTATAGCAGTGAGGACTCATCCACTGGTTAGCCCAGTTGCGACTGAGGTTTTATTGTGGAATAGTTACACATATGCCCTTTGAATGGACAGGGATTGAAAGCTGCACAAGATTTTTCCCATTCACATAGATCCATTCTCCTTGAAAAGTAGAATAGGGCAAGACCAGGCACAGCTTCACAGGGCCTAGCTGAAAGCCATGAGCTTTTGTTATTTTGCAGACCAGTGCCTTTCAGTTATTATTTTTTACTTACTCTGTTTATTTATAGCACTACTCAAGACTGAGTACATATTTCGCTGTGGGGTGAATAAAAGACTAAAAAGATAGCTATCCCTGCCTACAATGTCTCAGCAATAAGCCCAGGTCAGCTAGAAATAAGCTAGGAATGCAGCTACGCGTTTGTAGCTGAAATTTGCTCAGAGCAGGTTTGGGTCACTTGTCCACAGCTCGGCTCTGAGCAAGAAGCTCCCCCCGTGCGCCGCTGGCCCCGTTCCGCAGCGTGGTGGCTGGATAAATGTGGACGTGGCAGGTGGGTAGAGGAGGCAGCAGCGCAAGGCACCCTCACGCTGCCAGTGCATCTCCGAGCGGCTTGTGGCTGCCTCTGCCGGCCTCCAAGTCAGCTCGCCTGCTGCTGCGCAGAGCGCGTGCAGAAATACCTCCCTCTAGTGAAGAGAGGTAACTATTGCTAGTGCGTTCTTCTGCTTGAGGCACTGCCTTTGTGCTGTTTTATGCTCTGCCCTACAACTTTGCTTCTGAGTTTTATATTTGCACTAAGCTTACATCCACTCCTTAAAAGTGAAGAGAAGGAAATTAATGACCACATCTCATGTCCGCCCTTGCAGAAGTCCAGAGCATCACCAAGCTGAACATGGGGCAGCCCTTATGCCTGGGATTTTTTTTTATAAATAACACATTTGGAAGAAGAGACGTGCATCTGATCCAGGATCTTGGTGAGCTTGTGCTGCGAGAGAGAGAGACTTTGGGTCTTGTATTTTCTGGAAGCAAGGTATTTAATTAGATTGTTAGTGGTGTTTATTCATGACACCTTAACATAGTCTATCCTACCGGTGACATCAAGGCCTCTAAAAAATCCAATCCAATCCAATTCCTTAAAGCAGGGACTTAACCTTATAGCAGGTCTCACACTTGATTTGCCATCTTTCTATACTGCATGTTGGCAGAGTTGTACCAGTGTGGATTGAGTGTTAAGTAATAGAAAGGATATTCTCAACACATATGCTAACAGATACAAGGGGGAGGAACCATTGATATTTAGCTTTTGCTAAGGCGGGAAGACTGGGAATAGGATGATGCCTCATCTTGACATGCTTTTCTGTGCATCCAGTTGCTATATTATATGATATGGAAAGAGATTCTTTCCATTATATGACCTGATATTCAAATTTTTGCTTTGGTAGGAATTAATTCAGTCTTTAAGAGAAAGTAGATATGGACATAAACAAGCAAGAACCCTAAACAGGACTTGAATATCTTTCTCAGACTACAGATAAATGGTGTTTCAGAGTAGCATAGCAGCTACAATGAGCTAATCCAGTAATATTTATGGGGAGGTGGAAACAAAATGGTCAAAAAACTAAGTTGGCAATGAAGTCTTTGAAACTTTCATTTCTTCATAATTTGGGTGAAAAACACTTTGCAAGTAAGAGAAATGCACTTTCTGGGTTACTTTCTGGAAAGTAACCTGTTTCCCACTGGGAAACTTGCCCTTTGAATTGGAGCAACAGCAAAGCAAGGGAAAATGCTTTTGAAAGTGCCAGAGAAATTCTGTGGAGCCCTAAAAAACAGAGTAAGGAAAAAGTGAGCGGAAGCAGCATCTGATTATGTCATTATCTGAACCTCAAAAATCTTCATTTCTGTGGTGTAAGTAAAACACAAGCGTTGCTTTAGGCACTTGTGATTATTTTCTTGTCTCTTAAATAGACTTCTTTCCAGTTCTTGAAAAAAAAGTATTTTTATGAGATATATAAACCACTATGACATACAAATTTTCTTCTCCTTGTCTACCATGGCTGGGAATGGGGCAGCTTTAACCTTTACTTTAGCTGCATTTCCAGATCTACAGTTCTAGCCTCTGCAAACAACTGCCCTCAGATCCAATTCAAGGATTCTCTGTAGTGTAAAAAGCCTGAATTTTGTTGTGTTAAAGCTAAGGGGACGAGCTGAGTTGTGGTGTCTGGCATGGGGTTTTTACTGCCCGTGGAATCTCTTCAGGCACTTTCCACTTTATGCCTGAAGTAGTTCTGGTTGCTCCAAGTCATGCCACAGCTGACTGCCTCCTCTGCCTCCCTACCCTGCCAGCTGGTGTCTTCTATTTTTTGCTTCCGCAGTCACCTATAAAATGTTCCGCCCATGCGGAAGGGAAGTTGGACACCCAGCACACTCCAGGTCACAAAACAGTGCTCCCTTTTTGGCAAGATTTTACTAACCTGGCATATTGGCGAGATAAATATTATTGACATCCCTCAGCTCTATCCATCCTCTCCCTCTCTTTTTCTTTACAGCCAGCTGGTTTGGATATGGAGTCAGGCTCTCTCTTGCCTGCTAATCCTGGAACCGCTGTCCTGTGCAAATCAATGGCCACATCCTTACTGCTGCAGAAGTCAAAGGTCCTAAGTCTTACCTGGGCCACACACACACATCTCTCCTCTTATTTCAGCTAGTAAAATCTTCAAAGCACCTTTCTTTTATGCTATTTAATCTCACTACCATGCAGACTGTCTTCTCTCTTTCCCTGACTTTCTGCTTCTTTCCTTTGCCTTCCTCTGAGATACATGCTACAAGAGCACCTTGTTTCTCTGAAAATAACAGGAATATTCAAGTCATTGAAACACTAAATGGGCTTCAAATCTATTAGGACTGAGTCATGAGGTGAATGAGTGGACATTAGGGCTCTGAAAGTGAGATTTCTTTCATTCTGCAAAATGCTGTGTGATTATGCAAAGCTGTTCCCTTATGTCTTCTGCCAGACAAAATATGTAGACACTTTTCTTGCCTTTTGGAGGGGAAATGCTCTGCTTGTGCATAAATGCTCTATCTCCTGCTCGAATTAAAATGAGACTTCACAGAGCTAGTAAATTGCACAGTGCTGGGCTGAGCAGACCGGCAGCTCAGAACAGCCCCATCTCACAGTACATTGCTTGTCTCAGCAGCAAGGCATCCTGCAATAGGCTTGGTCTGGCTTCTGGTCTGTAACTCATTGTGTAAATGCCAGCCAAACTAAAGCAAAGCAGATGGCACAAGTCATTTGAAGATTAACGAAGCTAGTTGCATTAAAAATTAACTTCAAAGATGTCTTTTAATGGAAAGGATGCTTTCTAGCTCATAATAACTGGTCAAAAGAAAAGGAACAAGCAGTAAGAACAGACAAAACTTAGAGGAACACACCTACAAATAGTTATTGAAAGTGATAAACTTTTCAGACTTAATCCTCACTAAATTCAATTAGCAGTCTCAAAGACTTCATTTCTTTCCTAAGTTCCTATATTGCTTTGTGAATTTTACCATTTCTCTTGAAATGTAAAAGTAGACCAAGTAAACATTAAAGAAGTGATTATTCACAGCACAGTCTACCATGACATTTACAGTGGACATCAAAACTTTTCATAACTTTGGCTGAGCAGTGACATTTTACTTTGCATTACTGGCTATACCTCCTTTGAAGGTGAAATGGCTATCAGGAATCAGTACTGCAACGAAATTATTTTTGTTTTATCTCTACAAAAATGCAGGCAAAGCTGCCCCCATGAGTGCCTCTTTCCCTGCCAATTCACTGATTCTTGAAACTAGTTCTTCTAGTGCAAACCCTCAGCAGTGACCAAACACTAACAGACTGTCCTACAGGGTTTTAAACACAGACAGGAATTAGCTACATATTTGGTCTATGAGCTGGGAGTAAAAATGGTGTAGCAGAATTACATAAACACAAAATCTTAGCAGAATATTGGCAACATGAGCTCTGTGAATGAGAAGAGCACAGTCTTCTGACACAGACAGGCCAGGATTTCTGAACTATTGGATTGCTTGATCTATCCACCTGTGTACAGAAATGGCAATTGCCATACTCTTTTTCCAAGAGTAAGACCTGGCATTTCGGGGAAGAAGTGCATAAATTTCCAAGTCAAAAGATAATTAAACCACAACATTTGGAGACAGACATTGTTATGTAGGCTGGTCTTTATATAGGGACTCTTCTATGAACAAAATTTGGAGGCTGTATAAAACTTTCTCAGGGATGATTTTAAGTAATGACTGTAAGTCATGTCACAAGGAGAGTATCAAAACAACAAAACAAAAATAAAACAAACCAAATTTGTTTTAGAATAAAACAAAAAAATCCCACCCTCTTTTTCTAGAACCTGAAATCATCAGGATACCTGGTAAATACGCCTTCATGCAGCCATTTCCCTGGTGCCGCTCTGAAAAGACTGTCATCTTAAAAGATCAAGGCAACCATGTCTTCAGTCAGAAAAGCTTTCACGATCTTTTAAGTTCTGCAAAGGGCTTGAGCCCATGTTTCAGTCCCTTGCCTAAATGCTTTATGAAAGAAAATATCTGAAAGCTTTTTCTTATGGCCTTACTGAATCTGGTCCTAAACAGCCACCCTATCTGGTCCTAATAGCCACAAGTGTACAACCAGGAATGGTGACTATCTAAATTCCATAGATTTCATTACAAGAAACCTTGGGAATATAAGAGTTTGATATAATATGACATATTTCTGAAACACACAATCTGTAAAAATAGAATGTAATTTCTTGTACTGACTACAGACAATAAATTCTTTCAAAGGAAGGTAAGTCCCATAAAATTAGAGTGCTTAAAAGTTGTCTTTATCCTCAAGAGCAAAAGTGAAAAAGGACAAAAATGCTATATCCATAAGGACACAGAATTTGACTTTTGTTCAGTTCTATCTGTTGATCGTAAGCAACACTCGTGTCAATTAAAACACAGTAAATTAGATTGCTTTTTGTTCTCATGGTAAAGCGCTAAACATTATGACTACTTAAACTACTGTAAATTACATGCTTTGAAATATACTCACATTTTGTTGTAGTCTTTGTACAACCTCCACCCTCCTCATGCAGAATATTTAGCCTTATACTGTAATATACTTACACTGTAATAACCTGCACTAATCTGTGGTACTGATATAAGAAATAAATATCATCAAATCAAAGAAATAAATATCAAATCAAAGAAATCAAAGAATATAGAAATATAGAATATAGAATATAGAAATATATAGAATATATATAGAATATATATAGAATATAGAATATAGAAATATAGAAATATAGAATATAGAAATCAATATCAAATCAAAGAAATCAAAATTAAAGAAATAAATATCAAAGAAATAAATTTCATCAGTCGTGTGTTTCTGGGTCCAACAGATCCTTTGACACACTCCAGATTAGATGTTTTGTCTCCCAAGCTCCATAATAATAAGTGAATATTTTGCTTTCCTGGAATATGCACAGGAATTCTATAAAACTGTTATCAGGCTGCTCTGAAAACTTAACATACTCTAAAGTATACTCAGTTAAACAGTGTGACGTGAATTCACTTCATCATCATATCTCCATGGTTGAAATAAGTCTGGCAATAGAGACATTCATGAACTACACATTAGATTATGTGATATTATTCTTTAAAACAAGGCAAGCATGAAATTCAGAATTGTGTATAACATTACCAGGTTTGATAATGTAGACTTGAGTACACAGTGTCTGAGTTTAACTCAGTTTATAAATGATTCCATTCAGGTGGAATGGTTCAGAATGGTTCGTGATAATGCAAATTATTAGCTGAATTTTTGACATTTATATGTGTACTATGAAGGCTTTCAGAGTTGGATTGAAATCTACAACAGAATGTCATTATAACACTTGCAGTGACATCAAGAACAGGACTTCAGCTTGATCTTCTACAGATCTCATTACAGATTCATATAAGAAAACAACCAACACGTGCTATTGCCATGGAAACAAGACAGAATATCATGAAGCAGTACAGCCCATATTTCAAAATAGAGAGGACAAAGTTGGACGATTATAGCACAAGACTGACAGGCGTTTTATTTGTAACCTGTACAGATCAAAACAAAACTTAGCTCCTGCTCTTTGAAACAAAATTCCTCAGTGCAGTTTGCAGTGCTGGTTTCAGGCTCTGGTTTCATTTTCATATTTGCGAACATGAAAACTCCAACCAGTTAATTTAGATTATGTTGTATGGGAGGACAGAGGCTGAACAGGGGCAGAGACATCACAGCAGGTGTGTAGGTGTGCTGGTGTACAAGGAACAGGCATCACAGAATTGACTGAGGAATGAGTCAAGTTCAAGTCAACCAATACTGATAAAGAGAGGTAAGCAAAACCACCAGAAGCCCAAACAGACGGTATTTCGTTCATAGGAGAAAGGCTAATTCCAAATGCAATGGTTATCCAATATCAGTGGCCAGATCAAAAAGGATTACAGTTCTTGTGACTTGCAGTGCACACTACTGAAGTAGCACTACAGTGCAAGTAGCGCTTGCACTGAACTCTCACAATTCTTCATCCTGCCTAGCCATTCAAATACTTTTGGACATATTATATGTGTAGGATATCTAAGCAGTCTAACTTCTCAACCTTCTGCTTGTGACTAGATAATTGAAAAATCTTTTGAGCCATGTAGTACACTAAATGATCAACCTGATCTAGAGTTTTGACTGTTGTCTCTGACTGCAGAGTGGTAGCTAGTGAGCATGTTTGATGCTTTGTGTTCAGTAATACCAAAAAATGCCAGAAATTCTATAATGATGGAAAAAAAGAGCTTAAGGGGAAAAAAATTATCCTTCCTGTAGAAAGGATCCACATGGTGGTTCTACCTTCAAGAAGCAACTGAGGGTTTACAAACTGCTCTACTGGAATCACTTTTAGCAAAACAGCTATGGGCAAAACATCTCTTGGAAGAGAAAAGCAGAAATATGGTTTTAAGGAACATTCAGAAAGCCTTGGAAGGTTGTACCAAGGTAGCAGTTTGTGAGAGTTTCAAAAACTTTTAAGAGAATGATGTAAGATGGGAAAAGGAAAAATATTACAGTACGCAGACATCATGCAAGTGTGCTAAGTAAATGAGGCTTTGGGAAGCCTTTCAATGCCTGAATATGAATGTGTGGTTTGTGTGGTATTTAATTATTATAAACTCACAAATTGTCATCTACTTCAGGAGCTCATGTTTTTGCCAAGTTAAACATCTTAATTGATAGGTTAAGCTCACTGTTTCAACTTTGGTTCATTCTTGCCTGGTTCCGTTCTGATTTGAAAAACAGAATGAAAGACAGTGAGAATTTGAGAGAAGAATTGGAATGCAATATGAATTTTTGATTCAAAATTATATTTCCAGTAAAACATACAAACTTTAATAGTAGAGGGTACCTTTTATGAGAGCAAAATACCAAACACTGCTAAAAATAATACTAGCTGGATTTTTGCAATAAAACTGTGCAAAGACATAAAATTTATTATCACAAAAATACTAGAATATAAGGATTTTTTTTCCATCCTTGAAATTTTGACATAAATTTTCTTTCCTAATAGTTAAGTACAAGTTAATGCAGTCAACAACTCAAGTAAAATTACTTTTTTTTTCCTAAGCCTTTTCCTTTTTTTTTCTTTTGTACATCTGGGCTTTTCTTCTCTTGCTCTGCTTGCAGGGCTGCTTCACCGGCTGCCAGCGCTTCTTGTTTGCTGAGCTCAGCCTCGAGGAGCTTGCTTCTGTACGCTTCCCGAATGCCGAGAATTCGGCCTCGTGTTTCATCTAAGGACATCTAGCCAAAAAAAAAAAAAGCAAAAAGCAAAAAGAGCAACACTCCCACCGGCTCATGAATGCTGATTTCATCACAGGGAACTGCATCCTTTTTATGGTTTTATGTTTTCTGCATCATTTCACTATGTTTCACATTGTGTCACTACTACATGATTTGGCGGGATTGGTAGGGCCTCTCTGCTTTTCTTTCTACCTGCTCATGCATTTTTATTGATTGTCACAGTAACACATCTATGTGTTGCAGTCTATGTTTTCACCATGAGGAAGAAGAGAAAGTTCATGAAAATCTTTTTCAAATTACTGGCATAATAAGCTAATTGCGTAGGAGGCAGGACAGGGCGGCAGATTTGTTACCCATCTGGATCTAGTCCTGATTCAGTCACTAACTTACATTGTCACCTTAAACAACTCCTTTAAGATCTAATTTTCAGCGGTGCTGAAGTGGCTTATGAGCCCAAGTCCCATTTTGAAAAAAGCGTAAAGGAGCCTAAATCACACTGACCTTCAAGGAAACTTAGGCCAAATGGGACTTGGTCTCTTGAAAAAGCTTTTCCCTTACTTTCCATCCTGGACAATGGGGAAACCTGAATATCTTTGTACAGTTCTCTGTGGTCTACAGATGAAGATACTGTAGAATGCTGATCAGCACATTATAGGTATTCACAAGTAACTTTGATACTAAATTCTTATTGTAAAACATTTTCAGTGGCCATGCGTCCTAGAAAGAGCTGAGGCACTCCTCTGAAAAGAAATTGACCTTCTAGAATTTAATACATTAGGCATTGGAAATTATAGAAATACCTGAAAACCTTGACATATTATTATTATTAGGGAATCAGCAAGTCACTAGTAGAAGACCCTGGCTCCTTGAAGGCTTCTAGTTAAGCTCTATACATCAATCTGCCTGGGAACTTATTAAGATATTTTCAAGTGACTGCTGTAAATTAATTGGTCGAATTTAAATTTATTTTTTTTTAATCTCTTATCCAATTTTAGGAGCTCTGGAGAGGGGCCAGTCAAATTTTAAAGGTTATTGTTTCACCATTATGAAACAAAAATATTTGTTTGGCTCTCAAATCATAAGCCAGTTTTGTTAGGGTCTGTTCACCAATTTTATTGCTTGAGTTAATGCCAAGGATGGATCTTACACAAATACTACAAAATTTACTATTTGTAGTCATGTTTCTTTAAGGATTAATACTTTTAACTATTTGTTTATTAGCTTTATGCATGTTCTAGGAACACTGATACTATGCTCTGTCTCTGAGCTGCTAGACATATTAGGAGGGGCTCACCCTCCTACATAAATGATCATGTTCCCTATTATTTTCCAGAACAGCATATACAATTCTACAAAAGAAAAATGGCCAAACTTTATCTGATATGTGTCTGGTCGTATATACTACATGCTCAAATGATTTTCACTTCCTGTTATGGTGATATTCTTAAAATAGTGCTGTTGCAAAGAGCTATACCTGGAAACGTACTAAGAATATTCTATTAAGAATGTTGTATAGCACTGTACTTTTTCTAGAAGCTTCAGTTTTAACTTTTGCCCAGGTGAAACTTCAAGCTGTTACATTTAATTAATTTGGTTAATTACAAATTTAGTAATTGGTAGTGAATACAAAAGTCTTGAGAATGGTCGAGCTACTTTAAAAAATTATATTTGTGCTAGTGCTGTATATCACTAACAGTTAGACCTACCTGCAGATTCTCATACATTTCAAGTATATTCTGCTTCAGTAAAGTTCTAGCATTTTGTTCTTTTTTCCTTTCTTCCAAAGTCAGCTCTCGAAGTTCTCGAAAATGGTTGATTTTTTCTGCTTTATGCATCTCTTCCTGCTGAATGACAGACTCGGTTCTTAGAACAGCCTCAGACATTGTTTTTCTGCAGGCAGCACAAAGACATTTGTCTCACTTCAAATTAAGTTTTGGGAGGTATACCTACATGCGTGTTTGGCTTACATACTGCAATACAACAACTTAGATACAGTTAAGCAGTCACTTTTCCTCTGCTTATGCAACACAAGTGAGAAAGTATTTCCTGAGGTCCAGACCTTCTCAGACTCGAGTGTCTATTTTAAAATATTTGTAAAATCATGCTAATCTTTGAGCATATGAGAACTCCTGCCAATGAAGTTCACTTTTAATTTGCAAGAAGCATCTTATTTTCAGAACTTTTTGATACTATTACAATTTCACATTGAAATAAATGCCTTTTTTTTTTTGACATTGGCATATTGGCAGCAAACTGCATAATATATTTTTATAATTTGCCTTAAATGACTTCTGTAAAAGTTAAGGAATTGAAGACAAATGAAATCCCTACAAGACTCAAGCCTGTGAAATATATTTTGTGCTGTTTTCTACTGTTTGAGTGTTATTCACTTCAATATAAAGGCAGTTTCCCTTTCAATTTGAAATTGAGTTTGGGGAATTACTGAGCATGCTCTAAGGTCTTTTCTTTTGAGAATCAATGCGTTGCACAAATGTCACCCTGAATACAAATGTGCATAAGCATGAACTGCAGGCCAGGAAACATGGAGATGCATGTTAGGTAAATCGCTTTATATTAACACATAGAATAAAGAATATAATTATTTTGAATAAAAATGTAATTAATATAATTATTTCAGTTGTTAGCTATGCATTTTGTTGAATATATTATTTGTTTCTAGCATTACGTGCTGATGAACCTCATATGCACTTATTTCAAGATGAGCATTTAAACATACTGGCCAGCATATGCATTTTCTTCAATTTTTTATATCATTCTTGCATGACACACAGAATTAATTCAGCTCCTTTGACATGTGTCCTGTGTCCAAGGACACAAATTATAATGGGATGTATGAAGGCACACATATTAAAGAAATTAAAAGATAATAACCACATCTGGGTGACATCTATGCCTCTACTATGTGGCATTTTCTACTATGTAGTTTTGTCTGTACAACATAAAGGACAGATTAAACAGGATTTCCATGGATTTCCATGGCAAGTTTAACAATTATGTGATGGAACTGTAGCTCCATTAAAGAAATGCAAAAGAAGAGATTAAATTCATATGTATAATAGCATATAATCCTCCAGGTAAGAATGAGTTACAATTGCATAAACAATATATTGCCTTTATAATTTCTTATATATCAAAATTCTTAGGTAGCCTTTCATTTCTGTGGTTCACTGGGATTTAATTACACTTGCTGCAGTTTACCTCATGTAGACACTGTAGTCTATAGGCTCCCATTCCTTTTGCTGCATTTGTAAGGTTGAATCTCCAATTGTTTGTGATGTTTTCTTTTCAGTGGTAAGAGAATCTACAACAAAATAGATTAAACTCATTATTCAGCTGCACCAAGAATTTCTCCTTATGTATTTTTAAACATTTTTTTTTCCGGTTTTGTCTCAACAAAATATATTATTATATGTAAGAATATAGGTTAGAAAAAAAACTTAGTTTTATTTTCAATACTCATGACAGAATTGAAGTACTTGCAAAAAGTATGTCAGAGGGAAATGTATGCATGTACCTTAGCTAAATCCACACTACTCATGAAGCAGTGGAAATATGACTAAGTGTAGGCAATTTAAAATGGTTAAAGAACATGAGAACTACTTTGATCAGTAAGGAATCATGTTCTTTTAGGGAAAAAAAATCAATTAAAATCTGAATGAAAAGTTCTTGGGTGCAGTTTAAAAAATATATTAATCTTTGGGCAGAGATCTAGTTAGGGAAACACCAGATCAAATAAAAAAAGTCCAATGTGTAGGAGTAGATAAAATGAGTTATTAAAAAAAAAAAAAACAAATGTCTATGTTACTGTGAGGGTGACAGAGCCCTGGCACAGGCTGCCCAGAGAGGCTGTGGACTCTCCTTCTCTGTAACTCTTCAAAACCTGCCTGGATGCCACCCTGCGCCACGTGCTCTAGGGGGGTTGGACTAGATGGTCTCCAGAGGTTCCTTCCAACCTCATCCACTCTGTGATTCTATGATTACAAGAGGCCCCACACTTGCATAAACTCAAATTTCAGGTGTAGAATTAATCCCTTCTTTGTAATAGATGAGTGCAAAATTTTGATCACAGTTTCCCTCAAACTACATGATATTGAATTCCTGACAAAAATGTTGTATCTCTGACTAATCTCTAAATATTAATATTTAGTGTGTAACAAAACGTTAGTCATTACATTGAATGCTTTTCCCTGTTTCTACTACCTAGATGTGTTAATCTTTGAATGAAAAAGAACTGTCAAATCAGCTACTACGGTATAACAAAGCGAAATGGAAATGTTATGATTTAAAATTTATTTAACCTGCAAAATTTATTTTTAACCATATGGACAGTAATAATGTTACATATCCAATAGTTGAGCCTTTAATGTAGCATTCTCACAGTAGAATAGCTTATCCGACATTAAGCTTGCCACTGTATTGAGCTGTATTATGATTTTTAAGGTTTCCTTATTTCAGTTTGACTGGGTATGTTGAAAAGAGTCTGTGAAATCTGGTAAGATTTAGTGATGATAATAGTAGTTAGTTTCCCTGAAGAAAAACTTCTATTACCCTATTTATTGCAGTAATCAATGAAATCTCTAAAAATATTATTGGAATTATATCTCCAGCAAGAGGAAAGAGAAATCTAAGCATTAAAAATTTTTACTTCTCTCATGAATGTGTTTGTGACAAGGTTTACAACTAATCTTTCTGGTTGCCTTTTCTTTGGAACATTTGGAAATGCTTCACATGAAAAGCTATCATTAAGTGCAGTTGGTTTCTATGAGTTTCAGTGTTTACCTGTGCTCTAAAATTGTTTCCATAAGAGACAATGATAAATACTATCAACGAGTGACAAGAAAGAAAAATAAATAATATTAAATTGAACTTTGTCTAAATCACAAGATTATAAACACTTTCAAAACATTTCTTTTTCCTTTAGATTCAAATGGAATTTCAGATTTGAAGATCCACTCACAGACAGTGCCTGGAGCATTGCTGGTGAGGATTTTGAAGGGTCATGGGAGATCAGGTTAGCAAACCACTGAGATGAATTAAATGCTAAATGGGACTACTAAGTGGGGACTATTTATAGGAATATAAAATTTATTTCACTTTGATAAATATAAATAAGCCTTTGCACATACAGACTGTTTCAGATGCTAAACAAATTTTTAGTATTTCTACACTAGTGACCTCTCTTACCAAACTTGGAATTGAGGGAGTGTTTTTCAATGAATTTCCCAAAATATTCCAAGTTAATTTAAGGTTACAAATCTAGTACTAGAGGACTGCCTACAGTTTGCTTCAGGATAACCTGTCAGCATCCAAGCACCAAAAGGAACAGAACAATTAAAGACAGGACCACAGAATTTTTGAGGTTGGAAGGCATCTCTGGAGATCAACTATTTCAAATCCCATTCTCTTTACACCCTCCAATCAGGTATTTAGACACATTGATAAGAACCCCCTCAGTCTTCTCTTCTTCAGGCTGAACAGGCCCAGCTCTAACAGCCCTTCCCCATATGATAGATGCTCCTTGATCTTGGTAGCCCTTTGGTGGAAACCCTGTAGTAACTCCATGTCCTCTTGTATTAAGGAGGCGAGTGCTGGACCCAGCACTTTACATGAGCTCTGCCAGGGTTGAGTAGAGGGGAACATAACCTCCCTCGACCTGTTGGCAATGCTCCTGCTTATGCCCAGGATAATGTCGGGTTTTGCCATAAGGGCACATTGCTGGATAACAATCAGCTTGCTGTCCACAAGGACTCCTAGCTCTCTGTCCCAGAGATAGAGATCATAAAGACAAATCATACACCTTTACCAGGGCTATTCTTTCAATTTACTACCAGTATTTCATGCAAAAGTCTTTTCTGTATTCTGAACAGGCTATGAGGAATGCTTAAAATCCTATTATTTAACTTCCCAACCTGTGCTAAAACACACGCTATGAAATGTATAAACTGCATTTGAGAATCAACGGTAGGAACTGTGATAGCTTACCCACTTTGATTTGTGAACATTTTATCTTTAAAGTGATTAATTTGTTTTTAAATATTTAAACTATGATGCTCACAAACAGGGTGAAATGCTTGACAGAAAGCTATACCCTTACCTCTTTCTCCTGGACTAGGTGATAAACTTCTGATTTCAGTCTCAGCTACGGGTTCCTCTGAACCTTTCACAGCATACTTATTAATAAACCGCATGCGTTCCTGAAAAGCCTAGAGATCAAAGTTTTAGTCCAGATCAGAAGAACTGTACTGAATACTTTAAATCCCAAAGAGTTTTCAAAAGTAGGAAACCAAGTGGTCAATAAGAGAATAAACCTTTGAATCCAGGGCACGTTTCATTCAAGCTGAGATATGATACTGCTTTTTTATTACTGGTAAGTGTATTTCATTGTTAAGATCTACAAAAACATCAACCAAGACAAAAGGGAGTATTATCAGTGAGTAATTGTGAAGTGTAGGCAGGGGGAGGGAAAGAAAGATAAACAGGACAGGACTCACATTTCATGTCACAGTCATACTCAAGGCATCTTTCAAGCAGGATTTTTTTTTTCTGAAATAATAACTTGTCAATATTAAACATCCATTTTTTCTAGCAATATTTTGGAACCTTTTGTTATTTAGTTTTAATGTGTTGTGTTGATGAGAAACAATCACTGGTAATTTATGTCAAGGACATCAAGAGTATATGAGTAAGAGTAGCTAAGTTAACCTTTCTGAGGTTACTCTTTCAAAAAGATGAAAAGTACGCAAAGTACCACTTTAGGCTTCAATTATCTTTAATGCCAAAAGCAGGTATCACCATATCACCAAAGACTGACTGTCTTCTCTAAAATTTGATCTAAGTTCACCAGTCTTTCTCTTAAAGGCTCAGACTACCAGAAGGAACAGAGGTATCAAGTGTCATCTAAGAGTAAGGCATCTAATTCCCACAGTTATAGGGCACAGGATCTCAGAAACGGGCAGACATTTAAGGCAGGGAGATCAAGAAGAAAGGAGAAAGGAAATTACTTAGTACAAAAAACAGACCCTCAAATTATACATCCATTTTGTTAGCATATTACATGTGGATGCTGCAATTTTCTTGATGATAACTGTTCAAAAAGAAGCCATAGGTGTTAAGAGGTTTTCAGAATGGAAGTCTTCAATTGCAATTCAATTGAATTTCTGAGCAAAAAAAAAGGCAAACAGGGTGATAGAACCAGCATTTTGAAGAGATTCTTTACACATCAAAGGAGAGTAACTTCCAGATAATTTTAAGGACAGTGCATTTGCATTTTTAGTCTCAGCACAGCCAATCAAAGCCACAGAGTAAGGCATCCCTCCTTAGATCAAAGTTTAATACAGTACTCTCAGAAAATTTTGGGAGGTTCACATACACCCAACAGAAACAAGAAAATCTGGAAGTGGGAAGCCTCACTCATGACTGGGTTAATTTCTGCAAGTTAATATACAAAACACAAAATGTTCCTAAGCTGGGGTAATGGTCATTGGTGATGGTGATATAAGAGGATGATTTTTAGATATACTCTAAGACTTCATTTTTTTTGATTTATTCATTTATTTATTGATAATGGTTTTCCTGTTCTGAATCAGCAGGTTAATCTTTTGCTTCCCTAGGAATAACTAAATTATTTTTTCCACCCCAAGCAATCCAGTGTCAAAAATGATTCCAGATGCAGTGGACACACCTGAATTAGTATTGCTTCCCCACAACAGTGAATTCATACAGAGAAGCAGGTACAGGACAATTTGAGTGATGATACGGCCAAGCACTAGTTCTTCCATAAAAATCTTTCTGTCATGTTTATAATGAGATATACTGACATGTTTATGGCCAATGTATTTCTGGCTGGAGGTGGCTGAACAGCCAACCTGTCAATAGCAGCAGCTTCGGACTTGTGTAGAGGTAGCAGGCTTTCTAAGGAAACACTTTTCTGTTTAAGAATCTAAAGTCTTGGTGTTCTAAAGAAATGCACAGTAGATGACCTGGATTCTTGCCTAGAATTCACACACATCAGCTCTTTCGATTCTTTAAAGTGTGTAAAATTGCTTGCCTTCCACAAAGAGGTGGAGAACCACCTGAAACCAGATTCATATTGTGGGAAATGCTCTGCCTTCACAACAGCTCCTGGATTTGTAACACAGTTGCCTCAAAGATTAAGCTCTGATTACCTTGACTGCTCTTCCTGGCTCTGCAGACTCCCAAGCTTGTTTCATGGCTTTGATTTCATCCGCTCTCTCCGTGTCCTTCTTCACTTCCAGAACTTCTGCCTCTTTCTGTTCACTAACTAGGCGTAGAGTCCAGTATGGTCTGCTTGAAGCAGCTTGCTGAAAGTGAAGTATAGTAAACATGAATAATCTAAATGTATTTATTGATCTAAATCTATTACCACTATTTAGGATAAAGTCAAGTTTCTGAATTCTGGTTTCGTGACAGACTTTGACATACATTACTAGATAAATAATGTCTGCCAAAGGGAAGGAAAATCACAGCCTCTAGAAGCTCTGTAAGATATTTTGTTTACATGCCTTTCCTCAGTCAGCTTTTAGCTGAGACTAAAAGTGGGCATCTTTATCTTCAAGCATTGTCTCATCTTGAACCTTCCATCTGTTGTAGTGGCAGACTGCAGAACCCCCAAGAACTATAATTCCAGCATGATCAGCATGCCCCAGAACTGGAGATGAAGACAGAAATGTAGCATAATCTAAAGTTTTATCATGTTTTCATGGCCAACAGGCTCAAGTGCAGCAGCAGCCCTGACTGCTCTGAAAGAAGGACTAAGGCCCTGTGCCATAACTCTGTATGATCAGGTGTGCATGTGATTCACAAGGAGGCTTGCATATTTAGTCAACCAAACAGTTCAGTAGAGATTTCTTCATGGAAAAATTTATGGAGATGTCCTCTCCTTGCTGCCCTCCCATGAGGCAGCAAAAATCCAAGCAAAAGCAATACCATTATAGGATGAATTTTCAGTATCTTCTTGCCTTCCTTTAATCCATCTGCAGTAGCCCTTTGGTCAACAGAACACTGAGACTATCCTACCACAGAGAATAAGAATTTGTAAGAAGGATGTTACCATTTTTTTTTTTTTTTTCTGTCACTGTATACCGCAGCTAGTGACAATGGTAATGGACACTGAAGATATACAGGACAGGAAATTCATCTCTGTGGATTCCTGTGAGAGCCCTTACAGCAAATGATTCTAATGAGAGTACCCGTAAGGCAAATTCATGGAACTTAATATACCTGCATAGACAGAAACTAGACCTCAAAAAGGAAGAGACTGTGGTTTGCTTCACATTTAAGCAAAGAAATAAGCACATAACATCTCTAAATGCACGGTATATGTTTCATATGTGCAGTTAATGTTTCTTAGGCGTAAGACTAGGAAGGTGGCAGAGAAGAGCATAGAAAAATACACATTTCTTGGATTTGTTCTCACCTGAGATTCAGATTGAGATGCAGGCGATCCTTTGTCTTTACTCCACTTTTCTTTTTCTGTCTTCTCTGTTGTTCTATCTTTTTGTTTTTTGTTTGTTTTAGGAGTGTTTGTGGGTTTTTGTCCTTCAGAATAATCAAACACTATGGAAATACTGTGCTCCTCATTCTTTTCCCCATGTACTATTCATATGTAGTTATGATGCATGATGAATTAGAGATATCATCATTCATATGTTTATTTTCCCATACAATATCCAAGGTAAAATGACAACACAAACCAGCCACATGGAAAGAAAAAGAAAAGTCAGTTAAGAGTTGCTCCTACAACAGTTGCTTCAAAATAGCATCACACTAAAAATAATTGTTGGACTAGGAAAGAAGTTGGGGACCAAACTTTTAAAGCCAGGCTTCCAAGGTGGTCAACTTTTGGCCTCCTTGTTTGTCCTAAATAGCACTTTTCCCAAGGATTAACTGTGAGACTGCCATGACCTCTGCATATCAATCACTGCATTGTTGCCTTGTGTACGGGTCAGACGAAAAAGACTGCAATGCACAAAATCACAGTGTGAGTCTCATCTCTTTTACATTGTATGAATAAATCTCTGGCAGTGCTATGCACCAAGGCAAGTGAGAAGCTCAAAGTAGGTAAAGTCAGTGTTCTCTCTAGTCTCACACCTTAGTGAGTTTGAAACAGTGAAGAGCAGAAGATGCATCAAAAATGAAAGGAAGTGAAGGTACAGAAACATACATGAGATTTGACACATACTTCATTTCAAGTATGTGTCAAATATATACTTCAAATTCAAAGTGATCAGTCTCAGACCAATCAAAATACATTTGGGATTAATTATTTAATTACTACCTGTATATGCTATATGTATGAAACATATTTAAGCTAAGGATGCTGAGAACTGACATTCCTAAAACTATTATTTTGCCTTGACTTAGCTGGAGGGAGCAGCTAAGATTATTTGCATGATATGTTCTTGCTTAAAAAAAGGAATAAATAAAGAAGGCTGCAACAGCATATACCTTTAATATCATAAGAAGCACAGCAGCTGAAATAACCTGGACTAGACTCACAACAGTACAAGAAAGGTTAAAGATCGCAGTTTCACCCCAACTTTATATTGCTTGAAACATGAAAGTAAATGCCGAAAACCTATAGTCGGTACAAGCAAATAGGTGATTTTTCTTGGAAAAATAGGAAATGAGTGACTGGCTTAGAATCTGACAATAATTAAAATGCACCTTCACTTAATGATATACTCTTTTATTCCCTCTTCACTTCTGTGCAAGATTTCATCTCAAGTTCACTGAAGATTTTCCACTGAGCTTTGGATCAGATCTACAATGTCATGCCTGCGGCTATATAAAAATATAAAATGGTAAATATAAAACATACACACTGAAGCAATTTAAACGTAGCATGATTGTATCATTATATGTATGTTGGTACATTATTTAAACAGCATGAGGAGATAAAATAATAATTTATATAACATATATAAATACATGTGCAATATATAATATACACATATATATCATATTTGTGTATTATATGTTCATTATAAATAAAAACATATTTAAATAATGTACCAATATGCATGTAATGATACCAACATGCTACGTTTAAATTGATTCAATGGTACAAAAGCATATGTTAAAGAATGAAAGTAAAAATTTAAATGGTCTCTGAAAATATTAAGATAATGAAACAACTGCAGGGGAAATGCAAATATAAAATAAATATGACGGCATTACTTGAAGTTACAATATCATTACATAAAAGGCCTTTCATTTAATTTGACATTATCACAGCATATTAGCACAATAAACCAGGCTTGTGTTTATGCATTCAGTGAATTATTAACTTTTAAAAATAAATTATTTATTGTTTATATGAACACTCAAGAGAATTTTCATTAGTGAAATGATATTAGACAAAAACTATCCATGTCATAGCATACCACAGACTTTTGCTGACTTGTATAAGGATTTTATATCTCTGATTTTTAACATTCTAATGCTCTAGGCATATCTACTTCGGGGCATTAGTAAATAGCAAGTGAGCTTATGAAATTCCCCGGAAAAGTGATGGAACAGCTCATACTGGCAGCTGTCTGCAGGCACATGGAGGACAAGAAGCTGCTCAGGAGTAGTCAGCATGGATTCACCAAGGGGAAATCCTGCTTGACTAACCTGATCGCCTTCT
>VZSV01000055.1:3255575-3283587 GCA_013398735.1 Nothocercus julius | reverse complement strand
TGATTCTATGAAATGCCATTGCATGACTATTCTGCTTTAACTCCTGGTATGGAGGCATAGAACAGGACCCAGATCAGCTCTCTTGGCTAAGAGTAGGCTGTACTGCCCAGGTTCCCCTAGATGTCCTCCCTGCCTTGGTGGATCCCACCTCTTTTGGGATCATCCTCCAGAGATGTCTGCAGCGACACTGGATGAAGTCCACTGCGATATGAGGGAGATGTGAGTAGTTCCTTGGGGCTTTTCCCAAGGCCAACTGTTTTGTACTGAGATGTGATAAGGTAAAAAGAAACAGGGAGAAATAATAAGGAAAGTAAAAGATCATGACTGAAAAAAAGAAGATGCTGTGATTAGTTAGCGTTAATATAAAACTTACTCCAGGTGGCACTGTTGCCTTACATGAAAAAAAGGGGTATCTGAAATTGGTGAAGATTTATTGCTGGAATTTTCCACCTGGATCACTGCATCTTTCTTAAAAATCACATGGCAAAAGGATGTCCTTTGGGCTTTGTGCCAACATTGCTATTATATGAATTATGTGTTTGAAAACTGGTGCTGACAGAACAGCCTAAAATGGTAAAGCTCAGTTTTCAATAACTTTCCTACTGGTTCACAATCAGAAAATGATTCAGTGATTAAATGCTGCTTTGTTCCAAATGTCTAATCTACAAGCCTTCCTGCTATCTAAAGTAAGAATTCCAGATAAATATCACTGTTAGTAGGGTTATATGAAATAAACACTAAGTAATAAATACAATAAATATTAATGTTTATACAGTGTTTTAGAACTCTGTTGGTGACCTTTAACTTGGGCAAGCCAGTTAATGACCCAGACCCAGTTAATGTGAAATGCAAAATGGATGTGGGTTACTCTGAAAGGCAGCAATTATGACAGGATAGAAATCTCAGCCTTTAAAAGGGATGCTAAGAGAAGAGGGCGCCTCAGCACTGACAGCCAGCTTGAGTCTGGCTGATGACAAATGAGCCTGTTTAAATGGCAGAGGGCAACAGTGAACTGGAATGCTCTTACACTGACAGGAACATGAGAATACTCACGCTGGTAATATTGACAAGCTTCAGTAAAAACAGCTGAAAACTTGCAAAGAAACTTGTAGTTTAACTGACCTCAAACCATGGGGGAGTTATTTGAAAGGATATACACCAGTAGTATGATTGGTATGCTAAGTGCAAGTTACTACTTTGTAATCAGAAGTATAAAGTAATATTGTATAAAGTAATATTGTATAAAGTAATCTATCATTAAAAGGAAAAATCTATCAGGAAAAGTCTATAATTAAAAGGAAAATGAGAATAAATGCATCTAGCAAGCAAAAATGATCTTGTGAAGAATGTAACTAATTAAAAGCTGGTGAAGTAATTGCTTAAAAAGATGTCTGTATACAAATCTGTTAGGCTACATGCCATTGTTCCTCAAATATGAAAACCGAGTACGGACTATAGTAAACTAACAGTATGCATTTTTGTAAAGTTCTGGACCACTAGCTGAAAAAAAGACTGGAAAAATCTCAAATGCCACCTTGGCTGTAAAATCGGAAAACTGTAAAATAAGAAAAATATAAATATATAAGAAACAAACAAATAAATATTATATACATTATATATATATATATATAAGAAAAATATGTGTCAGCAATTATTGATATTATCTAATTTCAGTCCTAGGAAAAAATAAACGCAGACACTCTTGAGTCTACAGAGCTTTCTGCTTCACAAAATATGCAAACTCTTTCTTCTAGCCTCTCTGGTCCTTTACAACTCAGCCTCCTCTTACTTTACTACTGTTTATTGTCATTACTTCAAACACTTCATTTCTACTCTGATCTTAATAAAACAAAAGAACAATGGGCATCCATGACTTGATGCAACCTGCTCCACTTGCACGCAAGCAGATAACATAACATAACATAACATAACATAACATAACATAACATAACATAACATAACATAACATAACGTAAGTTCCCATACCAACAAGCCAAATATCAATCTACATTTTTGGGGCCTAGGATCTGAATCTACATATCGAGACTAAGACCAGCAGCAGTGATAATTAACAAATAATAAACGTAGTAGTATTTAAATTAAAAGTGAGTGCACAAGTTTTGAGCACAGTTGATCCTGAAACAACATATTATAATGAGAAAGGTATATATTAAGGAGCAGGTTAATGTGACTTGAAAGTAAATGGAATATATCCTTATTTAGAAACACTTGTCAACAAGCAAGCACAAAACCAAAAGAACAGATTTTCACTTAGGCTAATTAGAATTTCACACATATAGTGAAGCAGTCAGTACTTAGGTGGCATCTTATATGACTTTGTTGGACAAGAGAGACCTTATGCTTTTGCTGTAACAAATCACATGGTGAGTGAGCATTACTTTTTCGTTACTGAAGTTCTCGCCAGGAAGATGCTTTCAAACTCTGTAACTGATGGTGAAGCCTCAACTCAAAGTTTAGTCCTTCAATCTGGTGTTTTCTATGCATTAGCTAACAATAAAAATTGCTAATACTGAGTCCAGAAGTACTGCATACATGTACAAGGCCTAACCAAAACATAAGGCCTATGTTGACAGATCATTGTTCCAGGGATCTCCTATAGTTCTGTTACTGCATGGTGAATTTTGCTCTGAGTGACAAATTGCTAGATTAAAAATGGTCAGACAAAAGACAGTTTTTCTGAAAGAAACACAGTAAGAAGTACAACAAATTTCTTTGGCCTCTGGTGTGTGTGTCTATGTGTGTGTATATGTGCAAAGATCCTAGAAAATACTAGAAGAATCCCCTGCAGCAGAATATTCAAACAATAACTGCACAAGTAAAAGAATCTTTAAAGGAGATACATAGGTGCAACGAACTTGATAAACTGAAAAAGATAAAAAAAAAAAAAAAAAAAAAAAAAAAAAAAAAAAAAAGCAATTTTAAAGGAAGTCACTGGGTTTCACAAATATTACTGCCTTAAACTGAAATCAACTGCTATAAAAAGCCTTAAGTTTGTAAGAATGCCTGATAAATAATACCTTGTTATTTGAATATTTGAGTGTTCTAAAGTATGGAAGATGCTCGTAAGTTAATGTATTGACATGTATAAACTCAAAAAAAAAACTTTAAAAAGTCCATTTTGTAAACATTTTCTTTAAGTGCATCTATATTTAAGATCTAAATCTTTTTGTGCCAGTCTCCTGGTTACAGAAGAAGCAAATCTGGGACATTTTATTTCATTTCTAAGATACTTACTAATATCCTAATTACTTTTGATTTTTTTTCTAACACTTGTCACAAAACTCTAAGATAATCTTTTTAAAAAAATCTGTAATTTCTCTGAATCTTCCTGTTTTTAATACTTGACATATACTTGGGATTTTTCCCAGTCTTGCTTTCTGCCTGGATTTTTCTCATATACCATACACATAACCCAAAACAACTGAACTCTTGTTCCTCTTGTTAGTGTGTTTTCTTATGTTATCAGCAGGTAGGTTTCTCTAGCTTCAATAGCAACCTCTATATTTGGATGCAGAACACTGTGCCCTTTATATTACACTTGACAAGTCTGTCTGACTGTAAAGCAGACATGCATGTACACGTATTCTAGCTGTCTTCCCAAAGCTAAGCCTGAAGAACGTCATGTACATTTTGTAGACCACACTGATTTCTGTCAGTTCTGAAGTTACAGAACCATGCAATCAATCTTCAGTTCTATGAACCACTGAGCAAACAGCTTTGTTGCTTAACTATTTCACTTAAGCAGTGAATAAAAGAAAAAAAATACTGTATGGTTTTGGCCTGTAGCAATATAACATTTGTTAAAAAAAAATAACATGACACATTTGATATACTTAGAGTGACATACCTTTGATATCATTTTTCTCCATTTCTTTCCACTCCTGAACAAACAGAAACTCACTCTCAGTAAGTGTCCAGCTATTATGTAACACCAATGCTTGTATAATATACTTGTGAAGCTGTGAAACAAAATACAACATGTTAATACACTGGTGCTATAACAACTACAGTAAGCATTCAAAAGTCTAATAGATAAGTAAACTACTAGCTGTGGAATTCAGCAAATGAAAAATGCAATCAATTTACAAGCTTTCACATCACAATATTCACACAAGCTTAACAACACAGTATTAAATGTTATAGTATATTATTTCAATTCTTATAGAATTAAAAATTACATGTTTAGCAAACAAAACTAAACTGAGTTGTTGAAACTGCATTCCTTTAAAGAGGTCCATGCAATATTTTCCTAGGTATGTGGTTAGCTGAGACAAAGAGTTTTGCATTACATGTTAAGACCTACTACAGCACTTAGAGCATCAATGCTAGTGCTCATTTCTGACTGCATTTGCAATGGAGGTAGCAGGGTTAGCGGGTTATTTTATGCATTACGTACACTGAAGAGGAAATGTTTCCAAAAGTCTTTTTAAAAATAGCTTCATGCTCTAAAGCTAATTCTGAATCAGTGGAACACCCACGGAGATTATATGTCAATAATCATTTTTTTTCTTGGGGAAAATAAATTTCAAGGGAAATACATTATTTTGATGTCCCTCTCTAAGAAACTGTGGAATCAAGTAGAAGATTTTGTGTGTTTCTGTGTTTGGCTAAACAGACTGACAATACATGCTTGTCTAGTAAAACTATTAAAGTTGATATTCTCTTAAATTAATCAACTCTTAAGCATCAAAATCAAACACTGAAGTATCAGAAGTTCAAGTTTACTACAGATGTTTCTTTGCCCTTAGTTGAAAGTTATGCTAGACTTGAGTTACACGTGGCAATGAAAAACATTTAAAGAGGGAAAAAAGTCCTCAAATTGAAAACAAAAATGTGCATGGGACCATGTGTTATTCATATTCATATAATATAGTCATATTACCCTCCCCACATTGTTGCAGCTTCCAAATGGAACAATCTTAGTTTCAGATTCCTTGTTCTTCCTGTCTCAGGGTATCATAATTCCACATTTGTTAAAAAAATTATCAATAACCCTTCATCACTTTTCCCTCTAAATCCCTATGATAGGCAATCCCTTACTAGCTGTGGACTTCCATTTTTCTTTTCAAAGCTTGTCAGAAAAGATTCATCATCTAATATAGCTGGACCTTCTTGTACAAATCCTGGCTTTAGAGAAGTTTTGGTAGTCTTTGGAGATGCAATATAACTTCTTTTTTTGGCTATTCCGGTTTCTGCTTCCTTCTTTGTAGTACTGGGAATAACCTGGGCTTTGCTTGCTGCAAGAAAAAAGTCAATGTTACATTTCCAGAAAGTCTATGAGTTAATAGCATGAGGAAAACAGATGCCACCAGAAACTATAAGAAAAAATGAATGATTACAGTCAATTTTCTCATGTTGTGTTACGCTCACAAGGTTCCCATTAAAATATATACATGCACGCACCTGTATGTACATGTATGTAAAATGTATACATGTATGTGCTCTATGTATGTACCTATTGGGCCTGGTCAGCCTTGCTGGCTGGACCGGGGGGCTTGGAGCTATAGTAGCCTCACCTCAGCCAGTCTACCAGATTCAGGAAGCCCTAACAATATAGACAACCATTTCTATTACCCAATATGATATTATAACACTAGTATCATAATCTATGAAAAAGAGATATTTTTGACTTTACTGAGGAGAGAAGCATTTACTTTTCACAAGGCTTATTCTAGAAGCAAAGGTTGATACTATATCACTGCAACACTTCTGTATAAGACAGTTTCATGTGTGTTGAGGAGATGCCCTGGGAAGTCTGCAAGAGTTGAGAGAGGTATTAGGCCAGATTCGGCAAATTTGATGGGTGATGTGTCAGCGTATCAATGCCAAATCAAAGATTAATTATCCTATGAGAAACATCAATGGAATCAGAAGACATTGTTTCTTAAGAAAGTCAAATGCCACAGACCACTGAGCATGCAGTATCTTTCTTCTCTATAGAAGAGTGGCTCCTATTTCTTAAGAAAATCCATAACTGTTGGGAAATGAGCTTCAGAGGTGTTTCTCTGAGATGCTTTGAAGAAATGCGTCATTCAAGATCCTAGTCTCAAGTCCAAGTCTCAAACTTCTAACTACAAACTATGACTTGCTTTTCTCCATGACATTCAAAATCTTTGGCACCCGAATCATAGTTTGCAATTCCTATGGTAAAGAGGCCTGAGACAAAGAGCACTGCAAAAATGCAGAATACCATTCACCAAGTCATTTTTGCCTTGGGACTTGAAGGAAAACAATACTCCGTTCTTTCCAGCCTATGTTTTTGGAGTGATGCAACTCAGTGAATGTTGAAAAATAAGGAAAAGCTGTGCCTGAGCAAGTCTTTGTCTATGGAAGACGTTCGCACTCAAATATAACCTGTTGAGGTTTCTATTATCAAGATCTTCATCAGAGGGAACCACAACCATGGGGCTGTCATTGAAGAGAACTGCATTGTGATGCCGAAGAAAGTGAGATTATTTGAAGATCAGGATCTGTTATGTTTCTCTGCATCCAAGTGAAAACCTTCTGAAAAGAAAAAAGTGAGATCCCACGTGAAAGAATAATTCCATATACAGCCTTATTTGCATGCTGTTGCTGATGAGCAGGAATTCTTCAAAACCTGCTTAAGCACTGTTATCAAGGGACAGTGCAGAGAATTCACAAGAAATACCTTTAAAGCAGTGAGACCAAGGTCTAAAGGTAGACCCTCTTGTAGTCAACAGAGAGAGATAAGCTCCTCTGAAGGAGTACTGAATTCTGGGTGTTTGGAGATCTGAACTACTCTCAGTCTCCCTACTCATCATAGTAAAAGGAATTTAAGGACTGCTATCTTAGTTAGGCTATAACTGGTTTTCATGAATGCCTCACTACCCTCCTCTTTTCTCTCTCCTAAATCTGAAGAGTGTAAGCACTTAAGAATTCTGTAGTCAGAAGATGATGCTGCCACAAAGACAGCTCAGTTCCAAAAATTGGAATCATGTGCAAGATTGTTATTCTGCCCTTGCTGAAAAGAATAATTAAAGAAGTTTCAAAAAATGTACACCTAAGTAATAGTAACACCAGCAATAGTTCTAGCAATTGTCACCAGGTGGTGCTGTAACATCAACTTACTCTTGATGTGTACATAAATACTCGGTCTTAGTTTTGCTAAGCAAAGCTCTGACTGAAAGGACTCTGTAAGCAACTGGGGAATTCACCCCACCTTGATTTTAGACTCAAGTATCCAAACGAGAACTACTGGACTGCATCAGACTGATATTATTATGAAACTATTGTTGTCCATTTCTGCTGTCCCTACATCAACAAGTCATACTTGCAGTATTTCAGCATGTTTTTTCTTCACTTGGCAAGCCAATATTTTGGGACCAAGTCATCCGCCACATTTCAATATAAGCACATATATTCAAAATCAATTGGCTGAATGTAGTTGGTGAGAAATAAAAGACATTTATAAAACAACTCTGACTGCAGATGAATTAACGGATTGTGAGTGGGAAAGGGGGATAATGTTTTATTGATGATGCTTGCACAATCGTGTCATATAAGACTTCTGTCAATATACGAGTCAACTCTGCCTATGGCAGGCAGAAATAGAATATGCATGATACTGAATATGCTTCAAACGTGAGAATTGTGTCTTAGTTACCTTCCAAGTTTGGTACTGTGGCACAGCGATCATTTCTGAATATGCTTATTTAATGAAAACAAACTTTTTAGAAACTAACTAGCTACTGACAGTATTAATGTTGCACTGGTATTCTATAAATCCTCATCTAAACTTGGTCTCAGGATTTATGGAGCATTTATGGCATTTATAATAACATAATTTTATATTATTATTGTACAAACCATAGTTTCCAAGAACTTCTGACAATAGCAAAGAAACTTTGTATTTAAAGGGTGCAAAATGCACCTACAGACACTCAGCAAGTTGGCTAATACGACAGTCTTATATTTGTTATATTTATTACATTACCTAACCTTTTCACTGAGTTTGGATGTTCTGAAAAATTTAGAACATTTACATAAACGGTTTTCTTTACGATACACAGAATGCATATATATAGGAAGAGAATGTCAACATTAAGCCAACTGGTCTCCTTCATCCAAATGATCATTCTCCTTTCAAATGATCATTCTCTATGCACTCAAACACACTTAAATGGCACCATAATATTCATTCAACTTTCAAACAGATCCTATAATCACAACATTCTTTATTTTACTGCCATTTTAATGTCAGGTCTACAACCTTTTACATAACAAAGCACTTTTCACTACCACTTTTTCTAGTTAGAAATCAATCATTATGCTCCTGCAGAGGAACCTGATAAGACAATCTTTCTATTTTTGATCACTTTAACATAATAGATATTTTATTGACAGATTCACATTGGATTAAAATGGTTTAAAGATAGCAAATACTATTTGTGTCACAGTAGAATAAGAAGGTAGAATAAGAGAGAAAAGTCTAATGTTTGTATCTGATTTTATAGAAACTTTCCAAAGATTGTTTTGGAAAAGTTCCTCCCACCTATGACCCCTGCTACATTGGCAGAGACAAAATATCCCTCTTAGTCATTCTAATTCATTTGCTCCCTTCCAGCATCTGCTGGAACTCACTACTCTTCCCTTTCATCTGATAGTACCTTTTAGCTTATTTCAGTCTTCAGGCTACAATTTTTAGCAACATGTTGGGTTACTGAAATTTCCTCCTCTTTACTGAGGGTAACTTGGCAATTTATTTCAAGTATCTGTGATGCTGCCTCTAATCTGAGCCTTCCTGCTTTTGTTTCCACCAATTTGTTGTTAAATTATTAATCTATTTCCACATCTAGTAACAATAACCAAAAACAGCTATTAATTGCCTATCACAGTAAGTCAGTGGCATAGTCCTTAAAGCTTCTCCAGCTCTCCCATTAAAAGCAGGACACTGACATCTAATAGACTATAGTTTAAGAACATAGTCTCTGCAGAATTTATTTTTGCTCTTCTGGAGATAACAAGGTATAGTTAAGGCAGGAATCACATCATTTTATAAACATGCCAAAAATAGATATTTTTTCTTCACAGCATTGGAAACTTATAAAAAGAATCATTTAAAAACATGTTAGAAAACTATACAACTCAAAATAGTGGAGATGAAAGCATGAAATATGAAGTGATTTTGAGCTTTAGCAAAACAATAATGCAATATTTGAATGATGTGTCTTTGCCTCAAGTTCTGAATATGCTCAAACACAAGGAGAAACATCGCTTTATAGAAGTCTCATTGCTTAAAGGTTGTCATACAAGGACTTACAGCTTTAATATCTTATAAAACTGATACATTGTGGTGTCCATGGACAGTACAGTAGCTGACTTGCTAAGAAACTACTGTGCTCTTTCGCTATTTCAGCAAACCTGGAATAGAAAACCTGGAAAGAGCAAACCTATGCTCTTTTGCTATTTCAGCAAACCTGAAAATATACCATTTCAAAATGAAACCCCTACATGAACTTCAAAAAACAAACAATCAAAAAAAACAAAAGCAAACAAACAAACAAAAAACAACTTCAGAAGTAGATTTTCAAGAACGCTGCTGATTTCATCCCAAGGAAATGAGGAATTTTATGAAAAAAAAAAGTGCAATTACCTAAAACCATTGCAAGAACATATAACCTTTAAGTGAATATATGTATCAAATACAGAATACAATACTTACATGAGGAATTCAAATACCTTTCATTACTCAAGAAATTAAAAGCAGGGATGACTACATGTCCCTTTCCAGTGGCACTCACAATTTCTTCCTCGTTATCTAGGACTTGTAGTTTAATGAACACATCAGATTTAGAGGTTTGTACCTGCACAGTAGCAGTATGTGATGCTGTGACTTTTACTGAATACCTAAAGAAGAAAGCAAAATTATAGCAAAATAATCATACCAGATCGTTCTTTTTTAGAAAAGTACCTAAGCATATGCTGAATTGGAAGTACACACTTAAAAACCTGTGGTTAAGTGTTTGCCTGCAGTGTGATGGGCTAGGTTTTCAGGGCTGTGAATCCCTGATCAGTATAAGCATGCTTTGCTGTAATTAAAAGGGTGGTCCTGTTGTCTTTGGTTTTGTTTTTTTTTGCTCTCTTACCGTATGTCCCGATGTGCATCCTCCCTCATGTAACACTAGTATTTGTTCAAAATCATCAAAGAAGATCAGGGAAGGTCATTCCATTAAAAAGTAACATGGTAAAGGAGGAAAAATAGGTTTTGGTTTTAAAAGGGTAGACCTATCTCGTTTGATGGCAGCTGTTACTCTGGTCATCTTAAAATATTGTGGAATTAAAATAGAATTGAAAGACAGCAGAATTGAAGTCTTAGAATGAAATTCAAAGAATAATTTTATTACCACTTATAACTTTATGTATCAGTAAAATTTATGATACTTTATGTATCAGTTACAGTTGAAGTTTTAGGAAAATGCTAAGTACTGAAGTTTTTTCTTTTTTTTTTTTTAAAATAAAAAAGTTAAAATTGTTAGACTCACCTAAGCTAGCAAACAAACAAGCAAACAAATGCTAAAAACACCCTATCACCTTGAGTTCATGACATCTCAAGAAAAAAAATACATATATTTTTAAATAAAATTCTTAAGAAGACTTTTGACAAAGGGGAAACAATCAAGGGAGACTCATAGTTTACAGAATTTCAGTGTATTCTTTTTTTATTATTATTATATTTATTTTTACTGTAGTGGACCTTATTTGGCATGTTGAATAGACTTTGTCCCAAGAATAACACAGTTATTGGGTAAGTTGTCACAAAACTGTTCTGCCAGGAATCATGGCAAAATATTAGAGATGTATCCTTCAAAATCTACATGCGATCAGCATTAAGCACAGAACCTGTGCTAGCTTATTGTGTAGCCCTTTTCTATAAAAACTTAAGCATAGTAATTCTGTAGCAAAACTAATAGCCTATGGGGTACTATGAGATTAATTTTGTATTTAAGCTATAAAACAAGCTAACAATGTTTAATGTTGAACAGGAATTCATGCAACTTCTGAAGGACTTCTCAGCTAGAATAAACTGGCTTCAGTCAACATCAGTCCGTTACAAAAAAATTTAGAACACTAAATCACTATGTTCTCATTAAATATGTTCTCCTAAAATAATCTACATGCTACAGCAAATGTATAAGTTCATGATTAAGTTTTTCTGCCAGTACAGCAGGATGGAAATTGGTCTGATTAATCAAGAAAAATAAGCGTTGTATTTCTTCATTTTATTTCTAGCTTTGTGTGACTAGCTGAAAAAATATACTAAACTTCATGCCACCTTCTCCACACTTGCAAAGTCTCTCTTATAATGCATGTTTGTTTTCCCAAAGTACTATGGAATTTCAGCAACTGAAGTATGGATTAGTTTTTAAGATGGAGGCTATGCCCAACAACGCTATTAAGATTTTAAAGTTACAGTCTGTGTACTTCATTAATCAGTGTCAATATTTCAGCAAATTACACATTCGCTTATGAAAGTGATGATTTTAGTGTTGAACACCCAATGGCCCATGAAATTCAAATGTTTGTTTTAATGCTTTCATCTTCTCAGGATGCTGCAGAGGTCCATATGAAAAGCTGAATCTAATTATTCTTCTTTCAATATTTACCTGAATATTATATGCTGGTCATTGGGTATGTAATACTCTTTAATTTCTTTAGTAGAATACAAGTTGTTTATAGCCTCACGAGAGAGAAAAGGGAGTGGACTCTGGGATCCGATGAGCCGGAGCCTCCATTTCCCAGATGCCATATGTAAGTCACCAGTATGTGCTTCAGCCATAAAAGTATATCCTTTCTGAAAGTAAAAAACAAGACATTTTCACTAGGAAATAACATTACTCAAAATGCACTCTATGACTGCATGCAGCAGACTTTCTGTCTGTAACAAAATGTAATTCAGAAGCAAGAATGTCATAGTATCATGATATCATATCATGCAGTATTCTATTCTGGAAAGTCTTTTTATGACAAAGTTCAATAGAAACAAAAATATATGCAATAGGTTTTCTTGGTACCTCATACTACCATACACACAACTCCTACATAAATCACTAAATATCCCTGGGTTCTGTAACATTACCATCCTTTCTCGTAAAAATACTAGCAATAGTAGCAATAAAATTCATTTTCTTTTGATATGATTTTTTTTTCTCTTCTTGATATCACACCAAAAATATGTTGTAGTAGTTGTAGTACTAGTTGTGAACAATGAATAGAAAATTCAATATGAAAGACTTTCATAAGCCAAGAACTTTAAATCCAAGCTCAGAGCCAGCCACATCAAACATACACTTTACTACTCCTGAGCAAATAATAGTGTTACACTTCCCAAAGACATTCTCCAGAAGTTTGGCCTTAGGGATATCTTCTATAAAAGTAACTATCATATTAAATTCTTGCCATAAGACAGGACAACATATTATGTCAGTGTAAAAGAAAGTAAAAATCCTAGAAATCACTTTTTGGTTGCCCTAAATCTAAGCAGATTTTTCAGGTGTAGGCACTGAAGTTTAAATTAAAAAACAATAAAGCAAATGTCATCTATAAAACTGAATTGAAAGTAATAAGACTGGAGTTAAGACTCACCTATTGACAAAGAGAAAAAGTAACAGAAAGTCAAATATGAGAATTGAAAAGTGAAACAAGATGTTGAACAAAATGAGAAGAGATATGCAAAAGATAAATAAAGCATGAAGTGGCTCACAGAAATCTGAACTTTATCAAGCAAGACAAACACAGAAGTCTTTTCTGACATTAAAGGTAGGATTTTTAAACTAAACTTCAATATTCTTAAAGTAGCAATTTTCTTATAATATGCAGTGTCATACATAACAGAGTGCTCTTAGGCACAAATGAAAATTAAATATTCAAAAATACAGATCCTATAAATAAAATATTTAGTAGAATTTAAAATTCTGGCCTTATGTCAGCAAATTTAGCACAGTTAATCTCCAGATGATTATATCACCTATTGAACACCATGATTTTGACTGAAAAAGGAAAAAGCTCTTGATGGTGAAGATTAAAATAAATATTCTCCAAAATACTCCAAGCCTTAGTTTTCTTGTTTTCCTCACTAGTGCTCTGAAAGACCCTCTTATGATATCTTGGCTCCTTAATTGCCTATTTTTTCAGCTGTCTTGAATTGTTTGCCTAATCAGGACTGTGTTTTCACTAGAACTAGGCCAAATTACTCAGCTCAGTTCAGCTGTTGTTGAAAATCAGAGGGAGATTGCTCTAAAGAACAACATCCAGTTCTTCATTTCTGAAATAACTTTTAAAGTGAAATTAAGATTTAAAAAAAAAAAAAAAAAAAACCTGCTCCCCTGCTGCCTAAATCTATTTCCACTGCAGCTTTTAAGAATAAGACCATTAAATTCAAATGGAATTAAGAGAAAAGCAAGACTGAACATTTTTGAAAGTCCACCCTGCATGACCTATTTCCCAGCTGCAATTCTCAGTATTGCAAACATCTTCCCTTCAGTTATTTAGATTTCAGTTCATTATCCCTTCTCAATCAGCCCTAAAGAAGGCTGCTTTATTGTCCATTCTCTCAATCCTTGATACTGAAAAGAAGGCAGTAAAAAAATCCTACAATGCAAAAAAAGATTCACACAAATCCGTTCCAAAAGGCTGATACAACAAGAGGGGTGAACCACATGAGCTTGTCAAATTCTAAACAGCAGAACATTTGATTTTCTCCAGAATATTAACAATACAATCTAGGAGATGTTTTCCATATCAGAAGAAAGAGGTGACCATGAAGAGAGAGGAAATGCAATTTTAGGAAAGGATAGCAAAAAGGGAGTTCCTAACAGTAAGGTGCAGGAAGTGAGTTACTTCATTAAGCATTACTTCATTCATTTATTCCCCTTATGTGAACTAAGTTGCCACATTTTTTTTTTTTTTTTTAATGCTATGTTGAGAAGACTACAGGAAATTTCATCTCCTATAGAGTAAGGAATTCTTAGAAGACGCACCAAAGGAAAAAAATCCCCTATGGCTCTGCAAAATAATTCCTTAGAAAGGCTAACCTGTATGTTTTTGCCTGTAGAAAAGAGATGTTTTGTAAAAACTTGAACTTATAACTCATAACTTAAAACTGTGTAAAAATTTTGAAATGCAAAATGAGAAAAAGGAACAGTCAAATATTTGAGATTATAGACAACTTTAACTTTAAAGGTGACCAGGGCTAAGATTAAATGACTAATATTTTTGGCAATTCATGTGGAAGATACTTAGAAACAGCTACCAGTCCTTGCATATATGAATGCAATTTTAGAAAAGGAAAAGATGAAAATAACTTCATTCACTGATGAGAAGAGAAATGGAAAAATGTCCATTCATACTGGAAGCACTGCAAAAATATGGGTAAATACAATCTGCTACATGAAAATTTAAATTTGCAGTTAACTATGTACTTAAAGTGCCCCTTCCTTAACAAGCTCATTTGACAAGCTCATTTTTAACAAGCTCACTGAGAGATTTAGCTACATATTCATGTGCTTTCTGGCAACAGGGTACATATGTGAGAAAACACCCTCTTTTGTGTGCCTGTTTATAAGGATTTACAAACTTTCTCCAAACTTAATGTTCATAACACATATTCAGAAAATTTTGAATTAATGTTAAAAAATTTGGATGAGTGGCCATTTCAGCAGAGCATAATTAATTAGAAAGCACAGTAACTGAATCTTGGGGCTGATAAGACCATTGAGTAATCATCAGTCACTACTGAGAAATAACCAAATACACCTAGACATCCCCAGTCAGATTTATGTCTTATTCTTATAAACCTCCAGTGAGAAACATCATGACCTACTTAGGTATCTTGTTTCAATTCACTATCCCTAAAATCGAAAAGCTTTCCCCTTCCTAATATATTACCCCAAATTAACCTTTCTGGAAAGTGAGCTAATTTCCTTAGGTCCTTTCACAAGTAGTCAAGATGAATAACTGATCAGTATCTTTGCCTACTTAGAGTTATATTTTCCATATTAAATCGACTGTAAATGATGATTACTTATCTTCTTATATTTGTTACTGACTTGAAGTTTCAGGAATGCTTATCTCTTTAACATTCTCTACAATGTGTTTAGAAGACTTGTGAATAATAAAGTGAGAGGCAAAAAACCCTGCATCCAGTAAGAGAAAATATGATAATGGAAGGAGAAATGTTAATGCAGAAAATCCAAATATTGCAAAACAAGTAAACTCTGTGTCTGGATTGTAATGGCTGTGGAAAAAAGACAGGCTTTATTGCTGGTCTGCAGATTTTATCCTTAATGTCAATCATTTTTAAACAAACTTTAATGTGTTCCAGGAGTGGCTGTGGCAGCAGAATAACAATACCCACCAATACATATTTTTTAGCTCTGATGTAAGTTGCTGATTCATAGTTTTGAAACAGAACACCTACACGATGAGTTCTTTCACAAAAAGCACTTGATCTGTATTAACACTGATTCTATGATTCTATGAAGACTGACACTTGGAATTTAGGCATGCTGTATAATTTCTTACAGTATTACACTGCTGACTTTTTTTTTTTAAAACAAAATACTATTAAAAGGAAAGGTAAAAGTTAAAATAATAGCACTGTATCCTGTATTTTAAAATAATCACATAATGTCTTGTCAAAACATCAACAGAACTTTTGATAAATATGCAGACCTACTGAAATTGTACGAAATCATTTATAAATAGGGGGAAATCAGACTAAATTGTACAGTATAAGGTCAGATTTTTATTGACAAACTCAGTAGCAGAGCAGTAGCACTAGTAAGAAGTGTAGTAACAAGCAGAACAATAGAGCATAACTATACCATTCTGTTCTAATACTCTTAAATCAAAATCACTCTTTGCTCTTGCTAACCATATTTAATATCACAAAGTGTAAAGCTTAGAGAATAATAGCATCAGCTTTAAGTAGGGAGTTCTTCAGCAAAGAAGAGGAGTAGAAAAAGGTCTATTTTAATTAGTTGACAATAGAATCACTGAGAATTACACACTATGTACTGTACTCCTAAGAAAATATTATAATTCTAGAAAATAACTGGTGGGTCAGGCTATAGCAAAAGGAGTATTTCCTATAATAAAACCACTGTACTGCACAAATGTCCCGGTAAGATATTACTTGTAATACTGCATATAATCTTGGATATTTTTATTCAAGAAAACTATCTTGCATAGCAATAGCACTGAGAAAGAATTAGTAGAATCAGAGAAATGGAAAGTCCATTGTGCAAGGCAGAACTACACAACTAGCAAAACAGATGCCAAAAGGGGATGTAGAATGTATCTGAAGCTGTGATTGTGCTCTTCATGACCTGCCACTCCTCTTAAAGGCAGTAAGTTATGTTTCACCACTGAGATTTCTTTTTTGCATCTTGTTAGCTGTCACCTTCACTATTTGGCAGAATACTCACCCCATCACTGAAGACCACAAATCTGTTATGAGAACTAACCTAAAGGACCTGCCCGCAATCCTGTTTTTTAAAATACACTCCTTCAGCAGTAGCAATTCTTACTTGGGATTTTCAGCCAATATTTACTTTAAACACTAGCAACTGAAGTTTATTCTAAAAAAAAACTTATTATGTATAAAATTGGAAGTAGAGCTACAAAACAAAACACATAGAAGAAAGCTACCCCTACAATGTTAGGGTACAACTGACATCAATTCCTTGCTATTGATATATGAGACTGGAAAGAATAAAATGTGAACCTGTCTTCACTAAAAGGTCAGATGTGAAATGCTTACATGGATAAAAGAGGTTAAAGCAATCACAAAACTTTGTAATTATGTCTGATGAAGAACAGTACTGAGGACCACAAAACCAATGTTTTGGTTTTTGTTTTTTTAATGGACAAAGATGGGGAAAACTATGAGTCTGCATAGCCTCAATGGCTGAAAATATTATGAAATAACTAATAGAATGAACTATTGTCACCCCTCTCAATACAGCAAAAAGGTGAGTAACAGCTAAAAAGCTTCCAAGGAACAAACATCAAAGCAATCAAACCTCCCTCTGTAATAGGGTAAATACGCTATAGGGGTGGAGGAGAATCAGCGAATAGCATCTATCTTGACTTGAGTAAAGCTATTGACATTGTCTCTCTGGTCATTCTTCTAAGTTGAGTGAAATGTGATCATGATGAAAAGCTGGGTGGCTGTTGGTTTGATAATCAAAATAATTTTAAACTGGGGAAATGGTCCTGCAAGTAGCATAAAAATCAAGAGTAAAATACAGTGTATTTACTCAAGAATAATAAACTCCACAAATACAGGACTGGAAACAATCAGAATTCAGTCCTTTAGGAAAGCACCTAGGGTTTGAAGTAACACAAGTCAATGTTTTTGGAGGAAGAAAAAAAAAAAAAAGGGGGGGGTAAATATAGGTAGGAGTAAGGCCTAAAATACATGCAAATTAATCATTCCTTGCTCACCATTAGCACAGCCTCAATATAATCCTTGGTGCACAGGTCACTATGCACAATGATAAAAATCATAAACAAGAAAAAAACCTGAGCAATTAGAAAGAGTTGAGAAGGGGAAAGACACATAATAACCAAGAATGTAGAAAAGATAACTTAAAAGGAAAGACGGAGAAAAACATCTTAGCTTAAGGCAGGAGGAGGAAAAGTTGTGAGAATTATGTTTAATAATATAACTATTTTTTGTAGTGAATTCAGTTTCATATACTATGCTGCTTCAGTTTGGGGGGGGGGGCATATATGAAGTTGTATTTGGCATCCTTGCTTCAATTATCACTATCTTTTGAAGAAGTATGTTTTGTGTAAACATAACTTACACAAACTTGCACATAAGGCTATTCATGCCTCATTCTTACTAGGGTTTCTGATTCTTCAAGGTATTTCTGCCAGCTGAACTGCATCAGCAGCTACCAGACTGTTACTGAGTACAAAAGCACAGAGAAGCTGGAAGATATGTCTCCATTTGGAGATAACCACAAATATCAAAGAAAATTAAGGTCATTCCTTCAAAGTAAAAGGTTCCTGCCTTTAAAATGGTATTTTTTATAACCATTCTTTGCACTTACCTTATTCTTGGGATAAATGCGAGGTGCCACTTTGAAAAAGACATGTGGCATTTCCTCCAGTGTGTCATTATCAATTACATGGAGTCTACACGTAGGGATAGAGGTATACATCTTTGGCACTATAAGCATGTCTTCTGGAACATAAAATGTCTCTCTATTTAAAAGAAAAAAAAAAAGAACAAAAAAAGTAAAAGTAAACTCACTAAAAATATTTCAAATTTCATTTCACTAATGAAATGATTTCTGGAACACACAATAATAGCAACCATTAAAATTGCAGGAAAGTAAAATCGTATTTTTATAGCAGGTAAGTGATAAACTACAGTGAAACAAAAACACTGCTTCTCCATAAGGGTTATATAAGGCATGAACTCACCTAAAAACCACAAACCAAACATTTGGTGGCTGATCAGCATATGTTACAACATAGTCAGTAAATGAGATCTTGGACCATTCATCTTCATAACAAGGAAACTTTTCAATTGACTTACAGTTACTTTTAAACATTTCTCTAGAAAGCAGAAAACAAGATAAACATTTAAATCTAATCAAGAGAAGGCAAATAACTTGACATTACTGTATGCTAATCACGAAAAATACTGCTTTTTGTGTTAGTGTAAAATAATGGTACAAGATG
Organism: Nothocercus julius; assembly: GCA_013398735.1. NCBI lineage: Eukaryota > Metazoa > Chordata > Aves > Tinamiformes > Tinamidae > Nothocercus > Nothocercus julius. The sequence continues at coordinate 3,264,849 of VZSV01000055.1, read as the reverse complement.
TGTTACCAGCATTTATTTAGCAGCTGTTCAAAATGTAGTACCTCAAAACTGCATTTAATGTGTTTCAGTACGTCAGAAATGGTAAATCTGAGGGGATGGGGAAGGCACTTTTCAAGTTCAAGAGCTAATGGCCTGTAATTGCTAACATGAATATTTGCATCAGACAGTCTATCCATAAGTGCAATTGCTTCTAGCAGCCCCAAATATTATGGCTTCTGTAATATTTCTTTGAATGTTTTAAATCAGGTAGCATAGCTTCAATTTTCACATTAAACTCACATTAAACTGTCATCTTAAACCTGCAGCTCCATTAGGAAATTAAAAAAAAAAAACCCTTTTTTTTCCTCCTTTTTAAGGCTTTTTTGAACAAAAAATGATTGCATAATATAACCATGTAACTTAAAGGGTGATTTAAAGGCCTTAAATGTAAAGCTTTTCTTTTCACATAGGAAAAAACATTCAAAACTTACTAGTAAGGTAAATAAACACTCCAATGTTACTAAATTCTATGAAATTACAGTTAATCTAACTGGTACCTAGCCGACATCATAAAGTTTTATTAATTCCTAGCAGTACCAAAAAAATTCCTTTGGACAAAGCAACGTGAATACCAGCAGACAAAATTCCCCATTATGTGAATGGAAGTTGAAGAGTAGTCAGGTGAAGGTTAGGAAAAAGATAACAGTTCTCAGTGCATGTTTTGGCTCCTTCCAGTGATTTTCTCTGCAGATGTGAAGAGATCCTTCTTCCTGTCACCACCTCTTCCTTGAACTATTGTTCAACTATCTGTTTTCAGCAGTAAGCAAGCAGGATATCTATTCTGCTATATTTTCATTCCTCTGTCTCATTCAATGCATTGAACCATCTATGTGAAGCGGACAACATCCATTTTCAGTGATGCCTATCTTCTTTTTGTTTTACAAACATGTCATAAACATGTTCAAATTGTTCAAAAGTTTTTATTCACAAAATCTGGCCAATGCTAAGTTCATATTTTGTTATCATTAATAGGGCTTTAGAGAAAAGAATACCATATTCATGTTTTAAATGGTCATAATAGCCAACCTTGATATTTAATTAAGGTGAGAATGACAGAATAGATCCATACATCGCCAAAAGTAATTTAAAGCAAAACAGTTTGAAATCTTAATTCCTGAAGTTTTGCAAAGATTCTTTCACCATTGATAAATAGTACACAGATGAGCAAAAATAGTATCAGAAAACCTCAAACTTGTAAATTCTTTAAAAATTACAAAAGGAACAAACTATCCTGCATTTCTCCCAGGAAAATAGGACATAATGTGAAACAGGTGTCAACCTCAGCACAAATGTAGAAGTTTTAGGGCATTTTGAACTAGGGATTTGTTGTTGTAAAACGGTACTGCTTTTGGACCCTTCTAAGTCCAGGTTTAGAGAGAAGAAAAACTCCTACTCTAATAACTGCCATGAAATTCCTTTGTGTCTGTCAACTGTAAAAAAAAAAAAAAAAAAAAAAAAAAAAAAGTAAAACCACGGTAACATGATTTTCACACTCAAATATGTACCCTTAGACAATGCCTAAGAATCTAGCCTAAAAGTTCTAAAAGATTGAAAGTAGATGAAAAATTGCATCTGATCTTTGCTTCTTGAGAAGTGCTGCAAATCTGAAATTGAAATTTATTTTTTTTTTAAATTCTAAAAATGTTTGGAACTAGGACTTGATATTCATGTCTGCATGCAAATGTTTTACTGACTCTAGTCATGTGGATTAGAAACACCAAAAACTGGAAGAAAAAAAAAAAGAATTCTTCAAATTGCTGTTTATAAGGAGTGAAAATTTGTACCGACAGCTAGTAATTACTGCCAGTTGTTACTCCTCAGCACTGACACAACTGAGCTACTGCTGGAATTATGTGAACACCTGCAGAGGGATATTTGAAAGACTTCATGAAGACACATGATCTCCGAACAATGCCATGCTTGCAAATAATTTAAGGAACACTGCTATAATTAATGTAGCTGACTTTGCAGAACCTGTAATTACATACCAGGGAAAGCATCCACCTGGAAATACACCTATTTTCCTTGAAGGAAGTGATACAAACAAATCCTTTGATGCTAAAAACTGTCTTACAATTAAATAAGGTTTCTGGCATAGTTACGACCTTTGTTGATCATCTAATGTTGATAAGGCGTCCCTAAAAAGACAGCAGGAATCAAATGCTTCTTTAAAGCAACTTTAGGTGCTTAGTCAAAGAATCAGTATCAGATTTATATTTATGAAATAGTTTATAAGATATGAAAAAAAATACAGAAGGCAATATTCAAGCTCAACTGCAGAAAAATAGCTTGTACATAGTAAAATGTAGAGCTATAGATCAGATTGTCATACAGTATTTTTTTTGCCATAGCTTGTATAGCTTTCAGCTTCACTGAAAGAATGTCATTCTTTATAGTTTAACTGAATTTTCCAATTTTATAATTAGTAATACTCTTGCAATATTTACTTTGTTAACCAGCAATTTATGCCAATTCTATGCAATAGGCTTCACAAAATCTATGCAATATGCTGCACTGATATTTTTAAATCATTACCTCAACAACATTACAGCACACTGTTCAAAATTTAACTCAATCAGAGCCCACAATTTTTTCAGGGTTTCTTTGACGTTAGCATTTTCCTTAGTACCTGAAAATAATGGAAATAATAAGTTAGAAAGTTTATATATCTCTTTCTAAATCCATGCCTGAAAAATACTTGTGAAAAAAACAAAAAACTACTCACACAAATCAAGTTTCTTATGAATCATTGTTTTATTATCCAAAAATTTATAGAAGTCTCACACAACTGAAAGCTAACCTTTGATAGAGGAAATTCCCTTAATCATATTAGTGCTTTGCACTTCTCAGCATTTCTGCTATTGCAAAAAATGATGAGATCAGTATATTCTGTGATTTACAGATCTTCTTTGTAACTTGCTCTATCTTAGCATGAGATGAGAGGTGATTTCCGTTCCCAGGAAAGACAGTTTGTCTTCCAGCAGCTTTTATTTGCAGATATTGCTAAGGTGTTAAGTAGGTGCCTAGGAAATCTTTACAGACAAAGAAAAGAATCAGGCAGCTCCAAAGGCTAATTCATCCTACCTGTCACCGATACCTCTCAGATGACAGGACATGCTGCCCTCGCAAAGTGTTCATTTCTATCCACAGAATAAAAATGAAGAAGAGGCAAACCAGTTTAGATCTGATGTCTAACTTTTCCTGACTAAACTTCGGCAAAATCCTCCTCTATTCTATAATGACAGAATTGAAGAGGAAAATAAAAAGGACAGAGGAAAAGTAAGGACAAGTAAGAAAGTCAGAAAAAGTAGTATAGATAAAGAAGAAAAGATCCAGAAAAGCAGTATGATTTAATAAAAAGGTGAAGCACTGAAAAGAAATTATCAGAGTAAAGATAATGGAGTGGAGACAAATCAGACGAGGATAAGAAAGACATTATATACAACAAAAGAAGAGTTTTGGAATACTCAGTGCTTAAAACTTAATAATATAAAGGACAGCAGACTCTGGGCCCTGAGATTTGAAGGAATTAATAACAGTAGTGAAAGTTTGCTAAAACTCTCCTAATCTACATGGCACTTTGTAAATACAAATAGAAGGGTAGGATATTTGGAGCAGAAAACTTAAGTAAAACTAGGATAGAGGTTTAGGAGCAAGACAACCCTTGAATTACCGATGGGGATATGAAGGTAGGAAAGAGAACTTGAAGAGCTCAGTTGATGCAGGTAAATATAAAACAGAAGAAACTCTTGCAACGATGATAATTCAGAAGGAACCTCCAACAGAAGCACAAAAGCAATTGAAGTTGTCTAGCTTGGATTCAGTAAGGTTTCCACACCACCCCTCACACCAATCTCACAGACAAAGTGATGAAGTATGGGCTAGAGGAGCAGACAATGACAAAATGGCTGAGTGGCAGAGCTCATAAATTTGTGATCACTAGCACAGAATCTAGTTGGAGGTCATTAACTAGCCATGTACCCCACAGATAAAATTTGGGGCCAGTCCTGTTTCACTTATTCATCAGTGACCTGGATGATGGGACAGAGCGCACCCTCAGCAAGTTTGCTGATGATACAAAATTGGGAAGAGTCACTGATACCCCAGAGGGCTGTGCTGCCGTTCGGAGACTTTGGCAAGCTGGACAGATGGACAGAGAGTTTAACAAAGTGAAGTTTAACAAAGGCAAGTGTCAAGTCCTGCACCTGGAAAGGGATAAACCCATGCACTAGTCCTGGTTGGAGGTTGACCTATGAGAAAGAAGCTCTGTGGAGATGTACCTGGAAATCCTGATGTACAAAAAGTTGACCCTGAGATAGCAATGTGTTCTTGTGGCCAAGGCCTGTAGCATCCTGGGTTGCATTAGGGGGAAGCATTGCCAGCAAGTACAAGGAGGTGATCCTTCCTCTCTGCTTAGCTCTGGTGAGATCACATCCACAGTGGTGGGTCCAAGAGAGACATGGAACTACTGGAATGAGTCCAGTGAAGATGATGGAAGCTTGCAGTCCTTATGAGTGATAATGAAAGCCTGGAGTCTTTATGGGCCTCGCTCATAAGAGTGAGAAGACTGAAGGGTGATCCCATCAATACAAGTAAGTATCTGAAGGGAGGGTTTGAAGAGCATAGGGCCAGATGCTTCAGTGGTGCCCAATCATAGGACAAGAGGCAACTGACACAAACTGAAACACAGAAAGTTCCACTTGAATATAAATATTTCTTTCTTTTACTGTGGCAGTGGTCAAACACTGGAACATGTTGCCAGAGACACTGCTGAATCTCCATCCTTGGAGATAGTTAAAGTCTAACTGGACATAAGCCTGGGAAACCTGCTCTAGGTGACCCTGTTCTAGATCTTGGCTGAAGTCTCTGCCACCTTGACCTTTCTGTGATTCTGAAGATGACTTACTAAAGACAGAGTGCATCTCTCACAATGGAGCAGTTTTCCTTGTCAAGCTTCTCAGACATTCATATATTGTCAGGCTAGAAGGAGGCTTCTTCCTTGGGATCAATCTGACTTGTTGTGTAACAGTCTTGTTAACACATTAATTGTTATTTCATCCTATATAAACGATCAATTAAATATTTTCTAAACTGCATAAATATGATTTTAAAGTTTGCAGTGACGGAAAACCCAACACAAATTTTCTGGTCTGGTTTTACCAGTATTCCTTTAATTCAGTATAAAACTCTTGAAAATACTTTTGAAAAAACTTTTGAAAAAAAGTTTTGCCAATGATATGTAGATTTTTGGAGCCTAAATTCATACTGTTAAATATAGTTTACTATATAGATTAAAAAAAGAAATCCAAAAAACTTGAGTGTAGAGTATGTGGCTGACTACCCCCCAAAAATCTCTTTCTTATGATTCACAAATCTTCATATATATTTTCCTGTAAATTATACTTAACATTTCATCAAAAATGGCTATCACAATGTTAAAATATTGTTTGGCAAAACTCACGCAAACCTATTTGCGGCAAAGACATAAAAGAAGGACATGTATTTAAAACTTTTACTTACTTTTCAAATAGCAAACATTCAGTCCAGTTCTAAGCTAAAACTGTATTAATGCTGCTTTGACATCTACCAAAATCAATGTGGTAGGTCTTTCCTCTATCTCAGTCCCTTTTTAGTGTCATATGTGCTGTGGTATGAGTTAGGTTGAGCAAAGTTCTCATTTTTTTTTCAGAGGTTCTACTATAATGTTTTATTGTACTGCAGTTCATTTTAACCAGATACTAATTAGTAATAAAATCCTTAAAGCAAATATCTGAACAAGATGCGAAATGAAGCTTTTTTTTAAAAAGGTACTTAAAAGGACCCACCCGGTTTTCTGCCTTTTATCACTTTCCTAACATAGGTCCCTCTCCAGCTGGCTTGAAGTTTGAGTGCTGCTGCTGCTTCTTCAGAAGTGGGAATTCTGTTCTGCCAGCTACTAGGGAAAGATGTGTCAAAAGCTTCTGAAAGAATAGAATGACAATGAATGACAGCAATGGAAATCACATAGCTGCTGCTTGCTATAAGGGTTAAAAAAAAAAAAAAAGAGAGAGAGAGAAATATAATCCATAAACAGAGTGGTTTGTACATAAAACCTCCATTTATGGCAGAAGTAACACCCTGGCAATTTTTCTCTATAGAAAACACCAGAAATTAATTCATGATAAAAATAAATACAATTACTGTGAAATTACATAAAGTTATCATGCAACTACTGTGCTAATGCCAAAGGCTAAATCATTGAGGCCTTACTTCTTACAAACAGCTACTGCAGCACTGGCACAGGCTGCCCAGAGAGGCTGTGAAGTCTCCTTCTCTGGAGATCTTCAAAACCCTCTTGGACTGAGCCACATGCTCTAGGTGACCCTGCGTGTGCAGCGGGGTTGGACTAGATGATCTCTAGAGGTCCCTTCCAGCCTTAAGCATTCTATGATTCTATGATTTTTTAAATTATCTTCTAATGTAATTTTGAAGTAACTTTCCAAACATGAATCAAAAGAATTTAACGCACTAAAGCCTGACTCTGAATACATCTTAAAAGAGGAGCTTCACAAGATTTTAAATGTTTCCATCTACTGAATTGATCATTTTATTAATTAACAAATTTAAAACAGACATTGTTGAAAATGAATTCAGCTTTCACTAAAGACCCATGGAATATGGATAAGAATCTCAATAAAGCCATGCATTTATCTGACTATGATCTTCTGTCACTGATGGGACTGGAAGTGGAACAGAAACTGGTTTGTTCTGACAGGGTTACTCAGGAGATTCTTGTGGAAACCCTTGGCAGTTCCTCCCAGGAACTACCATTCCTGGGAGCCATCAGCATCAGGATTTCGCGGGAGTGTTTGGGCATGCAGCACTACAAGGAAGCAGAGCCAGGAAGCCAGTTTGGAACTGCACAGAGATTGACGGAGGGCAGGGAGCGAGGCAGGAAAAAAAGGAAAAAGTGCTCCAAAAGGAAACTCCAATAAACAGAGATGAGTGTTGAGATCCAGTAGAAAAAGAGGATAAACTGAAGGAAAGATTGCTGTCTTCAGACAAGAGATCACATATTTTAATCTAACATCTATTGAATGTTGTTAAATTTGGCTGTGTTCCTAACTCTCATTCCTGATTACTCTCTGATTTCCAAACCCAAGAAGGCAATCTTTAACAATTAGTGACTCTGAAAGGTTACACAATATTACTTCAACAGATAGCAGATTAGGGCTCAACAACATGCACAGCACAACCACTTCTTATAAAATGGAAGTATAGAATCATATAATAATATAGGCTGGGACCACTGGAAGTCACACAGTCCAGGCTCATGTTCAAAACAGCAACAACTCAGAGCAGGTTGCTCAGGGTCTCAAACAGATGTTCAATTTTCCTAATATCCAATTGGAATTTCCCATTTTCTAGCTTATGTCTTATCACTTTGCATCTCTGAGGGGATCTGTCTTCTCTATACTCTTCCATTTACCTGCCAAAATAACCTACATTTCGTAATGAATTTGTCCCTGCTACATGCTTATTTTACAATTAAATAATCCAGTGGCAAAGCATTGTGTTGTACCTTCTGACCCTACTCATGTTTGTTAGTGACCCCGCTAATGCTGTTGAACTTAACACTGGCTTCACTTGGAAGGGAGGGTAAATATTTATGGCTGTGGCCAACAAATATAGTCTTAGTCTTCTACTCTGGAGGGGGTTATTCAAGGACAAATGAGCTGAAAGGCCTGGCATTTTCTAAAAGTTGAAAATCACAGTGCCATAAACACTTAGGCTTTCTTACACTAATTGATTACAGAGTTTCTTCAGTTCTATGTGTGACACTGTATACTACTTTTTACATTTGAATATCTAAGTCTGTTCAAAACTGTCAAAATGTTAATCTCACGCTGAAAACTGGAAGCAATGAGAACTTTCTGAAATTTTCATGAAGGTTTAATATATTTTGTTCTAACCTTTAAAATACATTGCCATTAGAACAAAATGTTTTGATTTGCATGACAGAAGTCAAAATAAAAAAAACAAGAATGCACCTGTCCCTTCAACTACAGTTCAAATCCAAAATAAGTTCATGAAGAAACAGTTGTCTAGACTCATTTCTCCAGGCTCACAGAATAACTGCATGATTGCTGATCTTATGTCGAGTTTCTAGAAGAGAAGCTTATTCTGAAGAGAAGCAAGGAGGAATAGGGCTCTGAAATCATGTGAAACACAGAAAAGTTTATAGTCTATGTTTGATTTTTTTGCCTTCAAAGTTTGACTTCAAGGCAAAACAAAATTTCAGACAAGGGTGTTCTTACAAACTTTGTATACACACAAAGTACTCTACAACTTCAAAGCTGAGACTCTCCCTGAGAAAGAAACATATCCTTTGAGTTATGCCTCAATGATTGTCAGGTGACTGAGACTCCAGGCTTGGAATTCAGTCCACAGATCTCCAGTGAGATCATAAACTGACCTGACTCGTTACAGGGCCCAGTGAAAGCAGCACAAGGTGAGCAGAGGCAAGTAGCAATGAGCCATTAAGACTGTCTCGCCTCACTTGTGTAACCTCATGGTGAGATGCTTCCTTTCCCAGGAACCATCACATGCCTCTGTAAATTCAGCATCATATGACTGCCAAAAGGGCAGAGGCTCTTCATCTCTCTCTTTCCAGATGACTACAGAAGAGCTGTGCAATTGAGAAGCACTCAGCTTAAGTAATTTCCATCTTTCTCTTATGTTTACCTGCTGGGTCTCCTGTTTGCTTCTCACAGCTCCTGTGCTAGCTGTTCCAGAGGGGTGGGCAGTATTTGGTAGACAGATCAATGTTACTAGATTATTTTCAGGCTGGCTTCTCAGAAACCTTACCATGCAGGACTTCTGCCTGCAATATCTTTGCTGGGTTAATCAATAAGATACAAAATGGACAAGCTAATATAAAATAGAGGTGGCATTTCAAAAAAAAAGTTCAGATTTGACTTCATCTATCCTCGATCTACTCGAAAGACAAAGCTTTCTTTTGCCTCTTACAGTACTTTGCATTGATGTTTGCTATTTTCCACAGGATTATAACTCATATCTTGACAAGATCTGAGCAACTAAAGTGACAATGCTGCAGTGCTAATATGGGCCAAGTAAATATCAGACTTTCTATACCTTCCTACAATGCATCTTTAACTTGTGTTTTCATTCTATCTACCTATTTTTTCCACCATTTAGCTTTGTCTGCCCCCCCCCCCCCCCTTTTTTTTTGAAT
>VZSV01000055.1:3235216-3255548 GCA_013398735.1 Nothocercus julius | reverse complement strand
TTTTTTTTTTCCCATGTAAAATGTATTAAGCAGAGCGAAATACATAAGTAAGGTGAATAGAGCCAAAAGGAAACAACATACTTCCCGATTTGATAGGAACTTACAGTATTTAAGTTTTTGATTAAGTAACCTTTCCTCAGGAAGGGAAAATGAATTTGAAAGATAAATTAGACACTGTAAGAAACCAAACTAAAATAAGGCTTGTATCCTCCATGTATTTTTTTTCTCTTTTTCTGGTTGCCAAATTCTAAAAATACCCCATCAGAGTTCATCTTATAATTAACTATCCTATACAAGGTCTTGCTCCAACATGTCAACTGTATACATTTATCTGTGTTGATTATTCAAGTCTAATTAAAAAAAAATGCATTTTCTTCTACTGCTGACAAGTACTAAATTTTCTTTGGAATACAGAAATCTTGAAGAATGTGAAAGGTGTTGGTGACTTTTTCAAGTGTGTGATAAATGTCAGTATGCTGACTCTTATAACCTATACGGTTGCCATAAGATATAATACTGTGAAAAATACAGTAATTCAGTAGTTCTCGCTGATTCTTCATCTCTGATGTCTCACAGAAGAATAACCTCCAGAAGAGAGGAAGTTTGGAGAAAACCTTCCATTAAAGCGTCAAATAAAGAATATTTGTGATTTCTTAAAGAACAAAAGATATTCCTGAAAATTTTGATAAAGTTTGTTTTTAACGACTTGCAAACATCAACTGACAGATGAAAGAAATTCAATATCATTCTGCTTCACAAGAGCAAAGAATTAATGCCATAAATTTATAACACCACAAGGAGATGTGAAAGTATGGTCGTCCTCCTGAAAGTATGGTCCTCAAATGATGACAATGTGTCTTCCTGCAAATTTTTCAGATTAATTCTTTTTCTGTTTTGAATCATAAATAAACCCTCTATTAATAAATAACCCTCTATTAATAAATTATTATTTAAAAATTATAAAGACTGCAAAATAGAAAGAGCTATAAATTTGGTCAACAAAACATAAACATCAAGAAAAAGAAAAATACAATTTCTATTCTGAGATCTCTCTCACTGAGGAATTTCGAACACTTCCTGCCAACAGTACAAATTTTAGACATCTCATAAGCTATGAACTACGCTTACCTAAGGAAGAAAATACAAGATCAGTGAAAAGTTAATTCCCTCTATCTTAACAAGAGGCAAATATATTCAAAGTGTCTAGCAAAGTACCTGAAGACACACTGTCATCCTCAGAAACCTCAATGGCTTTAAAATCCAAAGTGAAGGATCTGAAAGCAAATCGATAACTGGGAGGAACCTTGTTGGCTAATACATGTTTGATCAAACACCAAAATGCACTATTGAAAACCTAAAATGAAAAAGAGAAAAAAGATTCATTTTTAAAAGCTGATTTACATTGCTTTTTATGAATGTTTCAAACCTTTTTTTTCCTTCTTTCTGTAAAAATGCAGTTTATATTCCTAGCTTCCTCTAACAAAGACAGTATCAAAAAATTAGTCCTTGCTGTTGGACTAAAATGCTTCAAGCTGAGAAGGAAGACAGAACCTGTTCATATCTGGGTTACTAAATACAGAACAGATTCTACAACAAAAACTTAGAATCTAAAGCATCTTAGTGGTTTATATGAAGTGAATTGACAGTCTCAGTCCAGAGCACTGAACACATCATTATTACATCGTGAGGATTGGCTTTTTTGTTATAAGTTTAGAAAAGAAACCAACAACTGAATGGACATGTTTATTGAATAAGGAAACGGCATAATTAACAAAAATACCAATATACATCAGTGTGTTGGTATTGGACAAAGGGAGATTTGGTGTCCTACTTATATGACCAAATTGATGGTTTCATTTTTAATTTCATCATACTGATGCCCTTTAACATGCAGAAAATCAGTCTCCCTTTCTTCTTCCACCAGGTGGAAATGTTAAGCTGTTTTTCAGAGCCTGTATCATAATTTCCATAGAAAAAAAAATGGTAATAGAAAAATAATTTAAGAGAAAAATATTCTTCAGATATTTCTTCTCTTTTTACTTTTCTTATTTCAGATTGCTTTACTTACTGGAATATTTTATCCTGAGTTATGTATGGTAACATTAATAATAACTTCCTTTGTTTTGAAAGATTTAATATTAGTGAAGAAATAATCTACTTTCTTACATGCTTATGTTCAAAGCAATTTTTCATTGTTTGTATAGAGATGGATTGCTTCCACATTTTTATGCTTGAAAAACTGCTAGCTAATTCAGTGCCTGTCTTTTGAATTTAGTTTGTTTTCTTTAAACTATGCACGAGTTTTCTTAGTGGAGTAGGGGATATAGATTTTCCCTCCTACTGATTTTTTTTTTAATTCCTAAGTTTTACATACATATCTTATATGAGCATATGCACTTAACATTGTCATTATCCATTTTAGAGAGGTCAAATTATTTTTCACATTGGACCTGGCTTCAAAAATAGAGCTGATATGAGAGATTCACTTGGAACCAATTATGACTTCTTCATTAGTTTTGTTGTCTTGATGAATTTTAGACTCATGGCAAGCCCATATACAGAAGTAGTGACTTATGTGTGCTTTTTTTTAATATCAGTGCTTATAAAAATATGAATATTCTTTTATTCAGTGTTCTAAAATACACAGTCCAAGTGGCATGAGCTTGTCATTACTTTGATAAAAGTTACTGAAGCTGAAATACAAACTGATTGTTGAAAAATAAAGTTGTAACAGTACTATCAAATGGGCATACACATAAAAATTAGCCTATCTTCTGTAACACTTGTTTTAGTAGTAATCTATTTATGCACTGAAGACCTACACTACAGAGATTTATGTAAAAAGCATAACTGTTTAATTATGCATATGGAGATCTTTGAACTCACCATCCATAATCAGCATAAAAGCTAAATAAGAATATAGTAGACATAAGAAAAAAAAAAACAAAAAACCATGATGCAGGAATACTGCCGTCTGTACCATAAGCCATATCAATGCCATCATTATTGGGCACAGAAAGGAACCATCCTGTCTTTCTTTCTGAATTTCTGGTCATGTCTTTCAAATCCCACATTAGATAATAAAATTAAGAAAACAAGACATTCAGATTTAGAAAGTGCTACTCTGAGCATATTAAAATTTGTTCCTATTAAGAGAAATACAGCACACAGTTGCAAATTCAGTCATTTGTGCTTACACTTAATAATGAATGCTGTATTTGGAGCACTCAGGAGATCCTTTTTGAAAGTGCAATCACTATTTTTGAAGAGGCTAATGACAATGTTAAGCTATTATCCAACTTTGGTAGCCTTTAGTTACATATTTATTAAATTGTTTGTTCACCTTGATGTGTTCTTCAACTATTCTAGTACCCTGGATGCTGGGAGGACTGTGTGTCAGTTCCAACCCTTTCAGAGCTCTGGGAAGTTCAAGCTTACTGCTGAATTTTTTTATCACATTTCCAATAGCTTTCAGGATAGCTGTAGCCTGTTCTATAAAACGGTAGCTCTCCTGGGGAGAAGAAAAGCAACCATTGTTAGCCAAATTGTTTCAAGATTTTCTATTGCTTTATTTTGATATTGTAACAGTATCTAAAAATTTTATCTATGCCAAATTATCAAACTTTTAATAAACTCTGGTATCAAAATGACACTGATTTGAGCTATTGAAATGAAAATACAACGCTAAAATAGGCAGCATAATATATCTGTTTATAGTTTTCAATTTTCCTGTATTACTAGTCTTAGAACATTTAATCAAAAATAAGGTGCTTGTTAGTGCAATACACAGCCTCACTTGTATTATAAAAGGACACAGATGAGTATTTATACCCTGCTGAACACAATGTCCAAACACATGATGCCTAAAGCATCATTAATCTTCACCAGGATTTCTGTGCAAGAATTTGGATACCATTTTGTGAAAGATACCCAGAGAAACTGCGCTCTCAGCAAAAATGCAGAGAAGACCCCTGGATATAATTCTGCCTTATTTTTAGGACAAGGAGAAGTCATTCTGCTACAATCTGAAGAGAAGGAGATAGTCCAGAGACATTATTTTTTCAGTGCTCAACTTCTTTCCTACAACAGCTATCACAAATTTGCATGAGGCACTGTACTAACCTATTACTGGACCCTGAAATTACAGTGCTGTTAAAATCACCTTTCCTTAATTTTCTTCACAGCTGTGCTCTAGCTTCCTTCATTGGGGAAGCTGTACTGCCTTCCCCAATGCCCATGCCAGGTAAGTGGGCCTCCTTCTTCTTACCAAAGATATCTTGAACATATGCATGGCAGTGACATCGTGTGGACTGTATACAACCAAGACAAAAAGCTGTAATAATGACTTCCCAGGGTCTCTTATTGCAAGTAGGCAAAGCTGTTTGAATCAATTGTTCCTTTTAGGTATAAAGGCTACCCTGGGACTCATTGAGTAATATGTGATCTCATGGGACGAAATAAAGTTAGTGATGATCTACTGGACAAAACATACTTAGTTTATGCTACTAAGCAGGGATTTTTGAATAGAGATACTATACTGGTATCTGTACATATATTTTATCACACTTTTATCACATCTTCTATTTTTATCCAAACATTCATTTCATATTGAAAATAATATTATACCACTAAATACAGCAATTAGATCTCAAGATATGACAATATTTCATTTTAAAAATAGATAGTAGTCACATATTTAGCACAATCCTTAACTAGTTCTGGCTACACATACCTTCTCAAGACTTGACATCACAGTATCTTCTTCTCCAAAGACACATGGCACCATGCTACACAGATGAAGATGATGTCCTATGGGAGAACTTACAGTGAAGAGCAACACATGCCGCCTATGTTAAAGAAAGAGAAATCCAAAAATAAACATTTTATCATTGAGATTCTTAAACTTTTATTTTCATACAGTAATTTAATTTTATGCATTAAAATTCAAACAATAATTATTTTCACACAATAATCCTTCCTTGGATTCACTTGCTCCTCAAATCTTGCAATTCTAACTCCTTGCTTCTCAAGGACCTCCAAATATAGGTTAGAGAGGCAATCAGAAAATACACTGTTTTATTTTTGCTTCTTAACATAATTTGTTTAGGTTTGTTTTTGTTTTCTACAGGAAATATAAATATTTTGACTATTTCAGATGGATACAAACTCAAGTTTTGCTAGTCAGTGACTACTAATAAGCAAAAATTAAAAATAAGCATTATAGTTAGCTTCCCTGAAAACTTAAGAATATATTTATTCCAGAAAGTTCTGATCAATCTAATGTGCATCATAATTTCCAAATTTGCATGGACAGTGATGAGAAAAAATTAACACATTATCACATCAGGCTAAAAGAATACTACAGAATGACCATACTAATGAGCAACTGTGGGCCAAACAATTCTTTCTCAGGCAGCAAACCACAGAAATTCATTATGTTTAATGGGGAATCACCCATCTCAGTTTTTTCTTGTTCAGCTGATGATACCTTTTAACAGATTCTTAATATGAATAGAACATTCTCTTAAATGTGTTTATTCAACACAGGAGTCTCATATTCTTCTCTTCAGTGAACACACCTGCAGTCTCAATGAAATACTTGAGGATCCTGCTAATATCAAATGCTGGAGCTTCACATTTTTATTTCACGGTCACAATGGCATTTAGCTGGAGGAGAAGTGTCTGTAGGCCAGAAACTGAGGTCCAGAAGGAAGAAGGAAGCCTAGAGAGTTTCTCCCCTACACATGCTCTTTTTCAATCCTTTTCTGAATGAAATCTTAAGTTCTGACAACTACCAGAGGGAAGAAAGAGCCTTCCTGGCTTAGCAAGTCATTTTTCATCTGGAATGAAATGGAGGAGCTGTCAGTAAGCCCAATTCTATCTCTCACACACACTAGAAGTCAAAGTTTACTCAAAGGCTGCTGTCTGTCCCTACAGCAGGGAAGAGCAAAGGAGAGGCTATCATCTGTGGTAGCACCCCTGGTAGCTCTGAAATCTGCAAGTGCAAAAAGATACTTGCCTGCAGACTTGTGTAAAGGAATATTTATTCACTCAAAATTTCTACAGGGATATCTCCCCACAGGACAGATACGCTACTTTTGGAAATCGCAGAGAGAAAATGCACATACTGACAAAACTAACCTCTAAATGTGATAACAGCTTTTATGGTTTTACTCAGATCTAAAGATAGAGGGAATCTCTATCAGAGGTCTCTGATGTAGTATGAACATGTTCTTGCAGTATTTTCTTCCTGTATCTGTTTATTTGAAATCCTCCCTCATTTCAGTTTGCTTTTCTGGACTTAAAATATTTTATAGATCTATTCAATTTTCTGAAGTACTTTTGGTTGTCCTGTAACTATACAAATTGTGCTATTGATATATATTTATACTATAGGAATTATAAACTGTCCTAGAAGAAAGAAGTTGAAAGTTAAGTTCATTACTTTTTAAATACATTTTGTCTCATCTCTTTGAAATTAAACTGGTGATTAATATTATTTTAGAAAAGGAAAAGGCTGCAATGAATTAGTCAATAATATGTTTGTGGCAAGATATTACAATGTCATCTTTTCTTCACTGGAAGCATTTTTCAGAAACTAACAAAATATCAAAAGGTTTTGATATTCATTATATTCACTCTATTTAATTCAATATAATATTTATTATATATATAATAGCAAAGGAATTACTAGATTAAATTTCTAAGCATATGAAAATAAATATATTAATGTGAATGATTTATTATATATTTATATAATATTTAATTTAATATTTGTTATATTAACCAGGAAATACTCCAATTTGATTATCTGGAGTCATGTGGAAGGAGAAATAAATCATACCAAGCATTAGTAATATGGTTTTGATACAGCTTACTTTTGGAATATGAAGCTATGCAAAATTATTGGTTGATTACCTCAGATTTTTTCCTTTCAAGCTTCATAAAACCTATTTCAAGAAGAGCTATGAAATTTCCTGCAGTTTATCATTCTTTAACAATACAACAAAAATCCTAATCTTTGGATTGCTGTTGATACACTGAGAAACATTTTAAAACACTCTAGTTCTAATCAGAATTTTAAGTAAAAATTTGTATTCTAGCTTTACTTTTAGAACACCACTGTGATTCCTCCTCTTAAGGCTTATCAGTAAAAATAATGTGTAAAGTAAAAGATCCTTTCAAGCCTTTGGAGTAATATTTTATGACAGAAATGAAGAGTCATACATACCCAACAGGAAGATTTAACACAGTAGCTTTGGTAGCATATGTATGCATTTTTAACAAAAGTTTACCAAGCGCCACACATTTCCAAGAGAATTGTTCAATCATCAGTACTCCTTTTGGAATATCACAACCTTCCCCTTGTGTAGATGCTAAAAAACAAAGTAAAGAAAAACATCTGGGAGGAGAGAATTACAACAAATACATTTATGCAGAATTTGAATCTTGTTCACTGCCACATAAGTCTTCATTTAGGCTTTGAGCTCCCAAAGAATTTTAATTGTAGTATCTACTAGAAAACCATGGTTAAAACAATGAAACAATGTGTTAGGACAATGTGTAAATCAGACATCTTCCAAGTCAACTAAGGCTGCTCTAGAAGTATCTAAAAAGTCCATTCTGTCCTCATGCAAAAGAAGCAATTAGCCAAATACAGTTTCTATTTATATTACAATTAAGTTATTTTAATAGGTTGGTTTCCTTTCCTTTTTTTTTTTTTTTTGTTACATACTTTTTTGTCTTCTAGCTACTTTAGTCTGGATGCACTACAGTTATGTCCATATGTCTATACATTCAATTAACTTCAGCTAATTAACAGGAGTTAGCCTTTTTAAATGTCTTTCTACAATTCCCATAAAACACAAGCATTTAAATTGGCCATTGCTGCTGGATCTCAAAATAAACTAAGTGTAAGAGCATAGTTTGCACCAGTATAAAAATTATATTAAAAATCTGCCTTAGTTACACTGCTGACATAACTGAGTTTTGGCCAGCTCAGAGAATAAAGAAGTTTGCAAGAATGGAAATTATGCAGAAAAAAAATACTGTGGAACAAGTGGAAATTCATTAACTGAAATATATGGATGAAAAGTGTACAGCAAATTATAATAAGTAGTAATGGTATCCTATCGGAAAATATTCAGCATCAATGGGAAATGACATTGTTGTATTTCCTAGAATTGATGCATCTATTTAATTCCAAATCACACAACTCTTACAAAATAATCCACAGCTAAACACAACAGCACAGACATACTCAAGAGGGGGAAAACCCAACACTAACATAGATTTTTTTGTCTTGTCCTTACCTCCAACGTCACCCCAGCGTACTAATGCAGAAAAGTTAATCAGGATTTCAATGGGCTTCAGGCTATCCACCAATAAGTAATAGAAGACTTGATCATCAGTAGACTGCACAGAAAAACAGATTTCATTCATCTTGCATCTCCACTGAATATCATCTGAGCAGACCTTCATAAAGTATGACTTAGACTTTAGATATTGTGGCTATAAATATAGCATTGTCACTACTGCTTATAAATTACAGACATTTGAGCCCAGATTCTCATGCTGCACCTATAAACAGTAACTTTCAGTCAAGAGATAAAAGGAAAAAAATGTTACTTGGGGAAGAATATAGTTACTTTCATGGGCTTTTCTTCATGTGTACCTCAGTTTAGTCCTACTTGTCAGACAGCATTAATCAGAAGACCAAAAGGTTTTTGCTCTGCAGTTTTCTAATTACAGCAAGCTTCAAGGAAATAAGTTTCATTCTCTTAATGTGTTACACACTAGTATACAGGCACACATTGTCTTGATGTTCATCACAGCTTGTGTAAGTATATCACATAATGAATGAGAGACTTTCCTGTGATTTGCTTATAATACAGAGGACTACGAAATCACAAGTGTACAATTATGGAACATAATCCATATAATTAACCTGTATATATATATATATTTAGGTATATATATATAATTTTATACAGAATTCATGCCTGAAGTTTACACTTCTCTACTCTACAATTATTCTGCAGTTAGAGTATGAAAGTAGAGCTGGAATAACCTTCTGATAACATGAATTGCCAGGTAAGGGCAGGTTAAAAAATATACTGTAATTGAACAGTAATTAATGGGTAATTCTAGTCTTTAGAACAAGAATTTCACATATATAACCAAAGTAGATAGCATGTAAAGAGAAAATGAAAAGCTAGGATACATAGCTAGACTCCTGATTTGTGTTTCAGGCGACAGGTAAAGAGAAGAAAGGGTAGTTTAAAGGTTATTTCAGAAACTAAATCATTAATGAATTCAATTTGAAGAAGTTGCTAAATTGCTATACAGCACATTTTAGGCAAGACAAAAAGAGCATGGAGATCCGATCCACTGTAACATATACTTTCACTACAAACTTTCACGATTTACATACTCAATATATTTTTGGACTACTATGCAACAGCAATCCGTAACAGTTTTGTTTATTCTCATCTTAAAAACAGTGAAATTCTTCTGGGTAATTGTTAGCAAACATTTTATTGTAATGACTAATGTAATCTTAAGGATATCCACACAACATTTGCATTACCATTTCTTCTGTCATAGTAGTTCTATCACGTATCAACAAAATTTAGTATATATGCATTAGACAATTAAATAAAGATTTCTTGGCAAAGATAAAACAAATAAATGCATAATAATTTAATACAACCATATACCTTAAAATCTGCTTTATGATAGTTATAAGCATATGTATGTGGTTTGTGGAAAACATGCAGGTTCCTAGGGAGAAAATAAAAGAAACATATATGTAAGAAAATAATCTTTATATTAATGGTATAATTCATGCAAATTTGTTTTTCATTGCGTATGATACTGACTTTTACTTAGCGAATGGATTAAATTTTCATAAATTAGGCAAGATATTTCTCAAAATATATTTCTCAAGATATTTCTCAAAAATGTTAAAACATTTTGAGTTTCTAAAAGGTGAACAAAAACCATCTCCAGTGAAAGCAGCTGACATTAATTTCTACTTTTGCTACATTTCTATATTTTTCAGTGGAGGTCAGGCCATTAACTTTTCCTCCTTGAAGCTATAAAAGGTAGTAAGCTTTTAGATTTCCATGCCTACCTAAAAGTTACTTTAATAAATACTGCAAGGAGGAACTCTTTTTATATAGCTTATTAATGCTTCTTTTCAAATTTTCAGGGATCACATAGCTCCAGAAAATGACTCAAGATTTCTGACAATTTTTTTTTCTGACCTTGATTTACTCAAAGGCAACATAAATGACTCCAGCTTTGACTGAGGATAGAATCAGACATACTAACTTTTAAAACTCTAAAATAGTCCTCTCTCAAAATTAATACAAGCTTGGAATATTCATCTACTTTTCATTGTATCTGAGATACAGACATATCACACAAGTAAAGCTTTCCAAGTAAGCGACTATTGTAAGATTTCTGAGTAGCATCTAAAATTTTCTGAAAAAAGAAACCTTCCTAAGTTAATCAAGATGATTTTGTCAAGAGTTGCTTCACCAATACAGTGCAAAATTAAGCCAACTCCTTCCCCTTTAGACACAGAAATAAAATAACGTGACAAATAGTTGATATGATTAATATTACCACAGTCTTCAAAAGACCAGCAGTCATTTAAAATTAGACTGACAAGTTAAAACAATGTTCATAATTTATATTCTCTCTTTATCAGGCTTACTGTAAGCAGGATTTTTAAAGGGAAGGGAATGCATTTGCTTTGGATTCTTCTTTCTGAAGGCAGTAGTTCCCTGAACACAGTGGTCTCAAAAATGAGTCAGGCAAGTCTTAACAAGCTCTAGTACGACCTATGTCCTTTTCTGTAGTGCTGCTGGTGTAAAAGGTATACCTTTTTCCCTCTGAATTTGAAACACTTACCAAAATAAGAGATTGACAAAGAAATCTACTACAAAAATAAAATGAGAAAACCAGGGTGACATTTCTGAGAAAATTACTCCTCTCAAAAATACAGGATTCTTTAAAAAATCCATATTGTTTCAGGCTCCTTAAGCCTGAGAGACAAGCTAAAGACACTCCCCAAAATGTGTGTGTGGGGGGGGAAAGCAAGGACTTCAGCAAAAAGTAAACGACAGGCAAACTAGGTGACAAAAACTAGATGGTGATTTGAAAGAACAGAACAGGTTCAACATTCTGTTAGCTTCTAGTCCACATTTGAAAGTTGAAAAGAAAAAAAAAATCAACTACGTCTTTTTTTTTTTCCAGAAGAAATTTTAAAACTGCTAAAAAAAAAAATAAAAAATGTATAGAGCAAACTCTGGAATAGTGGGAAAGATAAACTGACTTAAGGATGAATGTTGCACTGATCTTGAACTGACTCCTTTATGTTTTGCATGCTTTTGCATGCATAATACCTAGTGCTAAGTATGAAAGTCAAAACATCACATTCCTAAGTGTCACCTTTGCAAATGCTGTCTACAGCCCACTAATTTAGAGAATTTGTACCAGTCCAGCCAAATAAACCTTGAAGTATTAAAATTACAAATAGCATCACTGAATTACACAGCTTAAACTGAAACTTCATCAAATATTCTTACACTATACCTGACTTTATTTATAGGGCTTTTTATTGGCAAGCTAAATTTTGTCTTTTATAAAAGATCTGCAGGCAAAGTTGTATCCTGACTGACCTCCGTTCAATTGTATTACCTTTTTTTTTATGTTTACAGAAGTATAAATGCTTGGGAACTTACATTTGTAAGGGAAGGGAAGAAAGTATCTATTTGACCAAAATGAATTGTGCTGACCGCAGCAGAAAATCCTTACAACTTTGTTTCATAACTATGTTGATTGGATATCCCAAACACCCAGACTTGCTCTGACTATGAGTTGATGTGTCAGGTATGTGAGCACTGTAATCACGACATGCTCCATGAGCTACTATCCACACTGCATTCTGGCATGCACTATTTGTAGGTGACGGCTGCGTCCCCCTGTGCACTTTGCAGGACACAGCCTGGGGCTGTACCTGCAGGCTACTCTCAACACAGACAGTAAGCCTGGTCTGAAGGGAGGTCATAGGATGACCTTGAAAGGCAGTATAGTTACATCCATGCAGGGAAGATCTGTTGAGGAGATAATGTTTTTATATACTCACTTTTCAACTTTTACCATTGCTATACTTTATATTTTAAAGAATAAAAACCCAAACTGTTGTTCCTTACTGGAAACAAATACAGAAGTCTTCAAAGCTAATCCAAGTTTCCTTGGAAACAGAATTCTTTTCTGACTCAATTTTTGCCTTTGATTTATTCACCATCTGGCAGTTAATACCAATATCAGATGTTTCTGATGTTTGTGATGCTTCAAAATTCATACTCTCATGTAATTCTTCTGCAAAGATAAGAAAACACAAAGATTCAATACAGTGACGATATGCACATTAAAATAACATCACTCATACTCAAAAAGTGAATGAAACAAATCTGTATCAATTTTAATTGCAACTGTTTGTGTATTAAAATCCTTCACATGAGCACGTTCGGTGAACATACAATTCTGCAAATCTGAAGTTACCTAAATAAAGAAAAATATAACCCCATTTCTGAAGCTTCTCTTCAGAGAAAAGAAGATATGGCAGAATGCTAGATATTTTATAATCCTCCGAGGATCAAAAACATACTGAACTGCAGAGAACACTTAAGACCTATAAAGATTGAGGTGTATCCTTGCCTCTGCTACATACAGGAATCTGCTTGCAAGGCTCTTCACAGAAGTCAGTCTAAGTACTGCTTAAAAGAGAGAAACAGATGTGAACAATATTACATGAATTTCTTTGTAAAATCAGAACACCCACTATCAGATTCACAATAAAATATCAACACAGAAATATATACATGTGTTGTGCAGACATATTTTGCAATTATTTTGTAATTTATTTTAAGTTATGCTGAAATGCCATCCTCTCTGACTGGTACCACAAAAGCAAAAGCTAATTAGAAAAATAAATAATGCATTTTTAAACTTCCTTTTAATATTTTATGATCAGCGAAACACACAGTGATCTTGTGGGTCACTCTTAGGATGTGGGTGACTCTAAATTATTTTGCAATTATTTTGCGGGTATTTTTTAAAGAATTTATAAAAACGTCATGTATGGAAATGTGCCAAAGACCTTTTCTGCTCTCTTACACTCTGGAAAAACTACTTTTGAGCTATAATTTTTTTTGATTGAAGTTAACACAAATTTTAGGCATTCAGTAAAATAACTACAGTGCCTGGTTTACAAATGTACATATCCAAGGAAGTATAACACAGTCATCACTAGAGCAGAGCTATGTCCCAAATCATCTTTCTGGGCTCAACGTTGCTAATCTTTGTACAAGATAACAGGGGCACTATGAGTTGGCGTTGCTCAGAATCTATAGGGTCAACATATCTCCGCAACCTTCAAACAGAAGGTGGGTTCCATCCTATTCAGAAGTTAATACATAAATATCTCTATTTAGCTATTTATGCATGTAGATTGGAGTTGAGGGGAAAGTATCTCTCCCAGTGCACCTAAAGGAGGGCAAAATAGTGTCAACAAAATGGCTGAATTTTTCTCACTTCTCTTTGAAGAGGTGAGAATCCTGTGAGAAAGTCATCAAAAAAAATGCTTAATCCTTTTTGATCTACTTATTCCAAAGACAGTGCAATGTTCAGAATTCCCCTGGCACCACATAGAAATACGATTAAAGAAATCATGTAACAAGCTACTATGTCTTATTTACCTGATACACAAGAAGTACAATTAATAGCTATGAGAAACCACAAACACTGGATGATATATTGAAGATATGATTTACAGAACAAATCCATAAATAAAATGTGAAGTAAATATCCTAAGAGGCAGTCAGGATTAATTAATATTTTAAGATGGACAAATGGAAGACAATTTCAGCAAATAATTGTCAGCAATTATCAAAAGAAATATTATTTGAACAAACACAAATACTAATCAAATACAGCGGGATATCATATGAACATATTTTAAAACTAGACATGTCAGAGAGCTTCATAAAAGGGCAAAGCATATTTGTACTCAAGGATGTTATGCTAAGAGTCAAAGATTATTAATGTAACAAAATCACACCCAGGAGAAAAATAGTAACTTCTGAATATAACAAAGTACTCAGGTGTATACTCAGAAAAATTTCTGCTGTAATACCATATTGAAGTTTTTTAGCAAAACTGAAGAACATGGCAGTTGTAAATTGAGTTAAAAAGCAGCAAATAAGAAGCATGAAATATGAACTCTATATTTTAAATAATTTTCATGATTTTAATGAAATGAGAAGGACTCCACATCATTTGACCTTTTTTTTTTTTTAAACAGAATTAAGCCAGGTACTTTTATACAAAACAAAACATAAAATATGCTAGAAGATTAATATTGACGTAAATGGTCATAAACTTTTTCATATCTCCATAAGTTCAAATTTTCTACAGAATTAAGCAGCCTAAAAACCTTCATGTGAATACTTAACTGGATTTTTTTTTTAAAAACAAACACAAGAGGACAGGGACTTCCTAAAACAGAAGGTTCTGAAGATCAATTATATATCCAAGAAATGTGTAATTTCTTCAGACATAGTAATTTACTTATAAAATACCATTGGTCTCAATAAGAATACTTGTGAAACTTTTCAAAGCTGTTTCAAGTGAACAGAAAGAACTTTTCTGGTATCAGACTATTCATATGTTTAACTGTCTTGTAAGCAAATTCCAAAGAGATAAGGTTATTTATTTCCATTCAAATGCTTGGCAGACTTTGAGCAATTTTCAGTTATAGGAAAAACTACATTTGAACATCACTTCTCTTAAATAAAACACTTTCTAAAGATTTGCTTCTTTCAGTTTTGGTCTCTGACTTATTCTGTGAGATGTTCTGTGGAGTTGACAGACATAATAAAATGTTTTTAAATAACTGGAATCTGAAGTAACTCATACAACATACAGTGCATGATAATTCAAAGCATTAAATAAAGATATATTACTAAGCTCATGGTTGTTCTGAGGATTTTGAAGATAAGTTCAGTTAATAATTACGATATCAAAAATAACTGTACTATTTAAAGAACAGCAATCATACCTATACCAGATGCAGGATTCCACTCACTAAATCCTATGGTAATTAGTAATATTACATAAAGCTGGAGTAAATGGATTTTTCTTAGAGAAATGGGAAGATATGGGTTCAGATGGCCTGAAGATAGTGAAAAGAGGACCAGAGCACAGAAGACAGTTACAGTACTTAAGTGAATTATTAGCACTGTAGGCCGGAGGCTGGCAGAACACAGAATATGAGTTTGCTGAATGATCTTTCGTTAAATGGACTTATACAACGTATCAGCATAGCTACCATTCAGCTTCCTCATGCATTCCCATGTTGCCTGCTGTGCAGATTCATAATAAAGCAAAACGACCTTTCAATAGACGATATGCATTAGGTAATATGCACAAAGGAAAAGAAAGAACAGGAGGAATCTTCTCCAGCACGGCTAAGCTGCTGAACCTTTTGCAGCTGGCTCTCCTTCAGGAATGGGAAAATTCTCTGAGGATGTAGCTAGCAGAGACTGGTTGCATAAAGATCATATTTATAAAGATCTATAAAAATGTCAGATGTATAAAGAGGCTCTATGAAGATTGTGGGATTTTTCCCGGAAGTGTTAAGACTTCAAAAGTACTCAGATTCTCGGAGAACATGATCATGCACTCTCTAGTTCTTTCAGTGTTAAAACTTCAGAATCTGTTGATAGTGGCGAAAGCTACAAAAATCCCCCAATACTCCAATATATTTGAGACAGGTTTTAGAGAGTCACTTACTATAAACTACTACACTTATACAAAGTTGAGCTAAAACAAATGCAGAGCTGTGAGACAAAAACTGGAGAATATCTTTCCAGCTAAATGACTTGTAGAATTTTGATACAGTGAGCACCTTTCATTTTGATTCTTTTTTAACTGGGATAACATCACTAAACACAGTATTAAAGAATTTAAAAGAAAGGATGCTCAAAACTAGTAGCAGTTCTTAAAAGCACAGATATTTTTCAAAGAACAGTAAAAAAAATTAAAAACACTATATTCCATGCCTTCTCCTCAGATGAGGATCAACCTTCAGAAATGTTTTTTTTTTAAACTATAAAAAAAGTATTTAATTCAATTAAAAAGTGATTTTTTTTAAAAAAATAGGTATTTTTTGTCTGAACACTGTCCAAACATTAATCCCAATTAATTTCCTTCTTTTCTGTCTTTTATGTCAGAAAAAGGCACTAACTCACAATGATCACAAAAAAGGTTCTATGTACAAAATACAAGACAGTTAGTACGCAGAGTAACTCTGTAATGTCAGAAGTGCCATTTTTTCAAAATATTCTTGTAAATTAAGGATTTTGTAGTACTAGTCTGAAAACTCTATTTTATGAAGTCATATATGGAGCCAGTATAACTGAACATTACACCAGTTCTTTGAAAGCTTTTGTTGTAAAATCAACAGCCATAATTAAGTAATGTTGTTACTCTACACGAAGATTAACATGGCTGTCAAATCATGAGAGAGAGCAGAAATCTGAATATAAACTTAAAACATTCTTACCTTCCACGGGTTTCCCTGCATTATGCTGCTGGATGAAGGTCTCCTGTAAGTGAAAAACAATGGTGGGGATAACATTTTATTACTTTTTACAGAAAATAAACGTTTCATTTATTTTTCTTTGTGTCAGTTCTTCATGGGTTAGAGGAAAAAGCTAGTAATTTTTCAGTGTAGTATAATATTTAAAAGTATCATAGAAATATTAGAATTCACAGTAATACCTACACATTTATCACCAGTTGATAGATTGTTTTTCTAAAAACTGGGAAAGTACACGTGATCTGGAGTCTAGGATAAAAAATGCCAACTCCTCTATTATTAAAAAAATGCTCTTTGATATGACTGTTCTTTGACAATAAAATAGTTCTAAATATCTTCTACTCCAAAACAATAACCATGCTTCTTTTCACGCAAGCATCTGTTTCTTTGCTTGCAAGCATATATACAACTGTCACTTGACACAGCCTGCTGCATTGTTCCAGGATCTTTTGTTTTTCCATCAGCAGCATAAATAAAACATTGCCTGTTCTTTTCTTTTTGGTAAACATAACTTTATTCTCGTCAACACCCCCCTTTCCAAGCCACAGGAGTTGCACTAATCTGTGTGTAATATCCACTTAAGTTTGCAACTGAAATAAATTCACCAGTCTCTCTGAAAGTCAGCTTATTACATAAGGTAACAAAGGTGCAATCTCTTCTTTGAGAGAGCAAAATACTTAATAAGCTTAAAAATATGCCCCTTATTTGTCTTACCTCTTACCTTCAATATGACATAACTCAGCACAAGACTCACTATCTTTTTATGAGGGAGGTTGGCTACATGGGGGAAGTTCCATACTTTGTTGTTGTTTCTTAGTTGGATATGGTACTATTAACGTGTTAAATGATCCAGCTTAAACTTTGCACAGAAAAATACTAGAGCCTATAAAAGCTATTGAAACTAATTTCCAAGGTTCTTTTCATGCTAGCTGTCATTTTACCAAACATTTGCATTCTTTCTCCCACCCAAATTCCTCATATATACATTTTTTTTAAACACGTGCCAAAGGTGATAATGCTGAAACCGATAGCACTGAGCTAGACAACATCTCAACATAAATGATGATTTTCCATTCTGCATTTCAAAAGGGAAGCTTAGGGGCTACACTGACGCAGAGATGCTTTTATGCTTTTCTCAATGCAATCTAGAAAGCTGTTCTGAGTGGCAGACTGGCATAATTTAAACAGTCTAAACGAGACTACAACATGACCATGATACCTAACGGCTGCACAGTTATGTGCTCTAACTCCACTTCTAATGTGATCCTCGTATCATAGCCCCACTCTTGCACTTGTTGCTGAAATTCTTTCTCCAGCGTTTTATAGCATGTCCATGGCATAAAAGGCCCAGAATAAGCTTGGGAATCTTGCCAGTTTGTCAAAAATTTAGGTATTTGATCTTCTTTGAACCAATTATAAAAAGCTGTTAGAATAAACTATAGAGCCAGGAATCTCTGTCCCAAACCAGGAGGTGCTTTCACCAGTAATTTAATGCTAACAATTTGACTGCATTACCACTACATTTTATTAAGAGAATTTGAAAGGGCCATTTTCGTGAAAAAAAAAAAAAAAAAAAATGCTAAGTTCTATTTCAAATCTGTATTTTAAAGAAGGTTCTTAAGTCAAAACTGATGATAAGCCTAATATAAACAGAAATTAAGAGTAAAATATACAGTTTTTTGAAAGGGTTAACAGTTTGTTGAACATTGGGTAATTGAAATATGTTCAATTCCTGCATGTCCCTTTTTAGATGTGTATCTAGCTTTTCTAGAGCAAAAGCACTGAAGGCACCACAAGAGGATGTCGCAATTAATGGCCCATGTACTTCAGTTTCTGTTTCCAAGTTTCTCTACATTCAACTTTAGAAAATAAAAGACAAACTGAGATCACTTCACATGTGACATTCACGACTCAGCACTTGGGTGTGAGAAGTCTCCCCTTCCAACCTTAGAAGAACCCACACACAGAGATGTTGTATTTCTGCATGGGAGTCTACCATTTGTGAAGTTCCAGTATATGCAGGTTTCTTCTGGGATGCACAGGATTTACCAGACAGGTACACACCAATTGCACAATGTCTAAAGTTTCTCAGAAATCCTGAGTATGTCCAAAGTATACGTACTCGATTTACTTTATAAACATTAGAAACTGTCATGTTTGCACCACAAACCTAACACTTCCTTGCAGATTCAGTCTTTACGCCAGTACACATGATCCACGCTTCTAGTATGGACATGTGGTAGCTTACTGTAGAGCCACTAGGTTGCAATTAATATCTGGCTGCTGGAAAGCCTGGAGGAATATAGAAAGTCCTCAAAAGATGCTTTGATAGAATTTCCACTGAAGAAGAATAGACCATGGAAAACCAGGATGCCTAGTACTGTTATTTAAGCCAGTTTCAGTAATCCAGCCACAGATGCATAAAGACTCCTGTAGGCTCCCTTACTGCAGTGTAGATATAATCAATAGCTGCCCAATTCTAATGGCATGGGATGTGTCTGTCTACCTAAACCTCACAGATTCTGGAGCAACAGGGAGTGTTAAGAAAGCTCTCATTCTATTTTGCTACTGCCTCAGCAACAGTGACAAAGACACTGGCACAGAAAGAAACTAAAAGCATCTTTCCTCTTTAATAAGCCTGCATTGCCTGAAAAGGTCAAAGCTGCTGCTACAGTATCCGATAAAGAATGAGATAAAAGAAAACTGGGATCCAGCTGCGAAACATGAAAGGATGCATACATTTAGACTCAGGGAGAATTTAGTTACATAATGTTCCTTCTGCATGTCAGTCAAATTGATGTAGAGCGAGATCTGAATGCAAAATGGGAAGAAAATATGCTGATTAACTTAATCTGATTTGTCATTTTATGCTTTATAATTGTTAATACCTTACTATAAAATATCCTGTTCATTTACCAATTAATTTGTATTGCTCAACCTCTTAACATTAGCTATGTATTTACTTTGTTCAAATTCACCAAATAATAGGATGTTTTCATAAAACTGCTATCTTATTATTTATGGTAGAAATGATGCATGGCAATCATTTCTCACCAGTTTTTCTGGAAACTGTCTTCCTCTAGAAATAAGCTCTTCAGCTATAATTAAATGCAAATCAAACAACAAAGTTTCAAATATCTTATTTTTATGATTAAAAGTGCATTTTAAACTACCCCCAAAATGGAAAAGAAGACTAAAATATCTATTATGATCCAGTTCTGTATTAAGTTTTGGGGGATTGATGTTGGCCTGAGAAGTAGATCATCAAAGGGCTTCACATCCACATTCACTTGAACACATTCTTTTACTTGTGAGTTTACTGTTTTCACTAAATTAAGTATTAGAACTAATTTTAGCTGCGATGTAGGAGAGGGTAATGGAAGTGACTTGAGATAAGGCAACAGTTTAACAGTAAGAACAACTAAAGGGCTAATGTGCACAGACCAGTATGTAGGAATAACCTCAAAATAGTGGATTATCAGCTCATCTTTTCTATTAAACTGTCTTCACTGTTAGCGTTATCCTGATCTGTATAAACAAGTGGATATTCACAAGCCTACTCAGAAAGATTCTCTCTAAAGCACAAGCGTCTAAAATGAGGATTCACCTCTAAATCAGGTTTCTCACATCTCTTGTGCACTTCCTTTTCCTGAAAAA
>VZSV01000055.1:3218086-3229637 GCA_013398735.1 Nothocercus julius | reverse complement strand
AAACAACAACAACAAAAAAAACCAGGGACTTGGTACACTCCACGGCTGTACTTCTTGTCTTGTCTGTGAGCAATAGTTTATGCTGAATATTGAATATTGACTAGAAGTGGTGTATATGCTATAGCAACCAAAAGGAACTGACAGTTTGGACAGAGTTTTACTCATAAATCCATGAATCCATGATTCTCTGAAATCATAGAAAATACTAATTAGCCATTCAATGATTCCCTCTTTAACCTAGCTACATGACTGCCACGGCGTTATTTGCAAAATTTGAGAAAGACTTAAGGCAAAACTTGAAAAATGTCTAAGAATATTCCCATTTCTTGCTAAATGAACTTTCGCATGTTCTACCCTTTTGGACCACTATGTAGAGAAACTAGCAAAATGCTTTAAAGACAAAATAAAATCTCTGAGTAAAGTGCTAAAGCTTTGAGATATAACCGCACTTTCGTTTTCATTCGTTCATTCGTTTCAACAACAATTTTATGCTGAATTCTATGATTCTACTTGGGGAAGAATAAAGATTGAGAGGTACAAAATTTTCACGCTTTCAAGACAATATTCTGTAGAGAAGATAAACGCTGAGACATTCTTTTGTGACTACCAATCAGGTGAAATGCTGACAGTTCACTGAGCAACATCAGCAAAAGAATACAGGCCATGTAGGAAAGCAGTGGGGGTTGCATGCAGAGACACTACTGAAACAAGAGGATTCAGCTTCAAAAGAAAATAAAAGAACAATAAAATATGCAACACAGGTAGGGACCCTGAAGCAGAATCAACAATAGCCCAAACCTGAACCTGATGCTACCAAAGGTTGCTCTGCCAACATGACAACCTCTGCCTAGGCCTGGCAGAGCTGTTCATCCAGCCAGGGCACTGTCAGCACCGGGTGCAACAAGAAGGGATCCAGCCCTCAGGTATGCTCGCTTCCCCTGTGGGGGTGTTTTCTCCCTGTTGTGTGGAATAGCAGATTTTAGGGATCATCTTAGGGCACCCCAACTCCAACAGGAGGTCTGTGCAAGGAAACCTGCAGCCCCAGAAGAGAGGGTAACCCTCTTGTTGGCTTGTAACCCGCAATGCCAGAGGGTGCATGAGATTGCATGTATATGCGCTTGTGTGTGCATGTGTGCGACCAGAAGCAGTTGTTGGAAGGGGTTCAGAAGTTTGTACGTGCTAATTAACATTCGGTAAGTGTCTAGCATCACAGTTTAGCTGTTGTATTGATGATCTTAATCATACAGTTCTCTGAATGCCTATTAATTATGTGTTATCAATAAATCAATAGATTGCTTTGATCTTGATGTGCTTTAAAATACATCTACCAAGCAGTTTTTTCCCCTATGAGACAGATAAAAATAAGCTACTGTATTTTTTCAGTGTAACTGATTGACAGAATGATGTGACTGCTGAAACTACATTAAATACTTACATATCTGTTGGTATTGTGAGAATGTCGATTTTATAATTCAAAAATGGGCTAGCAATCTCAACGTATTCTTCAGGTTTCTTTATTACAGGTTCTGTAGAAAATGTAACTTATTAAAGATATATTCATATGAAATATTTACTACTACTTAACACCATAGTTTTCCCTGATAAATAATTTCCATTGGGCATATCACCCTAAATAATTCTAAAAGACTTCAGGAAAGAATCTCTAAGCATTCTTTTGCACACTTGAATGGAAAAAAAAAACCTAGGATGACTTTAGATGAAGTATCATCTCAGAACTATGGTAGCACGTTATGCCTTTGTCTAATTTAATCTGTTTCTTATTCCAGTATATTTTGCATGTGTAAAGCTTTCATATCCATGTTACCTCATGTCACTCATGCAACTGTGTTATACAGCATAAACAAACCCTAAAACAAGTGTTTACTCCTAAAACTGAGTTGCTAGTTACAGCAGGACTAGTCACTATTTCAAATATTTAAAAGGTGTAATGACTCTTCATCAGAAAGCTCTGGCAGTGCTCTCATTATACCCCCTCCTAATTTTATCCAACAGAGTAGACAGTTTTCTTAGAAACATGGTAAGACACTTCTCAAAGTATTTAAGAAATAAGTAAGCTGAGGAGGAGGATCACATAAAAATAGACCCCACCACCAAAGGAAGAAATGTAATCCCCCAGAGAGTTCCACTGAAACTACGCTAAAAGATGATGATTGTAAATATGACCATGGGAATGTTTATGATTCAGGTGTTACTGACATTTACGAAAATTGTTCAGGAGGTCTGACTAGACGAACCTTGAGGTTCAGACGTCACGATAATTTCTTTTTTCTGACGGAAAAGTTTCCAGCGAGGAACCAGTGGTGATTGTGGCGGTGCTACCAGAGGGCAGGACCTAGTTCTAGTAATCAGGACAGGATGGCTATATAGGTGGGAAAGTCCATATTGCCTCAGCTTTTCTGAAGAATCAGCCTACGAAACACAGAAAGATAACATTTCTCATCATGGCTCTCCTTTCTCATCACTTCTCTTGCAAAAACCAACAGCAGGTGCGCAGAAGCACCTAATGGTTTAGGATTATTAATGAAAAAAGAACAGTTCACCTAACAATAATATTATCAAAAAACTTTCTAATAAAGACAGATTCTCAGCAGAAAATGTATTATAGAACACTTACAAGTATTTTACTTTTCATAATCAATTTATCACTTCTTTCAACTTATTTATACAACCATACGCTTTTATGTCTTATAGACATACAAGTGAAGCAGAATGAATAAGTAAACGTGATACTTTTTATTTTAAGTATATATCTTTTAAAATACTTCTTACGAAGAACAGTCCTTACATAATGCTGTCTTTATAAAGTGGCAGAATCCTAACAGCAGCTGGTCTTTTTCATAGCTTATGAAATCTCTATAATATAATATCACTTAGAACCAATGTCATTAAAATTAAGCTTTTTATGGCTAGTTTAGAAAACACATTACAAACCCATATAACAGAGCCCAGTTAAGCAGTGGGCTTAGAAGCAATTGTAAGTGTGGACATTGAGTGGTGCTCTTACCATTAAAATATGGTCCAGTACTTAAGTATTTTACTTCTTGACTACTAACATTCTTTTTCAAGATTTGTATATCCTTTGTTTTTATTTTAAAAATACACCTTCTGTTGCTTGCTAAATAAAACACCATTACTTATTTCTTTACTCTGCTTATCAACAAGTCTCTGATCATTTCTACTCACTATAAAATGTTCCTGAGACTATAGCTACAATTTCTGCATAGAGGACTGTAGTTGTAATTATTGGAGTGGTTTAAATGGACAGGATCAAATTAATCACGTTACGATTCAAAAGTGCTTTATAAGGTTCATTTAATCTTGGAATTATATGGACAGGTCATAGAAGTAGTGACTAGTTACATCTCGAAGTTGTTTGAATGTTAGTAAAACATCTGCAACTGAAAAGGATTCTGAAGAGGAGTGGGCTAGCTGCCGTAAGGGAGATATTGCCAGATAGGTGCTGAGCAGGAGACACACTTGCATAACTCAATTGATTTTTTTCGTCTTATTTGAGCAAGCTTAAGATAAATTAAATTCTAGCTACATACATCCAAGAATATATGCACTAGGAAGCCCAGTTACAATGGAAACTGCAAAAATCCCAGATGGAAACTCTGACATGACTGCAGTTGATGAAAAAATTTCTACTGAGTCTAGGGAGCCACTCTTATCCTAAAAAATTAGTCTACGTCTCCAAACTTTAATTATTTACATAATAAAACACAAGACCATAGGGCATAGTCTTTTTCAGCCCCCCAAAAAATCTTGAAAAAAGACTTTCTTAACTGAGTCTCAGAAGAAATACACTGTATTTCTATATTTACCTTCCATCAGCTTCTATTGTTCTATCAGTTTTTACTAAAATACTGTTTTAGACATGTAGAATCATCTGCCTTATCCTATCTAGCCTGTCATGCCTCTTTTTCAACAATCTCTGTATCCTAATGGACTGAGGCCAAGTTTGAGTTTTAGATTCAAGACTTTACATGCCTGGAAACATATAAGCTTTGTGCTGCTGCTTACAAAATGCTTCTTGTTGACCATTACTAGCAAAATGCCAACATTGTCTAAGACCTTAAATTACATAGGATAAAATCACAGAGATCAAGCTAGTCTTTAAAATAACATAAAATACACACTGCAGTTTTAAGGAAAAAAATAGTGCAAGAATTAAATGCAGTTAACTGTAAGATGTACAAAACAATTTTGGAAATGTCCTTTCTTTATTCTGCCAGTTTCCTGAAAAGGAAAATTAAATTTTAATGTTCTAATTATGTGAAATATGATTAAAAATATAAAGAAATCAAATTGAATTAAGAATCTAATCAAGAAAGCTTGCTCTGGTATTTATAAATAGCTTTCTGTAGAGGGTGAGTGGCTAAGTGGTTTAAGTATTGTTTTTTATCCCAGTTATATGTACACTATTTTCCAAGTGCTTTCATCAGTTACTAATGATATAAATGTACAAAAACATACTATTTCTAACAGACCAATCAGAAAGTATATATTAGAGAAGGCCTGAACTGTAGTCTAAAAAAACCTTATAATTCATGTTTTTCAAGTAGCAGCACTTAGAATAATTTGTCCAGCTATTTTTTTCCATTCATAAATATCTCATGATGATATATTTTCTCCTCAATCAGAGACTGAGCTGCGCCAGAGGAAAGGGAAGTAATACTGAAGGATGATCAGGTTTATAGTTGGAAAATGCATGATCAGTATTTGGAAGAGCTGAAACCAAAATTTCCCTGACAGTCATTATATAGGGAGTGTTTTACTGTGCTATACTTTTTTATAATGTAACTGCTACAAAAATAAACATCTTAATAATAAAATATAGAACATTTTCT
Source organism: Nothocercus julius (assembly GCA_013398735.1). NCBI lineage: Eukaryota > Metazoa > Chordata > Aves > Tinamiformes > Tinamidae > Nothocercus > Nothocercus julius. The sequence continues at coordinate 3,224,766 of VZSV01000055.1, read as the reverse complement.
TGTCTGGAGAGTACAGCATCTTACCATCTGGCCTAATGTAAAAATCTTCTCTTCAAACAAATGTAGTGGTATACAGCTAGCATACAGGATCATTTGTGGCTGGGTTGCCACTAAGGAATCTAGAGAGAAAACATTAATATCTCTTAAAACAAGACAAACATTAGATAAATGCTGTGGTGTCTCACCTTTAATTATTCTGCTTTCTTATAGATCACCTCTTTCTCTGACTAGCTTATTTTATTCATAACAGGAGCTTATTGTAAAGTACATGGAAGAGAAGCCATGGCTGGAAAAAAAATACTGTTTAAATCTTTGCCTATTCAGACCATCAGAAACTTTTAAGTATTTTACTTCTGTAACACAAATGAAAAACAGAGGGCACAGCTTAGAAATGCAAGAGGTCAAATGTAGCTTTGATCATTGATGTTTTATTTTTCTCATTATATTAAAAATACTAGATCCTGGAGTAAATAACACACTACACATTATCAATATAGATGAAGTGAAAACATAATGATTGGCCAGTAGTAGCTAACGGTACTTCAGCAGTGAAAACAAAATTGGATTTTGCTAACAAAAGGATGAGACGCCAGAGCTGTGACCACTTCTGCCAAGGAAATGAAAGTGAAGACAAGCATCCTTGAGACAGAGTGCCTGAAAACCAGGGAAATACTCCTGCTCCCATCAAGGAGATGGAAGAATAGAGGTAATGACAGGTGCTTCAGAAAGTGTGGGGGGATGTGATCCCCTGGCTCTTCTTCCACACCGTTTGGCTAAACCTGTTTTCCCAAGCCTCTGTCATCAGCAAGGTAGAACAACGTGACCATGTTCACTTGGCTGTCCCTAGAATTCATTCTATCCACTCATGCCTACCTCACATTAACCTCTGAATGAAAAAAAGAAAACTTTTTGGCTGACAGTCAATTCATTTATGCTTCAGAAAAATTAAAAGTTTAAGAAATAGCACATTTGAAACATAGGTCTGTGGTCTCACCTAAAAAGCAGATCAAAAAGAGAGTTATCTATTTCTCTATACTTTTATTTAGCCATCTGAGAAAGTATGTGAAGCAGGATTTCAGGGTACAGGTTGTGACACCTTCTTGCATCAGAAAGTTCTGTTGTTGCTACTTTCAGCCGCACTGCAAATGCAGGACCATTATCTCCCAGGATTTCATACATTTAGTGAGTATTCAGCTGCACTTGCTCTAAGAATAGGTAGCTGCATTGTGATTGTGGAACAGAATCAGTGCTGCTTGCATGTAAAATAAAAAAAAAAAAAAGGAAGGAAAGGAAAGAAAAAAACAAAAGGAAAAAATAGGCTAGTGCCTTGAAAATACAATTTATCAAATATTTTAAAAATCCATCATTTAGAAAGCAGTATTTTTTTCTCAAAGCATTAAAATTTCCCTGCATATTAAATATTTTTCCAGAAATTCAACTTCTTAATCAAAAATGAGCTGATTGTAAGCTAGGGTTACTTCTCAGTAGATTCTTAATACCTTGTGATTTCCATGTTAACCAAAGCTCTTGTATTAACTATGGGTTTCAACTTACTCAAAAGCAAGAGTATAATTTAGGTTTGATCTCAGTTCTCTGCTGACACATCTGATTTACTATAAATACAGCACTAGCTACGATGTACAGCATGCTACAGATTGGTACAAGCCACAAGCCATACCAATCCCATGTGAGATGTATTTCTTAAATACAAGGATTTCATCAAACACCAGGTGGAACTTAAAGCTGTCATATTCGGTCCAGATGGGTTGTGAAATAAAATATCTGCAGGGCACTGAAAAAATTATTAGACTACCAAGCACATGGTATTCACTTCAATATTACTGTTGGAATAGCAAAAAGATTTTGTGCTGTACACCAGTGCCTTTTAAAAATAAAACATTACTTGATGAAAACTGAGGAGGATGCACGCAAATTATCACCAAGTGTGCTGTTGATTAGTGTGAACTCATGTCTAGGGAATCTAGTTAAAACTGATAGCCTTGATAAAATTGTATTATTAGGTGAAATATGTTATGACATATTGCACAAAACAGATTCAGCAAAGCCTATTATTTATATCCATCAGTGAGGACTTAAGAATTCTGCAGTGGGTTGTTAAACATTTTTGGATCTTTGTAGCTGTCTAAGTTTCACATTTACTTTTCTGCAAATTCATTTACAGATCGAGTTAATGCTACACAAGCTGAACAAACAATTCAGTCTCCAAAGAATTAAGAAAGTACCAGTGGAATTTATCTAGGTAAAATGCATAAACTGTATAAAACTGTAGGTAATCAATTAGAAAGAAAGCCAAAGAGGGGAACTGTTATGTTCTAAATAAATCTTAAAAGTGTAAATTTAAAAAATAAATAAATAAAAGGAAGACTTGCAACACATTTTCTTACTGTAACATGAGGCTTCTCTTAAATGTTTTTTATTGGCAAACAAGAGCTGATGTTGAGTTATAACTACTTTTCCAAATTTTTCAGCTGGCCTATAATACCCTTCTCAGGTATACTAGGTATGGATTAGCTTTGGCTAACAGAACCATTTTTTGTGTATGTGCAGAAAAATGACCTGTGTGCTTTTCAGGATTTACATACATATTGCAGAATGATAATATGCATTTGAAAAAAAAACACATCAAAATATTCAGCTCCTCTCTCTATTTGTACATTAAACTCTCTTGAACAGGCAAAAGGAAACTGGAAAAAACTTATGAATATTTTCATAAGTATTACCCATGTCATTTATTCTGACAGTTAAAATTATGGATCTACTTGTATGACTTACAAATTTTTAATATAATTATATTCTTCAAACACTATGCTGACATTGAAAAGTGACATAAAAGTTATTATTATTCCTAAATGTGAAAGTGACATCAAGGCACATTGAGAGTTAGCAAAAATAAATAGCTAGTCTGTAGAAGAACAGACTCAAATTCCTGGCTAATGCCCTCTTCATTAGAATTGTATTCTCTTTGCTCAGAAGTTATTGGGAAATAATTAATTAGCATTAATTAGCAGTATAAAACATAGGAAGTCAAATGTATAACTCCTATAATATTTGCGGTCAGTAAAGAGAAGTATTGGATTGATATAATTTGAATGTTTTAAACCACAAATTTTAATCACGATTTGCATCAAGAAGCAGGAAATTGATTTAAATAAGTGCATTTAATAACCCCTGCAATTTAAATTAGAAAAACTTAAATTCAAAACAAAATCCCTTTCTTTGTGTATCTCGTTGCTTATATTTCTAGCTTTGAAGGCACAGGACTTACCCTCAGTTAAGGTTTGAAGAGAGCTTTGGGCATCTGATGAGATTCGTGAGGACTGAAGCGATGATTTGTGTTTTTCTTTTTCGCCATCTCTGCTTCTCTTCTTTCCAATTTCTTTCTGCTCTGCTTTTTCTGTTAAATAAAATATAGATGAATTATTTTTGCTTTTCAGATAAATACTTTCACTCATAGGATCTGGTACTCAGCAAATGGTACACTGACATTTTAGATAAATTAAAACAATATATTCATTATTCCACTAAGAAGGTAATGTCCAGTTAGAAGAGCTCATGTCCTTCATTGAAAAAAGAGTAAGTGGGATTTTCTTAAGATATAACTAGAGATTTACTGAGAAAGGGTTAGTCCCACCTCTCAGTTACAGCTCAACTCCCACTTATCTACTATAACGTTTGCAATCTCTGAAAGAGTATCAAATTATTTCTTCAAGTCCCTGATTCCATGCACTGGTAATTTCCAAATGAATTCAGTCAAACAGGATCATAGGCTCCCAATGGCTCCCAATAGGCTCCAACTACTCAAAAACTGCTGTTTCAGGATATGGAGGCAATAGATATTTCAACAAAAGCTCAACAAAACTACTATAAAAATTAAAAAAAAAAAAATAAAAATAAAAGCTTTATCACTACTTTTTACTCTGAAGTTATTAAATTGTTCTGGGCTAACTTTTCTAAAATAAACACAGATAGCCACCAAGGAAACTATCAGCTCAAAGGAGGAAAGTTAGGAAGGTTTTATGGGTCAAAAAATAAAGTCTTACATGGGAAGTACTGAACAACATAGAAGAGGATTCTGTCAGGAATGCTTGGAAGAAAAAAAGTAGGAGTCTGTTACTGCTTCTAATGAGCTCTACAGTTAAGACAGAACTTCTCAATGATGCTCACTTTACTTATGCTTGGCTTACAAATATAACACAGACCTTTGCCAGTTTTATCAGCCTTCTCTGCTTTCTCAGGTTTCTCTGACTGCTTATTCCCAGGTGAAATTTCATTTTTTAATTCAAAAGTTTTGGTCTCTTTAGGCTTTTTATGTGGCTGAGGTTCATCAAGTTCTGGAGTTTTCCCATTTGGCAGCTTGAATTCTGGCACAATCTCTTTCAAAAAGCCCCAAACTTTATCCATGTTACCAGACCTTAAAAAAACAAATTCATGTAATCATTAATGACACTTGTATTTGCAAAAAGATAAAAATGTGTGGTCTTCACTTGGAGAACATTATCACCACCACTGACAGTCCAACTCTTTGAAAAAATGATTAGGTTATTATAGTAAATAAGCAACATTTACCTGATTTTGTATACCTGCAGAAATATAACATGTTTGTTAAAAAAGATGTCCAAAAGAAAGAGATGTTGGTTAGAAAAGCTAGTAAAAACATTATTTCCTCAAGCCTTTTAGCAGACAAAATTATGGCCCAATATTGGTACTGTGCAATTACTGGGGAAAATTTATACACTACTTTGCAACTGTACCATTTAATAACTCAATCCTACACATTAAAAACTTTTCTCAAAGGCACTTTCAGACTCAGTTTTCCTATTGGTTTCAACATATGCAGTTCCATGAATCTTCCACTGATTCCATGAGCTAAAACAGCATCTTGATATGATAGTAGATGTCATGCTGTTTCTCCACAGAAAATGGGTGATTCCAGAAATAAACAGAAACGCAATGAATTATTCAGGACCATAAATAAGTTTCATGCAATCTAACTGCATGCTTATTTAAATAATTTGTTGTAAAGCAAGCAGAAGCCATCTTCATACTATTATAACAATAATTTTGTGGTATTCACATTTTCCCTATGCAGAAGTTAATAAATTTGTAATAAATGCCAGATTCATGAATATATTTTTGTTGTTGTAAGACCGCACTGCATAAAGAACCAAATTCAGGTCATTTATATATCTAAACCCATGGGCTGCAGGACAGAGATATCAAAGAAATAAAGTACAAGTATAAAAGGGACAAAAAAAAAATAGGACTGCTGAAATGAAGAACAAATTAGGGGATGACTGATCTTATTTTATACTGAAATACTATTACACCTAAACAATAACATGTAAACAAATTATACCTAAACCAAAACAACTATACCTAAATAACTTATTCATTTAAAATGAAGGTGAAAAAGTACAATAAAGAAAAGTTTGTATTTGCAGTATGGAACCCAATCATTTATTAAATAAGCGATGTCATGCTGGAAATTTAGAAACATGAAATGAACTTAAACATATGGAAAACAAGTAAAAGATATTACTAGAAGTTGGAAATTTTTTTTTTTTTTTTTGAAATAAAGGTATGCCAGCTGCTCCAGTTTAAAAAGTGAAAACACCACACTAGACAAATTTATTTACTTGCAAAATCATACCATATAATATACTTTCTATAGTGTATTCCTGTACAAAATTATTACTGTTCCTGACAGACAACTTATAGTATCTGTGATATAAACTTAACCTTTAACCCTGTTTTCACCACAAGGTTTGATATCAATTAAAATATAAATTAATTTTAATAATAATAACCATCAGCCTAACATAAGAATTATCTGCACAAGTATCACACGTATTCACAAGTGCGCATGTATTCACAAGTATCCGCATGACTTGCAAAGAAAAACACAATAAAATTAGATTCCTTGAAGGTAAATTTTTCTAGTGCCAGAACTAAAAGACTTATGCCGATGAATTTTTAAGTTCAGCTTTATTTTTCCTTAATGTCCTACAAAACTAGACAACTAACATGTGATTATTTTATTAGAAGAACTTACTGGATAGGAATAAGTTCTGGTATCCATCCAGTCAGTGCATGTAAAACTGTAAATTCCTCTAGCTCTCTTTTTCCACTTTCACATACACTACAAAAAAAAAAAAGCAGATGAAATGTGGAATTATGGCATTATAATTATGGAATTATAATATTTATTTATATAATTAAAAACAGATTATTAAAATAATATGAATATAATAAAATTTGGACTAGATAATCTCCATAGGTCCCTTCCAACCTTAACCATTCTGTGGTAATATATCCAGCTCATGGTCAACTCTACAGTCGATACTGCTTTCTGTAAGAGCAAGAGTGTACAGATACAGATAAGCAAAGGAACAAGCCATTTAGTCACAACTTTAGCAGCTCAGGTTCATTAATGTATAATATCAATAACTGCAACATAAACATTAACAAGTACATTATATTCTCACATTGCAGGCTTTTTTTGCACGGGTTAGAAATGGAGGTTTAAAATCTCTCATGCTATAAGATGGAAATGAACCTAGAACCTTCTGAGCAGATTCTCTAACTCCCAAATTATTATGCTAAAGTTGGTTGCATTTCCAGGGTGCCATACCTGACACTTTCAAAGGCTGAGGAGTGAC
>VZSV01000055.1:3199439-3211708 GCA_013398735.1 Nothocercus julius | reverse complement strand
TAACCACAGGCCTCCAGCTCGACTCCGCACCACTGATAACCACCCTCTGAGCCCTGTCATCTAGCCAATTATTGTGTCAAAATATAATTTTCGATATTTTTAAGTAGCTATAGTCATGCATTAACTCAATTTTGATTTTATTAGTAGATATGAAAAATGTCTTTAAGAAACTTTTAACTTCATTAAAATGTTTTTGTAACTGCTACCACTGAATACAGTCTATTTTTCAATTGCAAGCAATTCGTATGATTACAGCTTATTGAACTAAACATCTGTACTCCTATTAGCTATTGGTAATCATCTGTTTGATTCTTTGCTTATCACACTAAATAGTTTTTTTCTTTTATTGTTGCTAGATTAGGCAGCAATGTGTATCATTAAATAGTCTTTCATCACGTGAGATTTAGAATAATTTTATAATAACTTAACATACTTTTTGCAACCATAGCTGCTTGATCCCAAAATATACTGGCTTCAAAACAAGCATGAAAGTTTTTACCAACTCTTAAAGAAACTAAATGCTTTCTTGACAAGACTCCAAAGATAGATTTTATAATCTGTTTTTAACATAGGTACATATGTTTCCATGGCTTTCTGGGCTGCCATATCTCTTGCCCTCATCTTTCTGATATCTCTATTCAGTCTACATATTTTGGCAGCATTTCTCATCCAATCTTTCAGTCTTGTCAAATAGTCTCCTGATTCTCCCTCTCTTTCCCCCATTAAAAATTAAACTTGGAGCGGCTTAGTGTATATTTAATAAAAAATGAAACTGACAGGCTGACAAAAGTAAAACTGACAGGATTGGTTAAATTGGAAGGGTGGTCAAAGTGCTTTAAAACTTTGGCATTTCATCTGAAGCAAAAATGTTTTAAAACTCTAGATTAGCAGCAGAGATGGAGAGCACTCCAAGCTTTCATATGGTAGGCAGATTCTATTCCATGTAATTTATGTTAGAAAGCAATGGAATAAGAGCTTTGTACAATTATAAAATGTTAAGAAATGTACAAATACAAAATGTTCCAGACAAGCACTGTCAAAGACATGGAAATGTTCCGCATGCAGGAAGGAGAAATTAAATACTTGAAGTGTGATGGGTGAAAAAGTACTGTACTTTTAGTAAAGTTAATTCATGGTTTCAGGACAGATATTTACTTCAGAGATCTGCTGAAAGGATACCTCAATTAGAATAAGCAGGTCTGTTTCGGGCTCTGTCACTTACATTTGTTTTGCCATAAAACTGAATTTAGAAGTAGAAACAAAGAAGACAGGAACATAAAGGAAAACAGGAGGACATCTCTCTGTGCAGGTACCTTCCAAATTCAAGTGGTAAAAAAAAAAGCTGAACAGAGCTAAAAGGATATGCTACCGTGGGCATGTTGACTTAAAAACATCCAAATGGCTTTGCCTATTGAAATAATTCTCTACTACTCGTGACATAGCTAGGCAAATAGCATCTTTTCATTCTGACTTGCTTGTTTCCTACCTTATTTGTTAAAAACTCATTTGGACGTTTCCATGAATTCACTTTTAAGGACAATGGCAATTCTATTTTCCCTTCAGGATCCTCAAAGGCAGGCTACATAAAATATGCACATAGAAAAAAAGTTCATTTTTTGTAAATTAGTTATACTATTGGATCTTCCACAAGATTTAAAACGTTTCATTGCTTACATGATAATTCACTTAAGAGGAATAAAAATAGCACAAAAATGAACTAACAAATCTGTAACCCTCTGAATTAAACAGTGAATTCTGGCTAGCTGCTTGGATCAAAATCAAACATTTTAGAAAGTTCTTTAGATCTGTAATCACATTTGGTATGACCAACACCTTTAAGAACTCCTTTATACATGTAAAGAGAGCAATGTGTCATATAGCTTGGTAGCTAAAGAACTGAATGGTCTGATAAACAGGTCATAATACTCTTATGCTAAATACTTCTATATTGTATCTGTTACAAAAATGTCTGGGAGACTTAAAAAATTAGCATTTTGTTAATGTTTAGAGTACAGCCCAAAGATACCAAGTATAGTTATGGATCAGAAGAAAAATACAAAGGAACATTATTTATCTGGTAAGTTAACGCAGCATTCAGCCCGGAAGCTGTAATTCATTCAAAGGAGTTCTTTGGCCCAAATAGGCTTCAAGTTTGGGATAAGATTAAAAGATCTACATATTTAAATATGTATGCTAAGACACACAATAACACACAACAGTACATATGGAACAAGTGTAAGAACTATGTAGAACTTACATTTAAAATAGAAGAATGAGCATGGTAGTAGATGGATTTAAAATACCACTTAATAATTAAGAGTTTAAGAAATACTTTAAGAATTTTTCTACTATGCTGCATAAAACACATATACATTCTTTAATGGCAGTTTGAATGAGAAGTAAAAATCCTGAGGAGATTTAAAAGTCATGCAAATGTTAGGAAGACTTACAAATTTCTCTTCATCGGGTAGGCAACTGAGCTTTGCAAAACAATTATATCCCCTCAACCCACTCTCTGCACTAGAACTTCAGCCTGTATTTCACATGTCCCCAAACTGAGTTGTGAAGAAGACTTCAACCTGCTGCTCTTCCCATAAAAAAACACTGCAAAGATGGATGCATTCAGCCCTTTGAGTCCACAGAAACTGCAGTGCCCAAAGAAAGGATTGCTCTATTGAACTGCAACAATTCATTTTGTTCTGAGATCCTCAGTTTTACTTATGATAGGAAATAGGTTAGGGCCTTCCATCTTTTTAACCATTAATGCATTAATAGCACATACATATTAAAGTGTTCATTTAAGAAGCAACAAATAAACAATGCACGATATGTTTAGTTAATTAGTCTAGGATAGTAGGAAACTACTTATTGAAAATGTATGCTTGAAAATTATTGTTAATCAGCAACAAATTATTCTGAAGTGGCAACAAAGTTATCATATTAAAGACAGGTTCCAAAATTAAATAAAACTAATAAATTTGTGTCACACACTACTTACTAAAATAGGACTTCTTCGAGATTTTTCTTTCTCTTTTCCAGTTTTTCCTGCATCCCATTTTTCTGCATTGATTTCTGCTTCATTCCATTCTGGCCAAATAGGAACTTTTGCTTTCTTTGACTCACCGCTTGTACCTGCTTGGAAAGACATAGTCCTCCTAGGACAACCAGAGGCATGAATAAAAATGAACACTAGATAGGCAAGGGAAATAGAAAGATTTTTAGTTCATTAATTATTCATGTTTCTAATGTAATTTAATAAATATTTTTGTGTTAATAATAACAATAACTTTTTAGCACTAAAATAAGCGAGCCTATAGAATTGTTAGGTAACATTATAAGGTGATAGCTAGAGTGAGAATACAGCAGCTCCATCCCTTTAACAATTCAATCTGGGAGCAGATACAGTATGTGCAGGTCACATCTTAATCAAATTCTCCCAAACCCACAGCAAACTGCAGATTTCAGCCCTGAAAGGGAAAGAGGCTGCATGGACCTGAAAAGCAACTTGGCACCCAAAACTGAGCAAAAGGGTTTAAATAAATCTCACTGCAGAAAAAAATAAAAATGTCTACTTCAGCTAGTTGGAAAAAAAGGACTCAGATTAGAATTTCCTCTTTGATACTCATCAATGTCCTAGAATCCATATGTATGGTAACAGAAATATAATAACAGAGAGAGATTGGAAACAATTTAATTTTCATAATATTTCTATTTTATTATATACAAAAGCTAAGGATATTGTAACTTCCTCTTTCATTTTCTTATGTACCACACCTTTTTCCTTCTTTTTTTTTTTAAATAAGCAGCAGCAGAATTCCTAAAAACATTTCCCTGAGATCTGGAAGATAACAGGGCATTGGGCTATGATTACAAAGCTATTTTTGCAACCATGTGCCCAAAACTATAACAATCCTTTTTAAAGCTAAAAGATTAATTTCTTCATTAATTGACAACTTCAGGATGCCAATTTGAAAGGACAGATTCCTATTTCTGATATTTGATAACAGTTATTTAACTCCTGCCTATATATTGCATATTGTAGCACGTGGATATTTGTCCGGTATAAAAAGCACGCCAATGATAATATATAAAGGCATGATCACATTTATGCTGCTGTAGTATAGCTTCCTCCTGACATTTTGGTGAAAGCACAAAACATGTAATTATTTCTATTCAGCACTTGCAAAACCACATTTGAAGCACCATGCCTAATCGGGGGATTCCCAGTACAAGGTAGAAATAGACATATCAGAACAAGTCTAGAGGAGGGGAAGAAGATACTGGGGGCTGGAGCACATGAGATATCAAGAAAGGCTTTAGGCAGCAGAATTTGTCCAGTCATAATAATTGTAAAGCTAGAAGAATACGGTTACTGGCTTCAGCTATCACTATACAGAAGACGGTGCCGGGCTGGATAGCAGCAGGACAAGTGGCAACAGAGGCAAGCTAGAGTATAGGAAACCCTGATTGTATATGAGGCAAAAACTGCTCACTGGGATGGTGGCAAGCACTGAAACAGCTTTCTGAAAGGGGCTGTGGAGAAAGAACAAACTGAAACAGAGAAGACTCTGTGTAACCTTATTTAAGTTGTTCCTGTTTTGAGCAAAGTGGTTGGACTAGATGACCTTCCAAGGGCCTGCTTATATTAAAATTATTCTGTGATTCATTAATACCTTGTAACTAACAATGCTAAGAACAAACAGATGGGCAAAAAAAGATTCCTTACTGTTTAGTCGATAACTACGTTCAGCCACACTACCAATAACTCTTACTGTAAGAAAGCTGTGAAAATTTAATACCATCTGTGCCTTCTGCAGGGTAAATAAAAAAGTATAGCTTCTTCCATTCTAAAAAAGATAGAAGGATGTACTCTCTGCAGTGATATTTTGCTTTTCTTTACCATCTTCATTGACTCAGTGTAATCAACTTCCAGCCTCTCTCTATAATGTTTGATCTTTCATTAATCAGCCTGGAGAAGAGAAGGCTGAGAGGAGACCTCAGTAGTGTCCATAAGGACCTCAAGGGAGGCAGTGAGGAGGATGGGGTGGCCTCTTCTCAGAGGTGGCCACTGATAGGACTAGAGGAAACGGCCACAAACTGAAACACCAAAAGTTCCATAGGAACTTAAGGAAAAAATTCTTAACAGTGAGGGTGACAGAGCAGTGAAACAGGCTACCCAGAGAGGTTGTGGAGTCTCCTTTTCTAGAGATCTTCCAAACCTGCTTGGACACAGTCCTGAGCCACCTGCTGTAGGTGACCCTGCGTATGCAGGGAGGTTGGACTGGATGATCTCTAGAGGTCCCTTCCAACCTTAAGCATTCTGTGATTCTATGAATCGGAAGATTTCTTCTAAAGCATTTTCTTGGAGAGTTTTAAATATATTCAGCAACACTCGAGAAGCAAGTGTATATCCAAAAGTGTTTATTGGAATTTGTTTGGATTACTAGGTAGGTCTACAACAGTTACAGTTATTTCAAAAAAAATCTGCTGTGTCCACATTACCTGCATGTATGAAGCACAATAAAGGACTGAGCATGAGCTGTAGCAATGATTTCACTATTCTCATGACATTTTGAACCTTTGTCTTTTTGAGCATTGATTAAAATACAACTTCTGGTAACCTCTTACATATACTTACGATAACAACAATAAAAAAGGACAAATTCTTACTTTTTCCTCAATTTGCTCATTTCAGATGAAATAAAAGCAACTTTAAATAAATATTCAAGGCTGCCTCTAATTGTTTTATGTCTTTTTTCCCCCCTCTTTCTAAGTGGATGCATTTGGTCTTTTAAGTATTTATGGAGAAGCATGGAAGATTCATTCAAAAATAAAAAATATTCAGAAATCATATCCTAACAGTGAGGGTGACAACTGAAGGAAGACAACTGAAAATAAATGCAAAGTTCAGAGTCCATCATTAAAGGGTATTAAATAAAACACACAGTCACATTGGGATGGAAGGAAAAAAAAAATAACCAATATCCTCCAACAATAAAATTCAAGTTTTGTGTTATTCCATTTTTGGTCTGTATTTACTACTCCTGCAACTTTTCTGCTACATAAAAAAGATATAAATTCCATGAAATAGTCTGAACCTGAGAAGCAACATTTCCTAATGCAAATTCATATGTTTTGGGAAAATAAAGAATAATAAAAACACACTTGCATATTTCCTTATTTATTTATTTTCATTTCCCTCTTTTTTATACAATAAATCAAGGAAGGACTTACCTAGCAAGTCATACTAGTATAAAAAAATATATATTCCAGTACACAGTGACATTATACAACAGCCTCAACATTGACAGCAGTGTGGAAGAGATGGAAACAATCCTACTTGCAGCTGAAATAACTACAGTAAGTTGTGCAAGTCCAATAATCCTGGTTCTCAAAAAGGATGATTCAAAATGGTTTCATGATATTTTTAGAAAAAAATGTAAATTAACTAGATTTCAAATATAAACAAGTGAATAAGGACAGCATAATTTAAATACTGTATTTGAGTTTGGTATTAGGAAGCTCCTTTATTGGAAGCAAATAATGCAATTCAGTGAAAATTGTAATTTGACAAGGCAAATGTTTCTTGGTATTTCATGCCGAAGCTAGAGGACTTAATTATATAACAATGCTTTAAATACCATTTTATCAGCAAACTTATTTTTAATCCTGTGCTAAACCGTAAAGGAGAAAGAAGAATGAGTTTCCAAGTGGGAAAAAGACTATGAAGTTGGCACTAATTCATCTCTGAGCAGAATCTCTAAGAAGGCTAGTACACTGACTTCCACAGTGTGTTGATACAGTGTCAGGAGGGAAAATACGGACGAGAAGGACAGACTAACACAATAGGAGAAAACTGGCTATCATCTGGAACTTCACCTTTTGAGAGACCTTGGATTTGCTAGAGAAACTGAAGAATTCCCTGGGCAACAGAGAATGCAAAGGTTACCTAAAACTTTGCCTAGAGTTTTCACACAGTCAGCTTTCAAAACTCCCAACTCCTTTGACTTTTATTGAGATGAGCAAATCTTGGACCTGTTCCCCCAGAAATTTTGACTGGGAGTATTTGAAACAGATGAATTCCCCAGGGATTCCATAATATCCATGACTCTCCTTCAGGGTTTCTGATCATTCATTTGCATATGGACATATCCATTTTTTTTTCCTTCTGAAATCCCTGTCATTCATTGTGACACAAGTAACAAAGATGATTCTCTTTTGCAGCTCTTTCTGTAAAAGTCTGCTTAGTGTTTATTTTCCCTTCACTGCTCTATTCTATTAAACCTTCTCCTTACGTTTCTGGATTTGTTAAGATCCGTTTTAGACTATATCATCACAAGAGAGTTGTAGGAAGATTTTAAGGCTGTCTTCACATTCTTAGGACATAGTGCTGTGATCCCTCATTGGGATAGAGATGCACGTTTGAAACCAAAGTTTTCAGTGGCTTTATGAGATATTGCTCTGCAGCTGAGCTATAGTTACTGACTACAGACCTGTTCTTCACTAACTTCAAACGTGGAATAAAATATGTGTTTCCTTAAAGCACATTTTAAAGAATGAAAAAAATGCAAAAATATGCAGCAGCAGAACAGCAACCTGCTATTGACTGTAATCAGGCACAAGGTTGAGCATAAATTACTTCTCCTGAACAGTCCAAGCTTCAGACTGGCTCTGCAGGTCCTGAAGGATCCATCAACAGTAAATATTGCTCTTAGCTCCCACTCTCTCTGATAAGAGCTCTGCCACCACTCTGACCTTCCTGTGCACTGATGACCTCTGCCTGTGCCACAATTATCCTTAAATCACTTGTCTCTTGGCGCTGATCATTAACTCCTCACTATGAGCACTGTGGGAACAAACAGTAAAGCAAACTCTTTATTTCCCAATAACCTAAACCTTACTTCAGTTTTATCTTTGTGCTGGCAGATGTCAACAGTTGAAGTTTAATTCAAAAGATTAGGCCTGATGGCATAGAGTTTCATCAAATTCATTTTAAAAGCATTTTAACTCATTACCACTGTTACTAGCCAAAATCTCTTTCAGGGCTGACAAAGACGTCAATTCCAGTGATTCACTTTAGCTGTCAAAACCTGGGAAAGATCAGACACTCAGTATCCTCTAATGGTCCAATTAAGAAAAGCTGTAAGGACAGCAGCAGCCTTGAGCTTCTTGGCCTAACCGTGCTCTCCAGCAACTGCTCAACTCCTGGAGGGGATCGCTGCCTAATTAGAAGGCAGTAATGAAGAGAGGCCACACAGAGCATCCTATCGAGACACTTCCGTAAAGGTAAAGCCCGGGTTAGCAATTCTGAAGGAATTCCCCTGCCTTTTGTGTATGGCTCTGAGATCACATTCCAGCATCGCAATATTCCACCAAAAATCACAGCTGATCTTCCATGGCTCAGATGTACTATGCTGACTATTGGAAGAAATTGCTGTTGGGGAGTCTAATCTCACTATAAAACTAGCACAGTAATTTAAAGGTGATCATAATATATGTTCCAGATGTTTGTACATGTTGGTCTCAAAGCACTTCTGTATAAGTGGCATCCATACAAGAGAAAATCAAAATATGAATACATTACATAACTCAAGGTTTCTTCTTACAAATGATTTTAAAAAGTAGTAATCTTTCTTGTTTTTTTTTTTTTTTTTTTTTTTATACTAGTGATAATTCTTTTCGGTATTCAGTCATTGCAGACATATGATAAATACCATTTACTAACAGAAAAACAGTATTAGATGAAAGGCAAAATATTTTTCGTATTTTTATCCCTGAAACTGCAGGCTGTGTTTAAAAATAAAAGAAACATCCTCAAGGAAAACCTACCTTGCAATTACTAAAGAATACTAAACTTATGAGGCAATATTTTCCTCAGGCAGTTTGCAAATATTCATTCTCTTCTCTGGTACAGAGGCATTAACACAATGAAAACTCTCACAGACAGCCTTACACAAAATCTGTATACTAGAATGCCATAAAGTTCTCTCTGTCTCACAAACACACTGAACAAGGACACCAACAGAATGAGGATAAATGGATGTCTGGAAAATATGTAATAATTAATTGCCATACATTGAACGTGCACAACTCTAATCTCACAGCTTTTGTTGCACTCTCCATAACCTACTATAGAAAAAAAAAAATGGTAAACTGCCTTTGACAATTAACCCAAAAATTCACCAAAAATATTAGCCTATCCTTACGAGATAATCATTCATTGAGGAAATTGAGCAATCTCTCCAGCACTCACGTTACCAACCAAAAAAGCCTAGATCAGTGTCAGAAGGCTACACAGTAAAGTTATTTTATCACGATGGTCAGTATTTTTTTTCTCAGTGTAAATATAAGAGGCAACAGTACTAATCATTTTGCCTTTTTTATTTTATTTTTTTTTTTTAAGATCTTACAGATCTAGCCTTAAATCAGCACAGAAAATGGAACACTCTCTGCATTTGGGGCTGTAATTGTAGCTTAGTAAGCAAATGGCACTTGTGCATCCTCTCACAGATCTGCAAACATGGAATATCTTTTGTGGTACACAGATATTCCTTACTGTAAGTGTTTTTTTTGTTTGTTTGTTTTTTTAAACCTCCAAATAAAGAAATGGCATGAATATGTCGATCTGCTAGGAATAACCAACTTTTGACCATGAGCTTTTCACCTGACACAAATAGAATGCTCTGCATAGGTTTTAACAGAAAGTAGTTCAAAACTCGAACCTGTCTGCTTGCACGTTAAAAGCCTCATGGCTTATCCACAGCTAAAGAATTAAGAAATATATTTCAATAGTTTGGTCTTTTCAAAGGGACTAAAATGCTAAAATATCTTTTTGATGTTGAGACAGGAATTTATAGCTCAAATCATTTGAGAAAAAAGGGATCCTAGCTTATTCTAAAAGCAGAATGAAAGGTGTCAAAAATCTTGCAATTCTCGGGTGAACTTTTAAAGTTTAAGCTACACTACATTCAGCTCCCAATTATCAACAACTTGCGGTGATTTCAACAGAACCAGACTTCCACTATGATCTCTTGACTATAGAGCATCAAGATGCATGTAGGCTGTCACCAGGATGAAGATCTTACTGAGAATAAACACTAGAAACATTTGTCAAGTCAGAAAGCACATACAGCTTACAGAACATGCAAAACATCATGACTGGAATGTGGAGTGCTGCACTTGTTTTCAGTTTTCCTGTGTTGTAAAGTACTATGCTGTTTCATGAGAAAAGCGGACTACTTTTCCTGTAAAATGTTCATTTCAAGATAAAAAAATTTTTACTTAAAATTTTAGAATAACCTTTCCTTAGCTTTTTTTTTTTTGATTTAAATCCATTATTCAGAGCCCGGGAAATGCTAAAGTAAAATCTCTCCTGTTGGCTTTGATGGTTTATCAGATAGCTCGTTCAACTAGGCAAGGGGCGCATTGTCCTAAACCCTTTTTCATCCACACGTTTAAAAGGTCTCAGTCATATTTAAGGACAATGAGTAGGAGAGTTGCTATGAATCTAGATTTTTTTGTTTCACAGATTCCCTGTTTTCCCTTTTACACTACTAGGATTACTGGTAGCATATACTAATACCAATGATATTTTAAAAACTGACCCACAGATTGGATTTTAAAAAAAAAAGTCACTTCATACGTCTAAACACGTCACATTTCCATCACGTGGAAATATAGCACATACACAGGAACATTCACACATTTACTGCTAAGACTTACACATTTAGGACAAGGCCCCTCTGTACTACAATGGCAGAGCAGGTGAGTCCCAGAGATGTGCTGCAGTTTATACAGAAGACATGGACTTGATGCAAAAATTAGCACTAATCGTATACTCTGCCGTGGAGGTTCTGCATTAGAACTACATTATCATAGCAGTTTCTTCTGTGGCTAGTAACATTACTTACCATGCTACCATCTCCAAGCTACATCTTCAGTCTGTGTCAAAAAGTCTCATGAAATGAGTAAATGTTCCCATGTTCTCATCCAGGTAACAGCGAATTAACATTGGCACATGCTAGACACTAGTTCCATTACAATTAGCTGATAATGCTGGGTAAGAAATACATGACGTCTCAGGGCCTTTAGGTCCAATATGAAGCTTCAGGAATGATGCGAGCATTTCTCCTGCTTGCATTTCAGAGATGTTTCAGTAGAATTCTATACCATTCAAACACCTTGTAATTAATATTAATGTGTCTCAACTTGACACTGGGAAAACAATTTTATAATCTAATCTGTCCACAGTGATCTCACTTAAAAATGCCTAAATCAGCCATAAGGTACACAAGAAAATGACAAATGCTATTTTAGATATTTTGATACAAATAACTCATTTCATATGATTTATTCTTTTATAAGTTATATAATACTGAAGAGAATTAATGAGTTTAATATAGAAAAAGTACATAGTTTTAGAATCTTAAAAAATGTATCTTATTTAATGGAATAACTCCAAAACTTCACATTACAAGAATGCCTGAAAAGGGATGAAATCTGAAATAGATCAAATCAAATAGCAGACAAAATCTTATGTGTGACAGTCCGTTCAGTATGTCATATACTGGAAAGTAAGAAAACACCTATACCCATATTCCTCTAGTTATGCTAGAAAATAAAAATGTTCATGATAGCTTGTGCCTTTTAAAAAAAAAAAAAAAAGAAAAAACAAATAAAAAAAACTATACTGCTTGAAGTGGTAAATATGAGGGACTAAAAGGAAATACGTGGCTAAAAGGAAAAGAAAAAAGTTATTGAGAAAAGGGATGCAGAAAGAAGTGAGAAATCAGAGATACTAGTTCACAATGACCAAAAGAAATAAATCAAACCAAAATAAAAAATAAACAACCTCAAAAGGCAGCACAATAAAATATTGTGTGGCAAAAGCTGGTAACTGGATATGAAACAACAGTAAAGAGGAGTTTTAAAATAAATGATTCAAGTGACACTTATTTATGGCAGGAAGAAGAAAAGGGCATGAGCACATCCGTCAGTGCCACTATTGCCTTTTTCATCCTGAATCTTGCCAGTGCAAGGAGTGGAGGTTTAAATAATTTAGGATGAGAAAGTTGTTAAAACAAAAACTTAGAAGTTATAGGACGATAACAGAATGAGAGAAATAAAATCAGGATGAACAGCTTAGCTAGTTTAGTTCAAACTACTTGACCAAAATGGAGGGTACGTATTCCCTAAATTTTTAACCCATTTTACAGGCACGTGGTGCTTTTCAGTCCAAACAAATCATTTCAGGGAAAATAAAATAAAAT
>VZSV01000055.1:3158468-3194388 GCA_013398735.1 Nothocercus julius | reverse complement strand
AGTCTTCCCTTGGCAGTTTCTCCAAGGAGGTACTTAGATATCTGACTTTAATTAGACTAGGTTTGTGTAGCATGTTTAGATATATGAACAGGCAGAAGTAACAGCATGCTTTTCCATGAGTGAGCAGCTTTGCTTAATAATGCATGTGTAATAAATGTAATTTCCTGCTATTGTTGCTTCAAATACATACACCTTCTTTGCCTGGCCACCAGTTGCTACTGTATGTTTTGATCTCCTCCAGTGATCAAGCTATACACACACCTCTGTTGCCAGTTACTGAGTTTGTGCAGTTATGTTCAGAAACAGTGTGCCTGGGCATAAGTGACTTTAAAAAGCCAATTTACAGTTCAAAGGGAGCCGCTCTGTAAGTGAATGGACAGGAATATTAGTTTCAGGTTAGGTAAAAAGTTGACAACCCAAGACAGTAAATAAGGAACAGGGATAGGGGCAGTTTCCTTTCTGAAGGGATACAGGTTATTAATGAGTTGCAGTCAACCTTTAATGCCCAATAATTCTGCACAAGCGTAATGAGACAGGTCCTTCAGTGGTGCACAAAGGGAAGATGAGACACCATAGACAAGAGAGGATCAAACTAAATTAAGAGAAATATTCAGAGCGAGGAAAGTAT
The DNA here is from genome assembly GCA_013398735.1 of Nothocercus julius. NCBI lineage: Eukaryota > Metazoa > Chordata > Aves > Tinamiformes > Tinamidae > Nothocercus > Nothocercus julius. The sequence continues at coordinate 3,193,760 of VZSV01000055.1, read as the reverse complement.
TGGAACAGCTGTCCAATCTCTATCATATTATGCAGTCTGGTCTCAAGTTCTCAGCACACTGGTGTCATCTCACAGCTGATCCTGCCTGAAGTCAGAGGCTGAATTTGAAAGGAAGTTAGGCACTGTCTATGTAGATTATTCTATGATCCTAATCCAGCTAAAATCCAGTTTTAGCATATGCCGAGCTTTACTGTAATAAAAGTCTTTAATACAGCAGCCACTAGGGGGAAAAAAACAGTTTTTCAAATGCCAGTGAAACATTTATGTATAGAGTAAGTTAACAAATGTAAGATTTTTGAGCTCTCAGAAGCACACAACAATAAGATGCCCAAGTATATTTATTTGTCTCAAAAATATGTTCAGAAGACAGACAAGGCATTCTCAATACATATTGAAGTCTGGCACAACTCATGCTTATGTTTAAACACCAATACTATTAGGCCAAGCAAGCTAAGATTTCAGAAGTCAGTGGCAATCAAGGCAACAGGACTTAAGAATCCCTTAAGATAAAAAGGAACTTCAAAAGCTTCTCAGCCAAGCAGAGCCAGAGTTCAAGAACATATGCAAGGACTGTAAAAAGCAAGCCTCTGCTCCCTTTTGATCTTCCTCTGCTGCCAGAAATGCATGCAAGTTACAACAACAACAAAAAATAGCTGAAGCACCTCAGTATACTGAGTTACAGACTGGTAAGCCAGTTCACCAGCTCCAAGTAGTCAGAAGAGTACAGCACTGCTCTAAAATTGAAAAGTTAAAGTTTGGGTTTTTCTGATTTTTATCATTATAGGACAGCAATTTTATCTACTTTTTGCAGCTCTTGCCAGTTTCCAGTGTTAGTGCATTAAAGTTTCTGGATGTTTATTTCTCCATGTGCATGTGGGTGAGATTATAACTGTGCCCGCTGCACAACTGTATTTTTAATATGTTTAAGTATGGCATAGTATTTGCCTTAATGGTTGGAGACACTTTTTTTGTTGCTATCTCTGTAATGCTTCCCCCCTGCAAAATACAGTCAATTTTCCCATTTTGTTCTTATTTAGTGGCAAAACCTGCCATCTACTACTCAGTCATGGTGAACACACTTAAGAAAAATATCTCCTGCCATTGACAATCAGATATTTCTACCCATTTCAAGATTTCTATGATGTTTTGGTCCAGGAGAATTAGCAATGAGACAGACCCTCGGGTGAGGATAATAAATAGGGACAAGTGCAAGTGACAAGTCAGGTTAGAGTGGGACATCACTGGTGACAAAGGAAAAAAATTACAGCAGAGCTATAAGTGCCTATTCAGCTAAAACCATGATGAGTGAGTCCTATTTGGAATACACCATGTCCTAGAAGGAAGTAGATACCAAATGTTGCCTTTGTTCCTTTATGGAAAAGTGTAAACACTACCTTATGTTCTCAAGTAGGAAACTACTCAGATGCAGCCACTCAAGAAAGTGGAATGGTATCACTCACAACATACTCAGTTCCACGCTAAACAAGAATATGTAAACACCCACAAGCATCACCTATTCCGAGAATACCAGGCACCCCATGTGGATTGTCACAATGCAGCACCATAGCAGCTGTGTGATTTAAGGAACAGTCTTGCTGCTCATTCCATGATGTTCACACTGAGCAGTGGCACCATTAGCAACACTGTGATTTACTCTCCGCTTTCAATGGGTCTAGGTCCAGTTTTGGTTTCCCCATGTCATTCTCTTCATTAGGAAAGGTTTTGTGGTTTGCAAGGATGTTTTCCACCAAGAATCGAGCAGCTTCGTCTATGTTGATGTTGTCCTAAAAGTGTTAAAGGCAAAGAAGTCAGATCTTTTAAAGAAAGGTCATACACATACTTATTAAAAGCTGGCCAAATGCAAACCCTTCTATAAAGTCTCATAACCTTGAGAAATAGCTTCAATACAAGCAATGATCTGATGTACACTTGCTTTTGCAAAAAGCTACCAAAAAGATAACGAGATATTCACCTTTGTAATAGGATACTTTGACTCTAACCTGGTAGGTGGTCTAGAGATGAATGTCACTTGCATGTGGAAAATTAGTAAGTACCACAGCATCTCTCTGCAGCAGAAAGTAGTAGGCAATCACACAATTTATAATAGTGCCCACAGAAGGTGGAACATTTTCCAGTTCTGCTGCAGTTTGTCCTTAACTAAAAAGACATTTTTATTACTGACCAGCTGAAATCAGGGTGCCTCACATTACATCATCTTATGCAAATTTTGAAGAGTGCCTAAGTATAACACTAACCATCCTAAAGAAGGTGTGTGTGCCAGATGCCTAAAGCTGCATTTCAGCAGGATACCACTCAGACAGGCTCTTAGCTACAGCTTTGAGCAGGCTACTCTGCCTTTTACTTTACCATTGGGTGGCCACTTTTGGAACCACTCTTATTTTTGGTATCAATGTAGATATCAGGACAACGCACTGTTCAGTCTCCGTAAGTGGAGACACCACAAAGACTAGGTCATGGAAACATATTTAAGCAGTTGCTGTTGTAGTTTGAAAGTTTGTGGTTGACAGCCAGAACTTGCTTTTGTGAATTCACGTATAGATACTCTTCCCTGTCCATGGTGGGGGAAGCAGATTCTATTCCTACTGGGCAGATGATCATAAGATATTTCTATGAGTAGTTATATTCTCAGTAGTTCTACTGCCTAATCCACACCTAGTGGACACTAACATGACAACTAGACTGAATATTCAAATATTAATTGTTGATGTTGATACACAGGAGTGTTAAGTGCAGCTGAAAAGTTGTACAGCTGAAGTTAAGGAAGACACACAACCCATAGCAGAATATTAAGAAAAAAATTAAAGCTCTTTTTAGTAAGCCCTCTTTTTGAAAAGCATATGCATGGTTTTGAAAGTTATTATTCAGAGTCAAACAAATAATTTGTTAATTTGATTCCTGCCACTGTGTACTCTTCTACTCTCTGTACTCTTTTAAAGTGTGGTCAAGAAGAGACTTGTTGCTTTCTTCTTACCACATTCCTCTTGCAGATCTTTTCTTCTTTAAGAGAGTTATCTAAGCATCATGAGGTGCCAGAAAGGGTTCACACTTACAAAAACAGAGAACACTGTGCCAGCTCGTCTCAGTAGTAGTTCAAGGAAGTGGGCAAGCCAAGGGAAAAAATGAACCTTATGATTCAGTGTATACGCACGAATTTAGACTGACCAGAAGTTTGATCTGTTGGGCACATTAATTCTAAAAGTGAAAGGCTGCTCTAGATGAAGACAACCAGGTTTTAAGAAACCATCTGATTCCATTTCTGGTTGAACAGCACACTTACAAGCATATTAATCATGTCTGTAGACTACATAATACAATATATACTCATAATTATGAGTAAAGCATCTGTCTACCTGAGCTTAAGTTACTTTGAGTAATTTGTTTTTCCCTAGTTCAGTTTTACTACTACATAGATACTGGATAGAAAGATGATTTGGTGAAATTATGTAGCTTGGTAATACAAATAAACAAATAGCTTGTTCACTGCTGGAGTCTTTTCTACATGCAACAGTGAAAAGCTCAACTTTTCACAAGTTCAGAACTAACCTTAAGACTAAGATGCCGTTTTTATCTAAGAAAAAAAAAAAAAAAGTTGCAAGTTTTCCCCAGCACTAAGATAATCCACACACCAATTTTAACTTTGACAGTGCAGATCTCCAGTGCTTAGCAGTTCCTACACCCAAGGAATTTAATGTTTTTAAGGCTCACCTTGGCAGAGGTTTCAAACCACCCAACGAAGCCTCCTTCTCTGCAAAATTGGTCCATTTGAGAGAGATTCTGGCTGCCATCCTTTTTCTGGTCACACTTATTTGCGAGAAGAACTGCAGGGATGGGGCTGCCATTGGGAAGTAGCACTTTACTGTCCAAATCGTGCTTCCATTTTGAAACAGCCTCAAAAGTGGAGCCTCTTGTGACATCAAAGACCACAAAAGCACCAACTGCCTCTTTGTAGTACACCCGCGTCATGTTTCCAAAACGCTCCTGACCTGAAAGACAGTGACAAAGAATTCAATTTTAAGCATCAATTGCAGTAAAGGTAAACACATTTCAGTGCCAGGTTAGTAAACATGAGTTTAGCATTTAGAAGCACTCACCCAGTTTACAGAACATAGCCCTGCCTCTACCATCCTGTGTTAGCTCATACTGAGCTATTATGCATGCTATGCATGACAAGAATCAGATGCCAATTGTTTTGCATTTCCAATACTATTTCACAGTTATTTTTTATTTTTGTGAAGTAGTGGTCTGTAAGAAAATCATGACTAAAAATGCTACCAGCACAACTGCTCCCAAGTCTTTCTTTCCTCAGGGAAAGCTTCTACATATAACTAAGGTATTAGCCTGGTTTCTTCATATAAAACCTGTAATGTGTTTTCCATAGCGATAAGCTGAAAAGGAGTTCTACATAAGCCTTTTGTTTCAGCTTTTGCATTTGAGACTTTCTCTGGAAGTCAGACTATAGATTTCAAACTACAGTAAGCAGTCACAGGATTTGGTGCAAGACTACCAAGACCATAAAAGGACAGTTATTCACAACAAAAATTCCTCCATATTTTAAGAGCAGAAAGATCAAGCCCCCACTCCCCTGCATAAGGCTTACAGCTGCTGTCCTAGAAGGGCAACATTTGTCTTGTAGCAGAGCAGCAAATAAGACAGATAGACGAATCTCCTCATGAAGTCCTGACCAGGGGAGAGGTCACCACAAGAAAGGTTGTTGTAACCAGGCACTTTGGGAAAACACACAAGCTGAGGTTGATTTTGAGATAGCTTTTCCTCCTTATTGTATGATATGACAGCACTTCTGGTGGGGAACAAACCTGCAACAGAACTGCTCTTCGCTTCGAGACCAGTTTGTGCTCTATAGCAGCCCCTTGAAAGAAGGGCTCCAGCTCTCCAGGAAAAGTATGAACTTTCAGCTGGTTTGCTGACAGAAATAAAATTATTTGCTCTTACACTGAAAGTTTTAGATCTGGAACAACATTAACACACTCTTCTGTACCTTAAACTTAGGTAAAAGCAGACAGATATCCATAGGCCTATAACACTGCTTACTGAATTTCAGTTTTGCATGCAAGGGTTTGATATTCCTTTCACCTGAAAACCACTTCTGTTATTTCACATTAATGCCTTTTAATAGTCCAGGTATGCTCCAATATAGAGTGCTCCTCTGTTCTCAAATAGCCCAAATGTCATAAGCTTTGTTTTAAATTACATGGAGAACTACTTTCATTTCATTTGCACACATTGCTATTAGACTTGACCCACACACTAGTTTATGGCTGCTTTTTATATCATCTGGAGTCTTATAAGGAAGTGACTGTTCTTTTTATTAATCCAAATAAAGAGATGGCAAAACATGGCTTGTCTAAGAAGGAAAAGAGTTTTTGGTAATAGGTATATGGCATAAGGCAGGAAGAGAACATCCAGTACTAACTGATGGGACTTTCCATAAAACCCAGTTACTACTGACAGTGCACATGCCTTAGGCTGAGCCTCCCGAGGAAGAGCATTCTTGACATCCTTTAGAAAAATTCAACAGGATTTTCAGGCAAAGCTCTTGTAAGTGCTTTTCTGCTTGCAAAAAAGCTCATACACAAAAGCAAACTGTAGAATATTTTACTCCTCCAAAGTCTGTAGGTGTGAGCATCATTCTCTGCTTCTGACTGAAACTGTCAAGTGACTCCATTTTTACCATGCCCTATTCAGCCAGTGATTTGTCAGCCCCCTTCCCGAGATGGGCAGAACTTTTGTTGTCTCCTCACATGGCAAAGTGACTAATGGTGTACAGTACATACGGTAAATCAGAACCCCAGAGGAGGGAAAGGATAGAAGTGATCAGGATAAATTAGACTTAAACTCAGGGTACTCAAATCATGAAAGGAAGGAGACAGGAATAAAGGTCCTTGCTTACAGCAGCACGGCAGGAAAGACATTACAGAATTAAACATGGTAGTAGGTCTAGTTCCTTGACACAAGCCTAATGATACCAGAAGGATATCTATCCATGTTTGAAGGGATGACTAGCTAAGCTATAGGACAGTCCTTCACATTAGTTTCTTTTTTTAAATGATATGACCATGACCACATGCAATACAGAGTTCTGCATTCTCTAACCACATAGTTTTCACATCTAAATGACTCAGTGCACTTTGTGACCTTATTTTCCAGTAATTGCAACAACATTAAGTGAAATAATTGCATAATGTCATACATGGGGAACTAATACAGTTCCATGAAGCAGAATCATAACAACTAAGTTTAAATTAAATTTCTATTAGTGCTTAGGAGCTTTCCTTGCTTTCCAAGTTAAACTTTAGCTCTTCCAAAGTGTAAGAGCTAGAAGACACACACACAAAAATATAGCCAGTTCTATTACTTCACCACAAAAGTTAAAGCATTTAAAAGGATGAAAAAGGGTATCAAAAGATTCAGAAAGTACAAGCCTTGTCTTGAAAAAGAGTTAGAAGTTTCTACAGCAATCTTCCCCAGCCTAAGGGATAAACAAGGGAGTCCCGTTTATCACAACAGTGAGACTGATCATTGTGCCATTTTTGCTTTAGTTAACAGAAGCTACCCTGTGCTCCTAACATTATTCTGCCCTTCAGAAGTGATTGCAGAGTATATCATGCTATTAAGTCTCCTTCTCCCAAATTACTTACCATACTTAAGGGTAGAATTGAGTCTTAAAAAGACTGTTATGCATACAAGCATGAACCGTAGGTAATGGAGGAAAAAAGTGTCCAGTCTAGAAAAAGCTTCCCCAGAACTATTTTTGGTATGGAAGCAAGTTTTGGCTTAATCTGTTCTACTGTTGGAACTGACAAGAAGTTCACCTACCTTGTAAAAGCTAAGCTTAGTCAGTTCTGAAACCATACAACTCTGACAGAGAAAACAGTTTAGTTGCATGTAAACCCTTAACGCTTATCTGAAGTAATATCACTAGACAAAATCTAAGAAGTCTCTCTGATGAGACCTACAGTTCTAAAATCTCCCCAAACTTAGATCATTAAGGAGAAGCAGGAAGATGACCCAAGGGTTATAAGAGCCCCAAAACTGGAAGAATGATGGAACAAATGATTTCTTTTGCTTAGCTCATGTTAGCTGAAGTCTTCTTTGACAGGGTAATCAGCTTAATGGATGACCAGAGATTGATGTTGGACTATTTGATGTGGAGCTGTCAATTTGTTAGTCTTAAGCAAGTCAAATTGAATCCAGGCTGAAGTCACTCCCCAAAGAAACAAATGCACAGTTAGCAGAAGAATTTTGCTTCAGAGTTGTTTGCTGCCAACTGGAAGAATACTGCATAAGAAGTTTTGCAGTTCTCCTCTGCATCCAGTAATACTGAATTTTCTGTTAAGTAGTGAGGAGTTCTCAAATATGAATAAGGCCAAGCAGTTATTGCTAACATTTCATCCTTCAGCGTGCTAAAATTCACAGCTCAGTTAAAAGCCACTTTAAATTCAAGAGAAAGTAAAGGAATATCATACAGAAAAAGATATATAAAATAAATCTAAGAAATATCCAACAGCATTACAATAGTTTAACACAAAAACAAACAAACAAAAAAATTACACCACAATCAAGAGACCTATAGGATCAAAAATTGAGCAAGTTAAAGTACATTGAAATGGCATCCTGCTAAGGTGTTTGAAATACTCTGCTTTTCTGCTAGCAGGTAACATTCAAATAAGGTACTGCAATGAATGAAGCTCAAATAATCCTGCAATGAATTTGATACTTATTAAAACACACCAAATAATTCCATAAATAAATACTCTTCTACTGCAAAAGAGCTTTTTCCTCAAAGATCAACTATTCTACATGATAAACCATAGTCAATACTAGTTATTCTAAAATTGAAGAAGTGTCAATAGCAACAGCCTAGAGATTCCCTATAACTTTCTTGGCTCACAGTTTAAATGCTTAGACCAGCCTCTCAAATGTTGAGGGATTTTAAGTTCTTATCATAACAAGATCAATTACTATACAAGTTGAGTTAGAACCTCAAAAATCAATATTTAGCAAGTTATTTAGAGATCTATAAATACGTAAGTGCTGTAAAATTGGTATAGCTTTTCCTCTAAATTCTTCCTTTTGGCAAATTCCTAAAGGCAGCATAATGCACTACCCTACTGTCAATATTTCTGGTATTCAGCACACTAGTTACCAACAACATAGCAGAAGAACTGAGGGAGCTAGCAGAGGTATAACGGGGTGATATCAAGCTTTTTTTAAGCATTGAGATGAAGTTTAAGACAGCCTTTTGAACACTCAGTAAAAACCTGCACCGAACCATTGATATGCAGTAGGAAGAGGGAAAGAATGTTAAGCTATATTTCAGTGCATTAAGGATAGAATATTTGGTGTGCATGCATAAGCATAGTAGTGCAAATAAATATTCTGCAAGAGCAATATAAACATAATCATTAGAAGCCATCTAAATAAATATTCAAGTTAAAAAAAAATAGAATTCAAGTTTTAGCACAGTTTCAGTGACACTGGCACTATGCTCAGTAACTGTCTCCCTTAGAGGAGTCTTAGAATTAGGTACCTCTTATTTGGAGTCAGATTACCCAGCTCCCAGGCCTGGGTAATTATACAAGTCAGCTAGACTTTCAAGCTGGCTTAGAAATACTAAAAATAATGAGCAGTAACCTTAGTTTATACCTAAGCAGTCTCTAGACAGAGATCTCTACTAGTCCCTTCAGAGGCCAACCTCCCACCGCTACCACCACTGACTGAGCTTTGATTCACACTGTGGAGCAGTCTGTACATATGAACCGATTTCCTCTTGGAAGGAATCGTGCTTCACACAGGCAACTCACAGGGCCAGACTAGCTCTAGCTGGACTGCGCGTACCATGACTACCAAATCCTCACTTATCAGCCCTCCCTTAGCCACTCTGCCTGCTAGTGTAGACAGCACCTCTGTTCTGATTCTAGTGTCAAACTAGAAGTTATTTCTTTCAAACAACTGTTCAGGACCCAGAGACTTGGGTGCTTTTATTTAGTCCAGACAGCAAAATAAATTTAATAATTGTAATAGAGAACAGCCAATTTAAGTCAAAAATCCTTCTTGCCAGTATTCCCCTGACAGGGGAAGGTCTAACTTAACTAAGGAAGTCACACTCCATATTTCAGTTGTGCTGCTTTTCAGAAGATCAGGTCTCTGGTTCTCTGAATTTCTAGAGTCAGATTTGCACATATTAAAGTTAAGAAACATCTGAGTAGCAGCTCCTTATTCTTGATTCCAACAGTTTTAGATTTTTCAGTGGGGGTAAATTTAAATAAAAAGCATCCAAATGACTCGATGTGCAGCCCAGCCCTAGTATTACAACATACGCAAATTTTACAGAACTTGGGACAACCATCTCTAAGATCTGTAGGAAAGAACACACTTCATGTTGGATACCTGTTGGTCCTACTGCAAACACTTGGTGCAAGATTGCCAATATCCAGCAACACCCTGAGGGTGCATCTCCAAGTTCTCCAGACACCTACTGTGCATTTTAGCACTACAAGGGTCAAGTGAGAACCAACTGAGACTCCTTTGGAGATAGATATATTAATATAGTACTGACAAGGCACTGATACTGACAGTATTTTACCTGAAACCTGTGCAGCTTGACCCAGAAGTGTCTCACCCTGTTAGATAGGGTTATGTTTAGAGCAGGAAGTAGGTTAACCAAACCACTATCAGTGTAACAGGACATCCCAAGTATGTCACATGGGGAGCAACTTTAGATCACTAGAATAGACAGCCTGACTCCAAGACAGTCAGTGCTAGATCTCTCTCTCGCCTCCTCAACCTTATTGTTTAAGCTATCCGTGCAAAGTTGCCAAGCGTGTAGACTGCAGAGGTGTTGAACTGCACTTCTAGCTCTAGCGGTTAGTAGGAACCTGCAAGAGTTACAAAATGCACATCCAGCCTGAGTCTTGCTTTCCTCTGTTATGCAACTCATTTGGGATCTGTGGTTCTGCTGACAAATGCCAAGACATTATAAAGCAAGAACTTGAAAAATATTTTCCTAGATTAGACAGTACTAAAAACAGTTTCTCTGACTTCAGCTCTTAACTTCTGACATAAACATTCTCAAACCCTTTTTTTAATTAACTGCTAGTGTTGATTCTTGAAGGGGAGAAGTATAAGTGCTACTAACCACTGAATCAACCTTCTCCTGAGTGTTCCACATCTCCAGAGAAAGGGTCTCCAGGCGAGAGTAACTAACCAGTTCATCTAGCTGTCACCTCACCATACAACCATTGGTGCTCTGTCTACATTATACAGGAGCAAATGTGCAGAAAAACAGCCAGTGCTAGAGACCTGTCACCCACTGTATACACAGCAGTATAGGCAAGAAGATTTATTCTGGACCACTACTAGTCTAAGACAAAAGACATGTTTGAAGTTTTAAGGGATGTTCATGCTTTGGGTTTAGTTTCATCCGAAAAGTCTGGCTATTACCATCCACAAACATTTCATAAAAAAGCAAGGCACAGCAAAGCCAGAACAGACAGATATCTTTTTTCCAGACATATTGATATAGACAGTTTCTTCTGCTTCCATTTGGAGCTTAGCTTATAAAGTTTATTAGCTTCTCTCCTAGCCCTCAGCTTCTTAATTTCAATCTTGAAGAGAGGCTTCACCTAGAGAAGTATGGTCCTTTTTAGTGTTGATCCTGAAAGGCTGCTTCCTATCTTCTGCTTCCATTTTATAACAGGACTTCTTTTCTTACCAGCTAGGTTTTCTTTTAGATCACTATCCTTATTTCTGCTATAGGATAATAGGAAAAACCATGAAACCAAAACTCCCTAGACATTTCTGTTAATTGCACAAGTTCTTCACTTACACAAGTTATCTGGGCAAATCCCTTTACAATGCTAAACACCTTCCCTGCATAAAACCAGTAAGTCACATGCTGTCTCAAAAAAATACTGGATATGTAACATTTACTCTAAGAGTAGCAGTTCAGGTTCATTATTTTGATTCTTTTTATCAAAATCTGAAGCTTCCACCACTGACCTTGGATTCAATGTTGTTTCACTACAAAGTAGTAGGAAACAATTTAAAAGGTGATTGTACAACATGGGCTGGATCTAAATAGTTGTTACCCGCATTTTCACAAGCATTAAGATCAATCTCTTCAATCCATTTCTTTGCTATTGTTATACTTTACTCCAATGAAAGACAGGTTTGCTCTATTCCCTAGAAGGGAAGCAACAGGAACACTGAAACCCAAGTGCTCTCAAGTGCTCCTTCCTTTAGCTTTCCATCGCTAAAGTTGGTCACTTAAGTGGCTACACAGAATATCTGTAGTAGAACAAGATGAACTGCAAATGGCTGTAAGTTTGCCCACTCCTGCATCTACAATTCTGTTTATTCCCCATGGTCTCGAGGCAGACCTTTTACCATTCTCAGAGTAGTAAGGGCATTCACAGCCTGATGACATGATATCATAGCTACATAATCTTTGAACCTTCATAACACCTTTGTGCTTTGGGACTAGCTTATACTACACCAAAAGAAGAAATTAGTCATCTCCTAGAGCAGATTTTAATCATGATAGAGAGCCTTGAAAAATCTGTGCGGAGTGAAGTAGCCTGTCAGCAGGCTGCAGATGACAGCTTTCCAAATCCCCTTTTGGTGCAATGGCCGCAATAATCTATTCTGACTTAGTCCCCATCCCAGCAGATGAAAGAGGACACCATCTGCTTCCACAAGAATATGAAGTTTGTACCAAAAACTCTTCCTGAACAACCACACAGCTCAGGGAAGCTTATAGAAAAGCTGAGAAGCTTTTATTGTTGCCCATAGCCTTGGTTTGAATGCCTAGAATTAGTCCCCAAAAGCCTAACAATTTCTCTAAGTTTAGAGGCAAGACTCCCCATTTAGGGTTCAGACAGGTTTGTCCAGCATCAAGTGTATTATATGTGAAAGTATGAGTAATCTAATTGGCATTAGAACCTTTTACATTTATTTCTACTTGTTTTACTTACAGTTTGGATAGAAAGCATTTGAGCAAGAAAGAAAGTTCCTGACTAAACACTAGATTCCTGTCCCCAATCAAGTATAGTTCAAGGATAAGTAGTTTCTAACTAGATGTTAGACACAGTCTGTATGAGAAACCCTCCTACATTGCCCAATTAGGGCCAGCAACAGCATGAATGGGTAGTTCCTACTTTTTTCTAAGTAGACTTATTCAAACATGTCCTCTACCAGAGCTGAACTATTTTGTGCCTTATATTTCCTAATCCATTTCCTCTGGTTCACTGCCATTTCAGCCAGTCCTGTACTGTATGCTTAAGTGATGCTGCATGGTCCTACAGTGTTTTGCAAGACATAGGAGAACAATTCTAAAGTCAGTCTGTCTCAAGAAGTTTATCACGAGACTGAAAAAATGTTAATCTCTGAAACTGTAAATGTGTCATGGCACATTATGTGCAACAGGAATTCAGTGTCAAGTTGCTGCCACGTTGCTCTGCTCTACCCAGCACTCTAATCTGGGAGTGTTTAAACAACAAGTTCCCATATCGTTTCATTCTTTGAAGATCTGCTAAAATCAGCACAGCAAGGAATTTTGTTTTGCATTTGCTACTAATCTAGAAGCTACCACCACTGAAAGGGTAATATATCCTAGCTCTGGCCAGAGCTAGGATATATTTCTAAACAAGCCCTATAGTAACCCTGAAATCCTGTTGTGCTTCAGAGTAATCTTACCACATCTACCTTACCTCTGCATCTCCACAGGCAGAGGAAAGCTTGTAATAGCTAATGTTTTTACCACAGACAGATTAAGAAGCACGTTGTACTTTGTGTAGTCATACATGTTACTGTTTATACTAGTTTTAACACTTGCAAGAATTTATAAAACAATAAAAGTAGAAAATCTCTGACTGGAAATTACTTCCCTTTGAGACAGCATACTACACTTCAGAAGGCCTAAACTGAGCACTTGGAGCAGTGGCTGCAGCTATCCAGTGTGAGACCCTTCGCTGAAATCTCGTTTCACAGGAGAACTGTGTTCTTGCTTGCTATTCAAGCACAGAAACTTGTTTTGCATGGAGACTGCTGGAGACAGTAATGCACACTGAAAGAACTGAATAAAAGACAATCAGATACAGTCATCAAGATAACTTTTGAACCTGACTGCTGCAAAAAGTGTTGATAAGAGTAGATATGCATTCATGTAAAATATACACTTTTAAGGACATATTACTGTCCACACCCAGTTTGGTTCCACAGGATAATGCTCGTGACAAACTTAAGCAGCTAGTTACTAAGCTTGTTAAACATGAAAGGCAAGAATTTGGCCAATACTTAAGATTTTTTTTTGAATTAACAACCAATAAGGGTTAATGGATTTTTGTACAGTTTCTAGTTTTAGTGCTCTATAATTTGATCCAAAGGCAAGTATTATTGAACAGTATATGCTGTTTCTGTTCTGCCTGTTGCATATAAGAGCCCAAGTATTATAGTTCCCAGGTAGAATTTGTATATCCCTTAAAACAAAAAACATCCACCTTTTATCTGCACACAAGAACTACTACTGTTTTCACTAATCTTGCAGCAAGTGCAAAGCTTCTGCTTAAGTGTTATGATACACACCTTATCTATTTGGAAAGGTCAGGTGGAGATTCAGATTCACTCATCCCATAACAATTAGAAGCTCATACGTTAAATGACATTTCCAAGGATAAGGTGCTTCCTTGTCAACAGAAAGTGTTCAAGATCAATACAACAATCTTTTTGCTTTAAGCATGATAAAGCACTTCATTTTCAGCAGAAATTAAGAGTGCTTGCAAACTCAATACATCAGTCTTTAGGCTTTACACAAGGCTTAAAATGCACACCTTTAGCAATATTTCTTCTAAAATGCCTAAAAACCTGCTTATTTATAAGTTCTGAGATTATTTCCAAGCAGATCTCTTTCAAGCCTACCATTTAACTGAAAGAACTGGCCTGACCCATTTTACATAATCAAAATGGACTAACACATTAGATTGCTAACAGCATCATCTTCAAAGCGCTAACATTTTGCATATGCTTATGGTATTCCAAATTTTAATCTCAGCTCCATAAAGGTTCTGTGGTGATAAGCTGAGATAACACACAGTAGTTTGGGTTATTTAAGAAAAATACTTCTCACTAATTTCAAGTATAAGATGCAGTAGCCCTGCCTCTGCCCCCCACCATTTAAAACATTTGGTCTTACCAGCAAGACAAAAACCATATCCTGATTGATATCTTTTGATAGCAATCTACTTATCTAGAAAGGAATTCAAAAAGAAAGCATGATTTGAATTCAAAAAGAAAGCATGATTTCCCAGAATCTGGATACCATAGAGAATCCTTTCAGTCATGTTTGTGGTACACAAAGACATCCGAGACTTGAGATAAACTAAGAAAAGCCACAAATTAAACATTTATCATTTTAGACTAAACTGCAAAGCTCCAAGGTCAGCAAAGCACATTCCCACTTAAAGTTCCTAACTATAAATCTTCTGTTTCAGAGGAGGTGCAGCAACAAATACCTACTTGAGACTTCCCACAAAAGGCCATTTCCTTCTACAAGGAATTTATCTTCAATTCTCTACAACTTTTCTTTCAGAAAGAGCAGGTCTTCTACTTTTCCTGAAATTTAATCTGAAGAGACACAAAACTAATAGATAATGTTATCCTTAAGTAATTCTTCTAATATGAACTTTTTACTTAAGTGTGTGCATGCAGCAAGCTTATAAGCCTGTGACTGTCCTCTGTTCACTCTGACCAGGCCAAACTTCATCACATGAAAGACTCTCCAGCCCTGACTCTGGGATTTCTGACTTGCCTCAGGTATTACCAGAGCACTAGTGTTCCCAGCTCCACATTAAGGCAGCTGCAACTGGAGCTTCCATTGCTGGATAACAAACAAGAAAGTTAACTTATGTAAGCAGTTATGTAGCTGTCATCTGCTAGTTCTTCCAGTTCCAGAAATGAAACATTGAGCTCCAGTTTTTGCATTTCTAATTGACATTAACATGCACATTTTCAACCTATTTTGCTCTTTTCCTCTTGTTTCATTCAAATACTCTTATTCTGAGTGCAAAAAAGCACAATGAGCAGGTTATGTCAAGATTCTCTGGGCTCCACACAGACACAGGGCTACTCAATTTTTTAATGGTTTCTTTGTAGGGATTAAACTGGGAACTTCTGAAAGTGTTGCATGCAAGTACAAGTTGCTACAAGCTTTGCCTTGCTTTGGAGGCTACTTTCTGAGCTCTCTATGGTTAGAGCAGGCTCATCTGAAAAAGCAACTAAAGCATACCTGTGCTGCACATATTGCTAAATGAATAGTACACCAAAGAAGTTTTCCAGATGTCCCATAAAGATAGAGAAAGGAAAGAATTAATATCATTTAAGGCTTGCTTTAGTCCATATAAAAAAGTGTCATCTTATAATTAACTAGTTTACAACCTAATACACAAAAGTAGTTTGGCAGTCTTCTGATACACCAGTATCAAACACAGACATAGAATAACCTGCAATATACAGCTGCTTAAAGCTATAAGAATTTTACATACTGGAACAGCTTGAATGCCTTTGAAACTCCGTCACCAAACTATGCAACAGTACAAAACTATGCTCCACAAGCAAGTGCACCATCACCAAGCACTGTAGCCCATCCAGACAAGATACATCCTGTCTCCCTCATTCTGGGCAGACGGGAAGATAACAAGCACAAAATCTCTTCTGCAGATCAAGGCCAGAAGGCTTGCATTTTGTATTCATTTTCTTCCCTTCCAAGGGCTTGCTTCACTTGGAGATTTCTTCTCTACAGCAGAACACATTTTAGAACATCCTCCTCTCCCCTGTACCACACTTTCCTGCACTCACTTTCCCATTTGTTATGGCTTTCTATAGATAAGTACAAGCTAACCTCCTAAATACATTAAAAACTTAACACATCTTTACATATCTAATGCCTATTTGTCTTTATAGAAAAATGTTTTATTTCGGCTCCTTCCTCAACTCAGTATTTGAGCAAAAACACTTCCGGATATTTACGTCTTCAAGCATACGCTTCTCAACATTTGACATTTCAGACCACTTCAAGGAGACATACAAGAGTTTTATTAAACTTGCATGCAGTGAGTCTTATCACAAAACTCCAGAAAGTTTAAATTCTCTAAACATAAGTACAGTTGTTCCTCTTCTGTTTTGCCAACTTCATAGGTATATGCTTCCAGTTAAAGCAGTATTTAAGTTTCAGTAAGTCCTGGAAGGCTGCAGTTACTGGAGGTAATGCAGAATGTTTCACTTGAAGCTTTCTAAAAGGATTTAGGTGTCGTTAGCGACATGCTTCAGGAGAAGCCAAGCTCAAGTGATCACTGGTGACTTCTGCCACCCTTCCCCTCTAGATGGCTTCATGTTCACACAAGCTAATGTGAATGACAGTGTTAGCTGGCTCTTTAGGACTGCATGGGCTACCATCAGAGGTGCCTTTCAGACCAAGAGGCTGTAGGATTCAGAAAGAGTCCTTTACAGTGTTCTTTCAATGATATTTGATTTTAATCAAATATGCTATATTTGCCCCCTACACTACCCTGTATTCAGTGTAGTTGTTCTCTCAGCAAGAGGGCATGCTCAGGAAGCATATTTTCTTCTACTTCTTTGGCCAGTTACTTATGTGCTTTGAAGAAGGAATTCAGCCTGCTTCTAACACCTTCAGAGTTTATTCAGGAAGATAAATTTAATATAGACTTTGCATGCCAAGAAAAAAAAAAAAAGTAATTGCCCAAGGGCTGCTGCATGTTCATACATGAACAAAACTTTCAAGCTTCACATAGTCTCTTCAGCTTCTTTCACAATCTTTCATGCTACAAACAAGATCATTTGACAGTGGCTGAACTGTCTAACTCAAACCCTTTTGTCTCTACTATTCAAAGACCCACAGCCTGTGTCAAGACAAGCTAATGTCCCTGAATATTTACTGAACATACAGGTATAGGCACAACACCCTACTTCGCTCTTCATTCCGCCACAGGTGTTTGCATTATTTTGTACCTTGCAACAGAAAAGCTATTTTCATCAAAAAAAAAAAAAAAAAAAAAAAAAAAAAGAGAGAAGAGTATAACATAATATTCTATTAGAGAATTTATAGCTTTACCACAGAAAGAAGAAAAAAGGGGGAAAAGATACACACCCCCACCACACAGCTTTAGCTAACCAGCACAAAAGAACTTAGGAATTTACTGCATTGCACTCACCCATTCGGCTACAATCACACCAGAAACCAGCACAGTAGGTACATTATAATCCTTAGTTGATGGATTGAGGTATGTGGCTAGTTCTTATTGACAATTTAAGTTGCCAAACCTTAGATCTCAACATCCAGCTCTTGAAGGGAGGCCTTTTTCCAGTGGACTATAAACACAAACTCTGATGTAGTGAAAAGCAACATGCTGTGCTATGCTTAAGGGCTAGACTTAAATTCAGAAGCCATTTTAAAGGCAACAAAATCAATCCAGAATGCCACACCAGATAGCTTGCAGGGAAGTCACATGTAATATTACCATAAGATTTAGATCTCTTTAAAGCTGTTTGTGTGCACGCAGAGTTATCTAAATTAGTTGCTGAAAGCCAGAAGACAGTTGAGCTGATGAGTTAGAAGAGCATGACTATCACATGCTCAAAGATTTTGTTATACACTTTAATAAAATAGCAAGGCTTTAGGGAATATGAGCTGTGACTGTTCAGGAGCCATCTTCTGTCTGATTTTTTTAAATAGTTTCTATATGAACCTTTTAGCATCCTCCAGTATTTATATGAGTTCAGAGTATAGACAGCTGTAGAACACATTCCCAGGTCAAAAATTTTAGCAGTTTTAAGACCATTAAACCACCCTTTATACTAAAATACATTGTATTTCAACTCTTAGTGCTTCACTTAGCAGTCATAGTTTAGACTCACACAGATGCGTCTATGATACCAGCCAAGCTTAGCCCAGATATCACTAAAAAACTAAGTTTGGTTCTGTTCTCAGCCTTGTTTTTCTTTTGAGGAAGGCCATAGCCCATCAGGAGCAGGATACCTTAAGCCTCCAGATTAGATATAATTTGTATTCTAAATTCTTCTATTTCCTCCCCCCGCCATTAACACAAGATTAACACAAGCCTCCAGGGACTTAACAGCAGCCCTTAACTCTGTGTTGACCTAGCCATGTCCAGGATACACTAAGGGCAATAATCAAGAATCAAAGAATAGTCTTCTGAATCCTGAAATTAATCCACAGGTGTGCCAATTGACCCTATTTTTACTACTGAAAGTTCTATCCAAACTGTGTTACAAGTTACAGCTAGGTTTCCAGTTAGCCTGTTGAAACAGGCTGCTTTAGGGAGTGCTAACCACTACCCCAGTCTCCGAAACCCAGGTCCAAAGAGAAGTTAAAGCCAAGCCCGGTAGCCAGCCAAACCAGAGTATCCTGATCAGTGTTTTGTGTTGAAGCTTTGGGACACTGGGACCCCATGCTTACTACGATATATTAGGAGCGTTGTGGCAATTTGTACCAGAACTACCAATAGATTTTTTAAAAACAACAACAACAACAAAAAAAAAAAACACAGCCAAACATCCACACACACCAACAACACACACCTTCCTTAAAAGGATCCTTCTGAAACTCTTATCAAAAGGGACAGTTGGCCATTAATTCACTTGTTCATCAAAATAGCAATTAGCAAATATGTTTGTTTTTCCTACATGATAACTTTTTCAGCATATTGCAATAAAAACCCTCCTTTTTTTAGTTTGCAAAATCATATTTGAGGTGCATTATTACGATCTTTAGAGCACAAGCAGGACTGAAATTGGCAGCCAGCCAGGTTTGTCACAGGCCCCAGCTGTGTTGCTTTTTTACACTTCCTGTTTCAGGAACTTCCACTCCACAGGGAGACCACAGAAACAGTAACTCCCAGCTGTTACTGCTTCCTTACAGTATCTCCCAGTAGCATAGGTTTAACACAACTTTAATCCAAAATAAAGCCCACTTTCTCACAAAAGATCTCCTGGGCACACTGAAGAGAAGAGATACAAGTTAACACCCATGCTACACACAGAGAGAGCTACAAATGCAACACAGAGTTTGAGATGCTAAGGTTACAGATCTCTCACAAGAGCACAACAGAATAGTTTGTACTGCGTTATTTAACACCTTGGCATAAGTAAAGTTAACCATGACTTGTAAGTATCCTAGTTCTTTCAAAAAATAGGTTTGAACTATATGTAGGAATTCTGTGCAGTCTGCAGAGGTGAACTCCAACTCAGTGTGCTCGGAACATCTTTTCAAGTATACAAACGCAACGCTCTGAATGCAGAGCTGAACATAACACAAACCTCCTTTACTCACACCAAGCTAAGGACAAAAAGCTACTTTCAAAGTAAGTATGCGACTTCAAGCACGCAAGGTTTGCTCACAAATCAGTTGCTAGAGTTACCCCTAACCTGCAAGGTGAACCTCCTAAACATGACCCACTTGTGAAGAGGAGAGGAGAGGGGAGAGAGAGAAAAAAAGGATTGCTAAGCATATCTAGAGGTGCAGAGCACAGCAGATAGATGTTAGAGGGGAAAGAGAATAACCAAGAGGAGAGTCTCAGCGCTCACCTGCAATGTCCCAGAGCTGCAGCCGCACCAGCGTCTTGCTGTCCCAGTTGATAACTTTGAGGGCAAAATCCACACCGATAGTGGCTCGGTAGTGCTGCGAGAAGAGCTGGTGCACGTAGCGCTTGATGATGCTCGTCTTGCCCACGCCCAGCTCGCCGATCACGAGCACCTTGAAGAGGTGCTCCCGGCACTCGGGCACGCCGGAGCCCCCTCCGTCCCCCCCGGCCATCCTCGCTGCCACCCGGCTCCGTAGGGAGCCCCGGCCTGACAAAGGGGCCGCGGCAACTCGCGCCCGGGCAACTCCCCTGCAACTTTCCGCGGCCGCCGGGCCGTCCCCACCGCGGGAGGGAGAGGGCCCCGCAACCACCTGACTGCAGTCACAGGACGCGGAAACTCCGCGCCTTATGAGGGCGCGGGCGGGCGGGAGGCGGAGCCGCCGCCGCGGCTCCCGAGGGAAGGGCCGGGCACCGCGGGCCGCTCCGGACGCTGCTCCTTCCTGCCGCAGGCTCCTTTCGCTGGCCGCGTGGCGAGGGTTTCCCCCGGGAAGTCGCCACCAGCGCGGCTGTCCTCTGGCTCGACAGTCTCTGCAGAGACCGCCGTGTCACAAGCACGGAGTGGAGTCTGGGCACAGAAGGCGTCTGTAGGAAAGGGCTCGGCAGCTAACTGGGGAGTCAGCCAGGGCGAGCTAGTGCTACACATCCACAAAATGCTCTCTGCGTCCTGGCTCGCAAGGATGCAGCGCTGGACACGGGCGCTCCCTCCAACGGTCCGGCACATCCACCCACGGCAAGGCGGGTGCCGTGCCCCGCGGCACAGGCTGGCCCATGTGGAGGCAACGGCCGTGGCCGTCGCAAAGGCCATGCTACACGAAGGGCTCGTGTCACAGAGGAAGAGATTGTATCCTCATCTGTAGGGCTCCCTGCTGAGCGCTTGGATCTGCATGTCTTTTGCTTTTCATTCCAAAGTTAATCCCTAGCACCCAAAGTGTTTCTTTAATCACTCCATTTGTTCAAAAAATACATAAAACTGAGGAGTAACTGAGCAGACACACTGTTAGAATCCCCAACAAATAAGCTTCCTGGCTCTAGGACCTTGTGGTGCCCTGTGTGCAGATAGCCTATGCTGGGGAGAAAAAAAAAGCATTTTTGCTATTATACCTTCTGGATGGCAGACCTCAATCTTGGATATCTATTCCTGAGAGGAGAGGAAAAATTTCTGCATGGAAATGATAGTATCTGTGCTGCAATTTTTAGCCATCATGTAAATTGCTCTTCAAAGCAATTATGCACTGCGAGCCGTGAGGAGCGTTCGGAGAGGGAGTTGTTGCGTGGCCGTCTAGACATTGTGTGCACACACAAGAAGGAAACTAAGGGAAGATATGTTTAGGAGGGAATTGGAGCCTCCGATGGGAAACAGAAGAGTGGTAAAGCAAAACACCTGGCAAGTGATCTATTGAGCAGTCACCATTCGCTCCTGATTTTGTAATAGTTTAGAGTGTATACGAATTCCTTTGCCATGTTTTGAATTAGTTTACTGTGTTTTAAACTAGAGTGGCTCAAGAAAATATAAGCCAGACTTTCTCAGCTGGCTTGGAACATGATTTTTTTTCCACGTCACACAAAAATGATATACCGAATATAGACAGAAGTGGGTGAAGAGAATAGCTAACTGGAAAATAAGGCAAAAGAGCTGGAGTTCTTGTATTTAGGGATGCTAGTTTAAATTTATTAATTTCAGCTGTCATGCTATATTAGCTTCAAGAGTGTGTTTTTTTGTTTGTTTGTTTTTAATTAACTTTCCAGCAGCAGGAATAACACCAGATCATAAGAGAAGGGGAGAAGATTGCTCAAAAATGAGGGATTGATTGTTTGTTTGTTTTTGTTTTTGTTTTTGTTTTTTGGGAGGGGGGGAGTGGAGGGCACCATAGCATAACACAGCTTCTCTGGAAGGAGACAAAATAAACAAGAAACAAGATTATTAGTTAGGAGATAGATAATAAACTTGGGAAGGTTTATTTCAGGAACATATATTTGTGTGGGTACTGGTTAACCTCTCTAACTCTACTTTAACTGGTCACTACCTGTAGCAGAGCTGAGATCCATTTAGATCAACGATTTGACTGGTGCACACTGAAGATCTCTCACTGCAGATATTGCAGATATACTCTTTTTTTTTTTTTCTTGCAAAAAAACCCCCAAAAAATAAAAGGGGGATGTAAATGAATGCTCATTGGAGATATGCTAGGGTATAATGTTCATGCAGAGGCCTATGTTCTCAGGCTTCGAGGTAGCCTTTGTTTCTTAATTTCCTGTCAGATGGTGATTAGAGTACTTTCCTCTTTACAAGAGAGCTATATTAATGGATTATTAGGCACATTCTGCCATTATATGATGGAAAATGAAAATCTTGTTCATTATAATTCTCATTTCATTAAATATATTACTTTTTCTTGCATAGATGGGATGGATTTTCTAAGCATTTTGTACCAATTATTAGGCCTGCCTACTACCCTCTTTGTCTTACATTCCCTAGAAACTCAATACTCCCTTGACTTCCTTGATCCCTCCTCCTCATTTTTTAAAAATGAGGGAACATAGATCCTGTTAGATAGCTAAGTGAGTAACCATACTTTTGTTAGTAAACTGAATGCAAGTACTCCAGTAGACTTGAAACTTGGTATCAACTGTACCAAGAAGTTGTAGGCAATTTTTGTTTCTCATATACTGATTTTGAGCAATTAGAACCAATAGCAATAATAAAGAAATCTGTAAAAGTCATGGTCTGTTCACAGAAGGCTCACAAACAGAAATAAAGGCTAAATGTGACTAACAATTGTTCACAATTAATAGTTTGATCAGTTTTAATTATATTACAGCATGCCAAATAAATACCAGTGGATCTTGCTTGAACTAATAATTTGCCTCAATGTCCTTATTATTCATTTAATCAAAGCTGGCTGATATCTATGTGGAACAACTTGGCAAAATTCTGTCATTTGCAGTCCTGCTATTACTGCTCTGCCTCACCACGGTGCAGTATAATCAACCATGCATGAGGTTATAGAATAAAATATAATCACCATCCGCTAGCGCAGGGGATATAATCTTTATATTGTGAGCTAAATTTTGGTGTTGCTTGGTCATTTGAAAGCAATTCTACTTTTCAGTTGACTCCCTGTACAGTTAAGTGTCAGCAGAAAAATCTCTATTGAGTATGGGTTGGTGGCATTATGTTCTACTGTTACCTTCAGTTGCCTACAGATTTGTTACTGTGCCATTTTAACAGGCTTGGTTGCCTTTAAATAAGGTGCCTGTGTCATATTTCAAAACAGCAATTGTAAAAGCTATTTGATTCTTTTTTTGGTGCATTGGAAATATTAGAAGGAATGGAAAATGTAAAACATACAAAGCCATCTTCTAGTACCCTCTCAGCCTGAAAGCTGAAGGTTTGAATAAAAAATAGGTAAATTTTTACAGCTACTCTTTGCTGGTATAAGCCTGCTGATCCAGTGGGGTCTTTGCTATCAGTTTATCCGCGTTTCACAGTGTAGCTGGCCTGTGTTTCCAAAAGTGGTTTGGTTCAAGGAATGAATGCTGGAAACTACATGCTGGAAATACTTAATAGCTTAATGATCATTACATCTTGAAATACTGGTAAAATAGATTTACTTATAAAATGACTATAAAATGAATAGAATAGTAGCTTCTTCCTTTTTTTTTTTCTCCTGATCCTCAATGTCTTTTTCCAACTCCCTCTATTTGAGACTGCCCAACCTTGTCCGCTGTCCTCTACTTCCTCTGCAGCATCATTTTGCCTTATCTCCCTTCTATTTTCATCATACCAACTTTAATTCTCCTTTAACTTTATACTTTTTTTTGTCTATTTCTTTTATTTATTTTTTTCCCTTGAATGTCCTTCCTCACCTAACCTCAGTTCAGCCCTTTCATTTTGTTCTGTTTTTTTTTTTTTTTTTTCGTGACTCATTTCTTTCATAGGCTTGTTCTTACATGTTTTTTACTCTCTGAATTGAATGAGGAATTCTTTGTGTTTCTTCTTATCAGAACGCCATGAAAAAAGGGCAGCAGGTTGAGCTGGCCAGTCAGCTGGAAATGCAGGAGATACACCTGAAGCAGAGCAATAACTTTCTTTTATTCTCCCTTGTAACTGCATTAGAAGTGAAATTCCTAGCTGAGGGGACGGTGTGAGTAGCTTGGAAAGCAGAAGTATGGGCACATGGAAAAGGAAATATCTCTATTTCAAGTCATGAAGTACAGCTGCTTGAATGCCATGACTGATCCTTTTTGCATGCAACTTTATGTATCTTTATGTATTTCTCTGATCACGTAGAGTTTTCTGTTCTATGGGGCATTTCCTAATTGTCAAGGAATAAAACCCACCTGTATTGTAAACCAGTATTGTTATAGTAGACGTACTATACTGCCTGGAGCAGCCTGGAGCAGGCAAATCTACACACCTGAGTTTTGCCCATTGAACATACTCTCATTCAATTATAGGAGAATATCCATGAATGTAAGGCTGAGGGTATATGTACGTATTGGGACTTCACTTCCTATATGGTAATGTGATATTCTGTCATCTCTTGACCACAAATATAACAACATTATGTCAGCTTGAGCTTTGGGCAGCGTATACTGTCCACATAAAGGACAATTCAGCTTGAACTTGAAAGATTCAGCTGTGGAAATCCAGGTGTTATTTCTACTTCAGTTGTAAAATGCGGCTGAGATGCCTGCAGACATTCGGCAAAATGGCACTGACAATGTGTTGGAAAGTACTGAAAAAATGAAAGCATGAAGGTTTTATTAAACTCCTTAAAATGCTGTGGTATATGAAGTAGTAGATAAGTGGTTTTGTCTAAAGGAGGAAGAGAAACCAGCAAGAGAAACAGTCTTTGGCAAAACTGTGGAGAGAGGCTTGATGACCAAGTCTTGCAGAGAGATTAGGATATCCTCACTGAGACTAACTCATTACTAATCTACGTAAAGAAGTGGTGCGGATTTTTGACTGCCATTTTTATATGGCAATCAAGCTTACTTGTTTCCTATATACATGCTTCCTATTAATCAAATTCTGTGATAAGTTTGGTTTTTTATTTGATTCTGTTTGTTTTTGATTTCTGTTTTTTTTTTTTTTTTTAAAAAAAAAGTGGCCTCTGCAGTAATTAGCAACTGAATGAATGTATATAATTTGCTGGGGCTGAGACTAAGAGACAGTCTAGCCCTCTGGCTGTGACTGCTTCACATGATGTGGGGCAGGTAATAGTGGAAGTACTAAAGCTCTGCTGAACACTTTCCTGCCTCCTTTCAGTAAATCTGCATCTAGGCAGATCACAGTGAAAGAACTTTTGAAGTCTCTTCACTTCAAATATATATATATTTTTTCCTCTTTGCAAATGATAGTAACAGATCTAGTGCCCTGGAGAAGGTATATAATGTACATGTGTATAGTTTAGTAGTCTGAGATGAGAGCCAGTGCAGTGCTCCCCAAGAATGTTGATGGGCAGATTTACGGCAAAATAAGAGTAATACTTAGAGAGTCAGCACTAGTCTGAAGGCTGAGGGTCACGAAGGGAGGCTGGAATAGGCTGAGGTTCAGGGAAGCAAGATGAAATAGTCCACTGAGACATGAGTACTCCCAAGCCAGGAAGGGTGTAGAAGAGCCCGCGAAGAAGATCTGCTTCAGCAGTGATCGGCAACTTTGGTAGCTGGGCAAGGGAGGGTTCTGCAGTAGGTACCACCCAGACATGAGCTGCCCTCGTGAGCAAGTGTCTTTATACGCTTTTAAGCAGTTCTGAAATTTGAAGTACAGGAAAGCACCGGAAACTCTAGATTATTATGTTTACATGGGTGACTCAGCATAGGGTTCTGTGCCATTCTTATCTGAAATCCTTATCTTAGCTCATCTTGATTGGTAAGCATAATTTTCCTGCACCACAGCAAGACGTGACTTAGATACTAAGATAAATATGTAGAGAGATATTTAAAGTGACAAGAGTGAAAATTGGGGAATACTACCAAGAAATCCATGTTGAACTATATATTTCATTTCAACTAGCTAAGGCCTGTTTAATTTATAATGACCACTTAAAGTAGTAACATTTATTATATATTACTCATGTACACATCTGAGTATGTGCAGAACTTTGGATGATGTGAGTCACCCCATCCAATATAGTTTTTATAGGTTATTCATGTGCATAAGATTTATCACATGCAGACAGATTCTTAGTTTCTATGGCAAAGCATAGAATGAAGATAAGCATTACAGAGCTGCAAATATAGCTAATAATATGCAAATAAACATAAATATACATTATACTTATTTACTCATCACAGGTTCAGCTACTGCTTTTGCTGCACAGTTTTATACTTGTAACAAGAGAGGTGAAAATACCCTTTCCTTTCTCTAGTCCCATTCCAAAACGCAGAGATTACTTTAATAACCATGAAAAACATTCTTACTGTATTTTGGTTTGCTGTCTGTGCTGTTGCTAGCTAGTGGCTAGTAGTCACTCAGTTCTGCAGGTGTTTTTGCAACAATTATAGAGGGTAATTTCTGTACTTTTTTCCATGTTGGTGTATTTTCTCCATTGCAGCCTTCAGTTTGGCAGCAAAATGACAGTAAATTAGGATATTTTCATTCACCATTCTTTCCAGATAGGAGTGGCAGTAGCATGTTTGGAACAGAGATGTAGTGTGTGACTCCTGTATGTGAGAATGGAGCTGTAATTAATTCCTAAAGTACTCTACCTTTCTACCAAAACAGTTGTAAGGTTCTTCTTCAGTCACTGATTGGGACCTTCTTTCCGCTTACATTTTTGTGCACAGGTTCAGAGTGTCCTTGAGGCCGCTTTTTCCCTTGAGCGTGTGTTCCATCACTGCGCTCCAGTCCTTGACCTGCCCCCTGCCCTGTGTGCCTTGCTCAGCCTATCTTTCCTGAACAGCAGTGCCACTCAGTCCGTGGAGAGCTGGCAGCACGGAACTGTGCCTGAGAGTTTTCGCCAGCTGGCTGATCAGCTGAGGCACAAAGACAATGGTTTAGCTATTCTGTCTCTGGTGAGCTCCCAAGACAAGCTTGTGCTACAGACAGGCATGACTGATGTGATCGATGACAATTTTCCTCTTTACACTGCTGATCTATGTACATACTACTTCTTTTCACTGTAGATGTTTGTTAATTTTCCATAATTTTACTTCTGTTTGGAGGGATTGCCTAAAATACCACGGCCTATCTTCTGCATTTGTTAGCAATAGATAGCGTCAGACTGCCTAAATTGCAGCATTAATCCCTCAAACTCTATAAATAATCTATGGGGAGCTCATTACCTATATATTTCTAAACCCTCTGAACATAATACAGAATAAAGAGTTGACTCTAGACAGAAGATTTGGCAACTGAAAAGCTGTGCCTAATGCTCATGATATGTTCTTCTAAAACCTAAGTTGCAAGATTTAAAAAAAAAAATGTACATTTATCCATAACAAGTATCTCAGAAGCCCTAATTTTTTTTTTCTCTTTAAACTAAAGAAAAGATCCAACTCCAGAAATAGATGGTGAGAAAGATGATCTCATAAAAAATGAGAGAGCCCCAAACAATTTAAGATCAATATTTTGGGAACTGTCTAGGAATTTGGAAGATGCTAAATGTTTTCCTAATGTTCTTTGCATGAGGGAAGAAGCTTTGATCCAGAGGTGCTTCATCTCAGCATATATGATTTTCTGATTTTCCTATGACTGCTCAGAGATGACAGTGAAATTTGAAAAGGTGGTGAGTGCGGTGAAAAATTGGACCAAGTAACAGAGCAAGCAAATCTGGATATATTCAATTATTGCTGATTTTCAAGAAATTAAAAAGAAAGAAAACAAAAAAAAAGGAGGGACAGAGAAAGGGAGAAAATATACACATTTGTGCTTAATGTCAGAATCCTTGGTTTCAGAAAGTAGCCATGAAGAGAGCCCCAGAACATACAAATAAAACTAGGCAAACCTATAAAAGACATAGAAACACTTATACCAGGTTCACCATGATGTCAGGAAGGTATCTTGTTATTTATTCTTGTTATTTCTATACCCAAGGAAAATTCATCAGAGATTTATCAAAAGATGTAATAACAATCTTTCCCTGTCCTTCAATCCTGAGTTATCTCTCATTTCGAGAAGGCAACATGGTGTAAAATGTCAAAATAAGAATCTGGAGTCTTTCTATTTTATTCACAGCTGGCATTAACATGCTGCGTAATTCTGGGAAAAAAAAAAAAAAAAAAGTCATTTGCTCATTCTGTTCAAGGTTCCCTATCTATAAGATATTAATAATTGTACTAACTTTTCTTTGGAAATCTTTAGGTGAAAACCTATCAATCAAAAATGCCTTAGTCTGACATGTGGTTGATATCCTAGAATCCTTGATCTATATCCTAATTTTGATAAAAGTCAGGAAAAATGTTGTAGCCTAAAAGTATTTCTAAATATTTTCTGTCACTACGTATATATCTTTCTTTATTTACTCTTTTCTACTTTTATTCTATATTCTACTCATCAGAATATTCTACTAAAGAAATTTAACTTCTGTTAAATGTTTTTTTGAGATACTCTTATTTATCAGGCAACATCACCTAGTCTGTCATTTTATTTAGGGGAACAAAATATTCCTGATTAATTCCAAAAGGATGTAGTATGGGGTTTATTTACTTCATTGCTTATTTGAATCCTCTAATTACTAGTTTCCATCTCAACAATTTTAAAAATATCCAACCACTTTGGTCACAGAGATAACTTTCAAATAATAACCCAATTTCAAATGTTCTACACAGCAAACTAGACAGGATAAAATTTTGCGGGCCTCAAAGCACAAATCCACCCATTTCCACGCTGCTGCTACTCTGTGTCTATGATTTGTGTCTATGATGGAGATGCTGAGATCTCTGCACAGAGCTTCCAGAAGACCTATATTTTCTTCCTAATAAACTTGCTGCTTGCGAAGTTCAACTATTTGTCATTTTGAGGTGCTTCAGCAGTCTCTTGCTGTACTAGATGCAACTCACAGAAGTTCCTCCTTGACAGGAGACAACTGACTTAAGCAAGAGGATAGTTGTATACAGTGAGTATATGTTCCCTATAGAACATTTGCCTTGAAGATCAGAGAGTTTTCTATCAAGAATACACATCTCAGACATTTATTAAATCTTAGCAGCCATAAAGGGTCTTTCCAAATTGCAGTTTGGCACATGACATGACATAGACACCAGCAAAGGCTTTTCTTTTTTTTTTCTTTTTTATTTTCTTTCCTTCTAAGTGAAACTACTTCAAAGAAGTCTTCTCAAGTCCTTTTTTCTTTCTTTCTTTTTTTCTTTTTTTCTTTTTTTTCTCAATTGCCTGCTATTCTGCTTCTGCCCTCCAGAAAAATATCCAGGATGTTTCAAATTTGCATGGTTTGACCTAAGAGCAATTCTGATTTTGGAAATAGTAACATATTTAAAAACTCCTAATTTTAATTCCAATGCTGCTATAGATTATATCTGTTAAACACATTGGAGATCTATTTATAAGGCGTGGCAATGATTGGAGCAAATTTAGTAGTTTTTGAATAATATCAGACTCAAAGAATGGTCTTGATCCAACAAAGGATGTATGGATGTACTTATTTTCAAACATACACGTTGATTCTGGTAGGCCAAGGTGGTACTTGAGAGTCATGCCTCAAATGTAATGTATCTAAGTGCTTTATTAAATGACTGCTGAGAAATCAAAGTCTGCAGGAGCCTACCAGTAGATTGCATGCAGCAATAAGAGTTTTTCCCTTGCTACTCATCTACTGGATTGAAGAAATGGTTATCTAATAATCTCTTGGATTCTCTATTTAATATGCCAGAAAATAGTGCCAGTTCCACATAATGTACGTTATAATCAGTTGGGGTGCCTTCTGGCTTTCCTTTTGAGGGGACATTTTTTGCACAATACAATTTTACATATTACCCAGGAGATCCACTAAAACATTTACATTAAGAAACAATGTTCATTTTGAAAAGCCAAGTGTTCAAAGTTATGAAATACATGAACTGTGCCTGCCCATGCAGCCTTCATTTGGCACTGTGAATGTGCATTATGATAGAATGCTTATTAACGTCATCACATCCATTTTTTTTCCATGCACCCATTCCCAGCTTCATCCAGCATAGTGTGGTGTGTTTGCAGAATGCAACATCTGTTAAGTATTTTTGTCCGCATTACTTAACTAGTAGTTACATCTTATAATGAATTAAGAATTGCTCCTTTCCTCGTGATCCTTTTTAGAGCATTCATCACAATAGTGCCCAAGTGAATCATAAACATTAATGATTATATCTCTACTATGAGGTGAAATGCATTTTGTTATCTTCATTTAATGTCCTTGGAAGTGGAACAAAATCCATCTCTAGAGGCCATGCAAGGAATCAATAGCATTGCTAGAACTGTTTAGGTTAATTTTAAGTTAATTGTTTCAGGCTTAGAGGAGAATTCACTATCTCTGCCTTTTTTTAAGCTATCACTTTATCACATCTATGTTTTCGATTTTCCATTCCTCACATTGTAAGAATTCTGAGCAGCTGTGAGAACCAGTAGCATTGGGCTACTGGTATACACTATAGTATTTTAAATGTTTCAAATATGAAATTTTTAAATCATTGTTTCTTCAGTTCTTGCAGCCCATGGATAAAGACTGTATCTATAGATTGTAAGGTACTGCATGTAATTAAGCCCTACATCTCTTTAGTGATGCCCACAGAATCCCAGTGAAGAAACACTTCACTGCAGTAGAAATACTTCATGTTAAATACTCCACTACAGCCATCATAATTGCTAATAACTCACATTGTATTTCTGCATATAGAAGACAGCCAAGGAAGACTACCCTATACTACAAAATTTGCAATTTAAACAATTGTGCCAATTGACAATTCAAGCAGTGTTATACAATGATTATATTGTATAGCACATATAATGATAGTGATATATAACGACAATATACAGTGTAAACAATGTCATCTATTGATCCATTTTATTTTGTTTTGAGTTTTGGCAAATGAATAAAAAATCATTCACTCATGTGAATGGCTCATGGATACAATATGAAAGGGAATTCTAAAGCAAAAACGTTCCCAAAGAATTTAGCTGCATATTATTTGAAGAGGGATTTTACAATAGGCACAGAACCGTTTGAAATCATTTTCATACAGCGTGACTTGCTGACAGGTTGCTGTTCCATCACAGCTCTACTTATTTGCACTGAAACAAATCCATTCTATAGCTAATGAGTAAGTCATGCAATTGTCTTTTCTTTCTTCTCTTTCCTTTTAGGAATCCCTAGCAAGACTAGGATTGTCTTCCCTTTTGGATGACAGACCTTGCTTCACATGCTCTTGCCCACTTGACAATTGGTTTGTTGAGCAGACTGTGCAGATATGAAACTTCACACCAAAGGATTTAATTTCTCTATGCAGTTATTCATTTATTCTCTGCAAGCTTTTGCCTGTATACCATGTTTCTCTACTTTGTCACCCTTAAATTAAAACAAGGCTGCAGGGACTTATTCCTATTTAATAATAAGCTGAGTAAAATGAGCCTTGTTGGGTTTAGTAAGTGTGCAAAAGTGTGAACCTTCCTCTGATTCCAGTTCTTCTCTGTAAACTAATCACATTTCTTTGTTTTGCTTGTTATAAGAGATGTAGCTGCAGTTGTCTGAATCAATGAATTACTCCTTCCATTATAACAAGCGTTCATAATTTAAAACTGCTCACACCACATTTTCCACCAAACACAATGAGGGTGGAACAATAATGATATCATGTTTAACTGCATGGGCAAAATCTTCATTTATATAGATCAGGGATCCTGTTCTGATAACCTTTTATTTTATCCTTATGTAAATTCACAGTAAGACCAGGTTAGATTATTTTCATTCACAATATCCCAGTTGTCTCCTGTTATCTGACATCTTCTTACTACGACCTAACCTACAGAAGAGTGAAACAACGTTACCATATTTATCATGTTGTTACAGTGCAGTCATTTCATTACCTGCTAATCAAAGTTTATGTGCAGAATTCCAATTATAAGGTTGTAATCAGGAGCAGGTGAAGAGAGGCATAATACTGTTAATTAAATATTTTTCAAGTTAGAGCTGCCAAACAGTGATAATATTTCAAATTCTAAGATAATTCAAATTCTAGGATAAGAGCAAACATGTGCCTAATCCTTGCGAAAAGTATGAAATTCAAATATATTTTCATTCAAACTACAGTTACATATGTCCCATTTCTTTGAAAAAAAAAATCTCTTTGCATTTCTCATGCAAAATACAAATCTAATATTAATGACATTCTGGGTTGTGTTTATGAGTCTGTGATTCTATCTCCCATCTCTCCCATTCTCCTGAATATAATATGACCATTTTTCATTTTCTAAACTATTTTAAGAGTCCATAGTTCAGGTTCTTTCTTCAGTATTTGAGTCCATAGTTCAGGTTCTTTTTCCTCCTCGTTGACAACATACAGGGAATAGTATTCCAGCCTACATAAAAAGACACAAGATCTCTAGATAGGAGGAAGGTTCAGCTTTTATGATCAACAATAGCAAAACCAATTAATTATTACAGTAATTCAGTCCAGACTGAACTCTGCTGCTCAGGACAGAGGTCTAGTTTGAGCTGTACAGGATAGATAGCAGTGTTGGCTGGTGCTGCAGTGTTTTAAGTCATTTCACTACGTAACTAAACCCCCTTGGCATAGGTAGAGGAGGCAGAGAATTTTGTCAGCTTCACTTATGCTGTTTGTGTAGCTGACGTGATGAGATCAGTGGGGAATCTACTCCTATATGCTAAGTTTCCACTCAGGGGCTTTGTAGATAAAGCCTTGTTCATAATTCAGAACCGTTGTTATTGCTTTTTCCATCAAAATCTGTGTGCATGAAACAATAAGTACTGTCACGTCTCATAACATATGCACAAAGTATTATTTGTGTACATCAAGCCATCTGTTCTGATAAGCCTTTTCTGTCTGAATGTCAATTCAGAGCAAGACAAGGTTATGATTATTTTTATTTATAATATTACCCTAGTTCTCTCTCGCATGCTAACATTCACTTCTTGTGACCTGACTTCCCACAAGGTAAATCAGTTATAGCAGCAGAAATTCTGTACGGAATGTATGTGCTCCTTACCACATCACTCACAAGTTGTAAGCTGCATGCACAGGCAGCTCAGCTGTCCTTGCTCTGCATACGAGGAAGGCATCCTTGAGGAGACCAGGCTTGGGCTCTAGTTAGCAGGTGGGAATGAGGCAGAAGCTAGACACAATATGGTTTTTATGTGAAGGTTTTTTATGTGAGGCTGAGCTACACGAAGATTAGACTCATCAATCTAGTTAAATTTCAGGTCATCGTCTTACTTCTTGGCTGCATTATGCTTTGTGAACAGAATTTCATACCACTTATTGTGAGAATAATTATTTCAACTCTTTATTCTTAATTCAAGTTAGATATTAGTTAGAGAGTTTCTGGACTCAGAACACAGCAAAAGTATTTCTGAAGAGAGTAAAGATGCATCTTGCCACAGGTACTTGTAAGCAAAAGGGGAGAGCTACGATGTGTCAAGAAACAAGAAAAGGATAAATGACAATGAAGCTGCCTGAAAGAGGGGAGGGGTTGAAAGCGTTAGGCTAAGACACACAGCATAATCTGAAATTTATGCAGCGAGTCTTTACACTGAGCACTGAGCTAAATAGGTTTTGGATCACATCTACATCGACATTGGAATTTGGATCATGCCCAAAGAGACAAATTGTGCACCAAGTCAACCTCATCATAAGTTTTCACATAAGTATTTTGATCCTCTTAGTGAACAGAGTAACACAGCAACGCCATTTACACTTAGAGGGATTATTTTGCAACATACTGCACATATCTCACTTAGAACTGTGAAAATTAGTTTTAGTCTACAGACACACTAAGCACCTAGCAATGCACACCTTGAAAAGCTAGATCTCAAACGCAGTCAAAAAACACAGGACATCACAACTGCTGATAACCAGCTGTTATCAGCTGTTATCCTTCTACACGTGAATACCTGGATCTGCAAAAAGTTATGGTGACTTACCAAAGATTGCAGAGTAAACCCAAAGCAAAGGTAGGAGCAGGATATAGCCCCGTGTTGTAACCTTGGGTGACTGTTGTGCATGATGGCAACACTTATCCAAAAGCAGACAAAACTTATGTCTCTCTTAGGTGAATATCATGTGCATATGAATTGCAGTGCTATTTAATATTGCTGCTCTATTTTTGTCAGATGTTTACTGCTAGAGCTGATAAGCATGATTTACTCTAAGAAACTGGATTTTTATCTGTGAAAGGAATCTATCTGTGGAAAGAAGTGGTTTGAAGCTGGAATGCTCTGCAAAAATAAAATGAAAACCTTACTCAGTTTTAAATATATGGAGAACAACTTATTGGAAATATCGTGCTTCATATCATGTTTTTGGTTCTCATCATTCATGTATTTATTAATTATATGGGAAGGATATTTAGGTCCAGTCAAATTATACTGAATTATACAGCCCATAGCACTGTGAAGATGTGCTTTCCACTGTGCCATGCATGATCCCTGAGTACAGTGGGGGTTAGTCTCTCCTTAAACAGCAAAGGAGAGAAAAAAGATTGGAAAGAAAGATCGTTGTTCTCATTTTTTAGAAGAGAAACTGAAACATAGATAACATTATGTGCACAAAGTCAGCTATCTGGATAAACTGAAAAATGTTTTCCAGCAAAACAACAGTAACAAATTTAAAAAATTCATTTTGAGCATTTTGATCATGTAGAAATGAAATAAAAGGAAATTTAGGAAATAAGGCTTTACATTGGAAAGTCAAAATATTTAATTCTGAACAGAGTGTGAGCTTCAGAGCTAGGAGCTGAATGCACCAAGGCACTGACCCTGAGTAAAAGGCTGTCTTACAACCCTGGTGTTTCAGTACATTTAAGCATTTATATATATATTTCCTGGTACCTAATTATATAGATACTTAGATCTCATTGACTGAGAAAGTTTTAAGAGAAGAGTTTTACTTGGAAACTTACTAGTCAAAAGTGCAAGAAGTCACTGAAATATGTCAGATATGGTGGAATTTTCATTGGAAAATCGTTAAGCCTAAGACAGCTTTTCTGGTCAAAACCAGAACACTATCACTAGTGTATAGTTGTCAGGGAGTAAGGTCCTTATGGGCAATAAAATATAGTCCCAGATCCTCTTGATTCAGAACAGGACCTTGAGCCAAGACTTCCTACGTTGCTCATTATCCCAGGGTGAACCATAGTCAAGGATCATTTGGGAATTGTCCATAAATTGAAAGTTTTACAGGCTTCAAGGCCAGTAGAGACTATCTCATCAACTAGTCTGTTTCCTATGTAGCATCCATTCAGTACTGAGCCCGGCAACCTATTTTGACTGATTCAGAAAGTAATCTACTTTGCTTTTAGCAGGAATTGATTCAGAAGTGGGAAGGAGCACTGATGTGTGTACCTCCATTAAGACAAGAAAGTGCAAAAAAGAGAGAAGAACAAGCTTAAACAACCATCGTCTATGGCACT